>JAHLSL010000022.1:26873673-27009544 GCA_025920805.1 Petroica traversi
CCCAGAGGTTTCCTCCTAAATATTTGCCCTAAACCAGGACAATATAAATTCCTTCTTTACCTGCAGTTTAGCTAGCACACTGCCATACTGACCTGGGATCACGGGCTCTATGCCAATGTATATGAAGAAATTTAGAAACCTTTTGTTTCCAAAGAAATGTGAACTAAGTGTCAAATTTCCATTGGGTGCCTTTGGAAAATCTGGATGCAGCTATTTTCCCACTACTTTCTACACAGAGGTGATGAATAAGCAAAAAATCCAAACCAAACCAACCCCAAAAGGAAAAAAAACCCCAAAACCTCACACCAAAGAAATACCCCAAAACAGGGAAATAAAAAAACACCAACCAAACAAAAAACCTCAACCAAACAAAAAATCCATCACAACCTTGATATAAGTATTCATAAAAATACTTTGACATTTCTTTTGATCCTAATATTAAGATAAAAAGCCTTTATGTCTTCTCTTTAGACAGCCTTTCCTTTTGCTATGCAATTACTTTTACCTCAAATGAATTTTTTTCTTTATTTAAAAGACTGCTTTAAATTGACTCACCTATTAGCACTCTATATAACAAACTCTTTGACTTACATGAAGTTAAAATAGGCATATATTTTTAAGTCATTCAGTATATATTGTGTCAAATTCAGGTATTTTGAGTTCGGCCGCACAAAACCCAGCCTTGTCAGTGCACTCAAGGACTACTAGAAAATTTCGATCTATAAATCTAAACTTTGTAGAGTCTTATGACAGAAGATTAAGTAAATATATCAGGTGAGGGTTTAATTTCTTGTCATTTAAATATAACCTGAAGATTCTAGCCAAAAAATGTATTGTGAGCCTGTTCTCCATTCTCTAGTTGACTGTCTCTATTTTCTAGCATAGAAAGACAACTTACTTGATAGCTTTTCAAATACAAAGATAGAAGTAGATACAAATAATTTTATGCTTCATTTTCAAATGATTTACCAATTTCCTTTAAAAGCCATGAAATAGATTAAATTTTGTAGTTTTATTCAAATGCACTATATTGTATTAAAACTTTTCATAGAGATAGAAAATGGAGTTAAATAAAGAACTTCAGAGAAATTATACTGGAATTTTCATCAGCAAGACAAGCCTTATTATTCTACTAAATATTACAATTTTTCTCATGATAAAAACATCCCCAACCTCTACTTCATGTCTTCCACTTGCATTCCTGTTTCAAAGAGGTAAAGCTCATCTGCTCAACAATACAGCAGCAAACAGGAGATTAATGAACTAATTAATGGCCATTCTAATTTCTTCCACAATGTAAGTAAATTTTAGATTGCTAAACAAATACATATTTAATAACAAATTTTCCACATTAAAACTGTAAAAAACTGAATCACAGGCTGCTGTCATGTATATTTTCTCTCTCTCCCAGAGGAAAGGTTTTTGAGGTGTTTTTTGTTTGTTTGTTTGTTTGGATTTTTTTTAATGTGCTTTAAAATGCATAGCTAAACTCTTGACAACTTTACAATATAAAGAAAAAATCAATCATTATTAAAGGCTGACCTATCTTGCTATTGTATTACAGTATGTCAAAAAATACAGTCTATGGGTGTAGGAATAACAAAAAACCCTGTACTTCAAGAACCTAAACACCTTTTATGCTGGCACTGCTCCATATTTTCAAGGATTGGTCAATTTTCTGGTAAGTGGAATGATCTTCTTTAACAGGGATGAACCAAATTCGCAAGACAGTTGTGAGAGACTGGAACGTTAATGGTTAATGACTCAAACAATTGGCCATTTGCAAAAGCAGCAGGTGTTTTGCTGAGGCCAGGTTTGCCTCCCCCAGCAGAAGGGGAGGAGCAGAGTTTCTGGATGTGTGGTGGCCAAACCGAAGAACAGCCCAGGTGCAGAGGGGGTGAGCACTAGAGGAGGACCACAACAAACCAGTCTGTTTAGCAGCAAGCTGGGGTTTGAGCCAAGTAAGGGAAGAGGCTGGTAAGGAGCAGACCTTGCCCGGTGGGATAATGCTTTTTATCATGCCAATGTCCTCAGTTACATAGCTTCTGGTCCTAGGGAAGTACCAGGCCTGAAGTTGTTTATTCTTTCTGATGGGGCACAACTGGCTAAACCAAGTAGATGTGAGAAGCAGCTGTAATGTCTTAGAAGATGTCATAAATCATCAAAGATCCCCAAAGTGCCTCCAGACTAATTTCTGGGGCCTTCCACCAGAGGACTGAGCATGATCCTCAGTGTTTCAACAGATCATGTTAAACACCCACCCCAGAGGAGGTACCTGGGTGTTCCTACCTGAACCTGAATATATATCAACCCCCTGAACTAAATGTTTCAGGGGCTTCCCCTGACAGATCAAGACTGTTACCAACACTTCAACAAAGCAACAATTAAATCTCATCACTGGATCCACAGGTGGTGCTCTCTATGTACAGATAAACATTGGTCATTCTGTGTTATTTCACTCTAGTCTGCCCCAAGGGATCTGTTAACAAGAACCTCAGCTACTCTCACCTTCAGGGGGATGTCGTAACAGCAGCATAAAAGTGATAATACTGCCATTTCTTACAGCATTCCTGTACTGTGGATAAATATCAGACTTAGAAACTTAGGTATGTTTCTTGGAAAAGTTCATACTAATATTTGGTAATCAAGGCAAAATAATCAAAATAGTCTGTGATATGGGTTTGCTCCATTATCAGTTAATCAGAAACCCCCCTACTGCTAAAACTATTTTATATAACCTTTCTGATTAAGCAATTACAAGGCATGTCATTGAAAAATTGTCCTGTATCTAAATATGGAAATAGTAAATACTTTATTCAACACCTGAAGAGCATCTATACTTCATTGCAGTATGAATGTTCTGTCAGAACATGCAAACAATACATGAGTTTCGGGCTGCTAATAAAAGGCCACAATAAAAGAGGAGTACCTTTAATTTAAGTAACAAATTCTTATTCTGGCATTTAGGGTCTTCATTTGGGGCAAGAGCTTCTTGCTACATTTGCAAGTTTGTAACACCTTTTACCACATTCTGTATACACTTCTTATACTTACTATTTATATTTATTATATTCCACTTTAATTATGCAGTGTCAAGCTTCAATGACTTCAGCTAAAATTTTTACATCAGAAAATTTCTGGCTGTTGTTTTTGTAAATGACTGATGAAATACTTTAACCATTTTTGAAAATGACCAGATTAGAAGAATGAATATTTGCTTATATTAAGAGTGATTGATAACATACACTTTGAACTGTTTTAATACAGCTACACTTTCTGAGCAGAGATTTTTAATTTAGCATGAGAATGGCCTTGCATCAAGAATATGCCTATAGCCATCTGCATGAAAATATATACAGAATTTAACCACATTATGACCACTTGGAAATAAACTCTGTGAAGGCTTTATTCCATGTCAGAGAAACAACAAATTTTTGTCTCCAGTTCTGTCAACTTTTATCCTTTAATCTGTACTAATTTTTTTTACCCAGGAAAGTACTGGAATTCTTTACTTTACCAAGTTAACATTCCTTGAAAAGTCCACAGCCAGGAAGCAACCTCTAATAGAAATCTGTGCAAGAATTTCTGCTCCTGGACAAGCAGTACTTGAAATCCTCCAGGAAGTATACTGTTCCCCAAAATATAATCTCTTAGCACTGCTTTCTGAAAATACTTTTTTTAAGACTATTCCAACTTTGTAACAAAAGTACTGTTTCTTTGTCAGCGAGTGTCAAGAGTTGATCTCAATCTATATCATAAACTCATACAGTTTTCAGCATAAAGCTCCTATTCTAAGAACAGTATTCATGAACAACAATGTACAGAATGTAATAAATGTTAAAAAGAAAATTCTTTGGCAGGAAAGAAAATGTAGCAAAGAAGCCACAAGGAGTAGATGCTTATCATCTCATCCACCACAGGTCTGGAAGGTGCTCAGAGACACAGATTCATGCTACGTATTTAAAAGGAACAGGTCTCTTTACCTGCCTTTTCTCCCTGGTTCACTCTTTTGTTCCAAGCAAATGTGGAATAATGTGTAGAACCACCTCTGCAGGGAACCAAAAATACCAGAAAAGTGTGCTGAAATGGAGGTGTATTTCCACAGAGGAGAAACTGTGAGCAGTACAAAGGGAAAAATGGGTTGACAAGTATATGTGAAAAAGAGGAAGTCATCATCAGAAAACAGAGGAATCATGAAAGAGAAGAATGAAGAAAAAGAGGAACTTAATTTTGAAATGCACTGATGTTCTGCAGCACTGAAAAAGGTATGATGACAAAGTACAGAAGAGAAGAAAAATTAAATAATCCTATGGGGGACCTAAATAAAAACACGTATTTCTTAAGGTTGACAATACAGATAATAAGATTTAAAAACGAAACTAGAAGTATAGGAAATGTGTGATGGGCAAAAAGCTCAACATTTCTTCCAATATTCTGTCACTGACATTGGTTGTTACCTTACCAGACATCACAGAGGATAGTACAAAACTCCATGTAGTATACAGCTGGGAATTATCTAGCTCTGCAGAAGGTTTATTATTATCTGTAATTGTATCAAATTGAAAAACCCTACATTCAGATTAGGCATAAAGAAGAACTCTTTTATGATGAGGGTGGTGAGACACCAAAACAGGTTGCACAGAGAAGCTGTGGATGCCCCATTTCTGGAAGTGTTCAAGGCCAGGTTGCATGGGGCTTTGACCAACTGGTCTAGTGAAAGGTGTCCCTGCCCATGACAGGGGGGTCAGAACTACATGATCTTTAAAGGTCCATTCCAACCCAAAACATTCTTTGATTTCAATTCCATTTGTGGACACTTACACCATAAAGCAAAATGCAAGTGATTCCCAATGTATGGGGAAAAAAAAAAGGTCTCTGTGAGAAAAATAAGCTTACCAAGGTGTGTCTGAAGCTGCTGCTTTTGGTTTAATGAGTCCCAGCCAGTAAGACATACATTCTAGAGCAAGTGACAGATGTGCTCTTCTCTGGGCTGGCTGGATGGCAGGGCTCAGAGACTGATGGTGAATGGTACACATTCAGTCATCATCCCATCATTAGTGGTGCACCCCACGGATCACTGTTGGGGCCAGTCCTGCCTACTATCTTTACTGATTTGGAGGAGGGGTTCGAGGGTACCATTACCAAATTCACAGATGACACCAAGTTGGGTTGGTGTTCTGATCTGTTGCAGGCTGAGTAGGCTCCAACTGAGGGACCTGGACAGGCTGGATCATGGGCCAGTAGTGTAAGGTTCAACAAGGCCAAGAGCCAGGTCCTGCACTTGAGCCACAATAACCCTGCACTGAAGCCTGGGGGCAGAAAATGATCCAGCAGAAAAGGACCTGGTGCTGCTGTTCAACAGCTGCTGAACAAAGATGGGTAAATGCAGCTGCTGAACACAGAGTGCCCACATGGCCAAGAAGGCCAATGGCATCCTGGCCTGTATCAGGAACAGTGTGGCCAACAGGACCAGGGAAGCAATTCTTCCCCTGCACTCAGCACTGGTGAGGTCACACCTCAAATGCTGCGCCCCATTCTGGGCCCCTCAATTCAGAAACGACACAGAGGTGCTGGAGCAAGTTGGGAAAGGCAAAAAAGCTGTGAAGGGTTTCGAACACAAGTTCTGAGAGGAGTGGCTGAGGGCACTGGAGATGTTTAGCCTGGAGAAAAGGACGATCAGGGGAGACCTTATGGCTCTCTACAACTATGGAGTTGTAGAGAAAGAAGGGTTTAGCTGCAGGGAGGGAGGAGAGAGAGGGGGGAAAGGAGTGTCAGTGTCAACAAGTGCAGGACAAGATGACCTATGTCAAGCTGGTAGACATTAGGGAGAATTTCTTCAAAGAATGGGTATTTAGATATTGGAATGGGCTGCCCAGGGAAGTGGTGGAGTCACCATCCCTGGAGGTGTTTAAGGAATGACTGGACATGGCATTTAGTACTATTGGCATGGTGGTCATTGGTCATAGGTTGAACTCGATAATCTGATGATCTCAGAGGTATTTTCTAAACTAATTCATTCTATGGAGTAAAAATTTACAGCATATTATATGTCATAGAGATTGTACTTTGTATTTGTGGTGATAAAAATATGCATGTACATTGGATTTTATCTAATTAAATACTCACTACTGCATAAAATAAGTAAAACTTCAGTTGCTAAAAGATATTTTAATGTTTTCTACAATTCAATATAAAGAATATTTTTACCAGGTCTCTCACAGTCGTTTTCAACAGACAACATATTTTCCATCTTTTCTTACAGTTCATAAATCTATTATCTAGGTAATTTTATACTTAGGTAAAAATGATTTCATTGCAGCACATAATATATATTAATAAGAATGTATGACTTTTTCTAATGTTCTTTTCTTTCTACTTCTGTCTTAACAATCATATAATTCCTGTTCTTCTTTATAATGAATCATACGCAAAAGTAAGGAAATAGCCAGTGGAGATGCACATCCATAAGAGATTTATGTGTGACTGGCATGATTTTAATAGAGACATCTTTGTCAATTTTTTCTTTTTTCCATTACCAACTGTACTTCTGGCAAATCTAAGTGCTAATCTCCTATGGCATAGAGCATAAGCGGAGTCCATATAGATAAGTGCAGAAAAGCTAAAAACCTTATAGAGCAGTTCCAGTTTTGCACAATAAATAATATTTTCACATAACATAAAATGATACCACCAATGGTTGAAAAGCTACCCCATAAGTACTTATACCACTAAGTTACACTATGAGATCATTTTCCCTGACATTTATCAGTTCTACTGCTGCAAAGCTGAATTTGACTCCACTTTCTCTCATACTTTAGAACAGTTTTGCACTGTAGCTCACAGTTGTCCATGTTGTTGGGCTGCAACCCCCTCTGCCCACCTGACTAGCCCCCTTTCAACAGTTCTTTGCCTGATTTTCTCAAAACTCTCCACAGCTCATTCCAGCTTTAATTTTCATCCTTCCCCTCATCCATTTAGTTTTAGTCCTGCCTTCAGCTTTGCTCTCAAATCTGGCCAGGAAACAACTCCTGGACACCTCGCTCTGGCCATTTTCAGTAGTAAACACAAACCGAGAGAAGTCGCAAAAGGGCCTTGCAGTACTTAGTGACTGGGGTATAAAAACGCAGATGCCATTTAATGCAGCTAAGTTTAAAGCAATGCATAGAGAAAAATATCAAAATAGTTGTAATTTTACAAACAGGGATTAGTTCTCAGTGACAAAGTCTTCGGTTTACAAATAGCTGAATTAAACTTTCATCTCCCCAGGGGGATTAGTGGAGGGGGAGAGAGGAAACCACTTCTTATCTCAGGCTCCAACTACCCATTTGGATTGAAATACTTGCATGACAGTTCACCTATGAATACCAGTCAATTCACACACTACAGATAGGTACTGATATTCCCAAATATCATCTGTTGTCTGTATATTTACAGAAAAAAGGTGCAACTGGAGATCTGCACACCGTTTCCTGAATTTGTTGAGCTACAGATCAGAATCTAATTTGTTCAGGTTTCTGGGAGAAATAGTAGCCAGACTCTGCTAGGGCTACCACAAAAAAACCCCAAAAAAACCAACACAAGAGTAACAACAGGTTGATAATCATATCCATAAATCAGAATCTTATTTGCTACAAAACCTATTCTTGTTTTAATATGATGCCTTTCTTGCTTACCTTTCTTACAATATAGATTTCAGCAGAGAGACTACTACTAATATCTATATGGTGGAAAATTTTATCTTAAAAGACAAGTAAAAAATCCCATATGGAAATATAAACAACACACCCTAAAAATTTAAAGATCTTTGGAGCATGTGCTAGGTGTTATAATGCAGGAGGAACTTTGTGTTGGGCCTCAGGTTGTATCTGCTTTGCACCAATATGCAACAAGGTGTTCATGAGGGAAAAAAAAAAAAAAAAGTATTTTCTCAAGAGTTACAGAAAAGTGGCTTTCTCAATTGAAACTAATTATTGGAGGCTAACCTACAGCAACTGTTACAAAACATCGTGATATCTGACTGACATATTTTACAAGATACTTCTCCATGAAAGAGAGTATTGTTTCTAATCTGTGACAGTAATATCTGTTTTAAGAACAGAATTCTGACCGGTTTTTTTGAATATATTGCTTTACAAAATTTTTAGTAAGACCAAAAAAATAGTTAACTTTGTCGAAATATTTACTTTAAAAGTGTCTTCATTATGGCTGTGATTTAATCTGTCATTTTGCTCCCACAAATAAACATTCCTGTTACACTTCTTAAGTCTTTCATGTCCATTCACCACCACGAAGATTTCTGCTCTTAACATTTTACTTATTTTTATGGTTATATTTCTCTTTAGTTTCTTTTCCAAATTCCCCAGTCTTGGGAGCAGGTGCTGAGGCACCAACAACTCATTAATCTCAAGAGGTTTTTTATCATGAACAAAAATAAAGTCTAGGAACAGTTCCACATTTACCAGCCTTGGTCGTACTAGAGAACCAACAAAACTCATCTAAAAAAAAAAAAAAAAAAAAAAAAAAAAGAAGAGCAAAAAAAACCGCTCTCTGTATATATTAGAATAGACCTACTATCTTAGAGCAAGGACAGAAACCTCCACATTTCATCTTCTTATTTTCTCAGAGGAATGAAACAATATTTCTTTCCCTTACCCACTAATATGGATAGGTAAAAACAGACATGACACTAACTACACTAAGTAGCATTTATAAGATCAGAAGTTCAGGACAGGTTTGAAGGAGGACCTCCTCATTGGCTGCTTCATATGCAAAACTGAAAACTAACAATCATATAAACCAGTTTTGTTTCCCTGTAGCAGGTGATGATATGTAATAAAAAAATCTTTTTCTCTAGCCCATACTTTAACTCTCACTGAAAAATGGAAGTATCTCAATACTTCTACTTAATTCTTGCCAAAAATATCCTTTCATTACCATAAAGTACTTGAATGACCATGCTTTACACCATTCCCCAGTAGGACAATATAAGAAGATTAAGTGAAAAGAAACATAAAGAAAAAAAAAAAGGAAAAAGAAAAGGAGTAAGCAATCAAATGCTCTAAGGCAAACAATGAGCATCTCTTCTGTGAATACACAGGAGAAAATCAGACTGTGTCTGATCTTTGACTAAATCTTTCTCCATATTATTCCTCCAGAAATATTTAAACAGGTCAGACTCTGCCCCTCTGACTGGGATTCAGAGGAATTTAAAATTTAGTTTTCTACTGAAAGACTGGTTTATGAGTTTAGGAAGCCTCAACCATTTCAAGTCTCATTGTCTCCTGACTCCACCTCTATGAGAACATCCCTTTTAAGAAGGAGGTTGCTTGCCTGGGATTTAGTTTAACACCACACTTCAGCATATCAATGCATTTGTCTGCCTGTGAAGTAAGAAGACACAGCATTTCCATCGAAGACAAAAGATTCTACTCAATGAAACTGAAGGTGTGATTTGCCAGGCCTGAGTAAACAGAATTGCACTTCAGATTTCATTGAGAGAAGTATCTCTCCACTGACTATAGTGAGACCACTGACATCTAGTTCATATGTGGGCAGACACCTTCGAGTCCTAGACTTAACTCTCTATTCTCAAACTCAAAGCCTATCTTGTTTCAAAACACTTCACCTGGATAGAAGACTGTCCTCTCCATCACTTCTACGTAAGTCTCATTATTTCTCACTTTACTTGCTAAAAGAGAATTTAAAAAATATATCCTTGCAAGTATTTAGGTAGGACAATGCATCTAAGCACTCTTACACCTATGGATTTTAGTAATTTACCACAGAAGAATCCAAGATTTGAGCCCCAGCACACCTGTGTTCCCTGTAGCATTCAATTCAAAGAGCAACCTAAGCTGTCCCATCACTCTAGTCTCACTTTCAAGGAATTTTAAAATAGGCATATAATCTGTTTTTCTCTTGGGAAAATGCATGGATAGCCTGCTATCTGCTTTCCTACAGAAGGGTGAGAGCACAGCTGCCAGATCTCAGGTGCAGATCATTCAGGAGACAACAGGCAGGTGAAACATGTGGGCCAAACTTCATTCTCTTCGTGAAAAAAAGTTTGTAGTTATTAAATAATACTACATTACTTTCCATTTTGTAGAGTAGGATGGGATGATTTTGCTTTTAAAAGGCCACTGATTTTTTAAAAACCTGAAAATATTACGATTAATGCTATATTTGTGAGTCTATATTTTTAGGCAACTTTTTTCCCCTGAAGATTGAACGCAGTCATCAGCTGTGGTTAAAAATGCTGTTCTGTAAATGTGCAGAGACTTCAGAATGCATTTTTAGTGTGACAGAAGGTCTTTACTTAGTAGAAATCAGGACTTAGCATTGAAAATGCTGTATAAATAATAAATTTTACTACTATAATTACTTACCATTTTATCCTTCACCATAAAAATTTAGAAGACTTTCTACATTGAACAGCACCTTAAAGGGCAAGGCAGGTTGCCAGGCAGAGAGTGAAGTTAGAAGAGTATAGTGGTTCTGGTCCTCTGTACAAAAATGTGTGACCAAGGATCAATCCTCCAAAAACTGTGTTTGGATTATCATCAGATAACATTTATATACCCAGTATGTAATAATTTAATTTATTAGATGGCTGTAGTGAGAACATTTATTCTTTAATCCTGTGCTCCATTAAAATTGAGAATACATGCAAACAAGAAGAAATCAATTAATTTTTCTAAAGCATATTTAAAATAAATCTGTAAAATGGTTCTTCATGTGCCTTTCATTGAATGTCCTTGTCATTATATACATTTCACTTTGAAGAAGTCTATACAGACCCTTTTGACAGAAATATGCACAAAGATCACTCTAAGAAATCTGCCTTTCTATTTTTTTTTATTATCATGTGCTACAGGAATCATAAATTTAGCACCAATGTCTAGTAGGTTTCTTTGCTGCAGCCAGAGAATTGGTGAGGAATCAACCTTTATGGGTGATAACTCCAAGCTATCAAGCCTAGTAATTAGACCTGTGCTTCTGCCTAAATTATTTTTGCCTAGTTCAGTGCCTTCGGTTTTACTTTTTACACTACAGCTCCATATTGCATTTCTAATCATTACTTCACCCCAGCTTTTTAAAATCTCTCACAGCTCCATGCTACCAGCTGTTGTTTTCTTTCCTAATGCACTTCACTTGCAAAGAAGAAAAAAAAAAAAAAAAGCTAAACCCAACAAAAACCTCCCAGATTTAGATTTCTTTGAACCTCATCCTTACTCACTGCTTTTCAGCTCCTGAAATAAATGGAAGTAATCATTCCGTGCTTTAAATTCAGTAATACTTTAGGGCTTAAACTTGATAAAGAAATTTACCATGGTGAATGACAATACTGTCATTTGGGGCATTGATCTGATTTCTTTAAATGTGCATAATTTGGATTCTATTTTAGTATAAAACGTCATAATTTTATGGGAGATAACATTTTCTAGCTAATTAGGCCAGATCAACCAACTCTTAAATGAAAGTTAAAATACATCTGATCTGTCATTCATTCTAGTTCAATCATTCTATATATTTAATTAAAAAGTAACAACAAAAAATAACTCAAAATGACTCAAAAAACCCCAGAAAAACTTACATTAAATGGACTTTTTTTAATCACTTCATGTTTTGACATACAGAAAACATCAGCTGCACAGCTTTTGTTAATACACATGCACAGCTTTTTTAAAACTTTGAATACTCAATAAGGAATTTCAAATTATCAGCGCATAAAACGCTGTATCACAGTTTGCTGTAGTTACAGGAGAACTGCAGGTAACTCTTCCATTGACTCATGTATAAAGTAACAGAAATTAGCTTGAAGGCTTGTCCTTCTTTCAAATTTTAGGAGTGTATTAAAGCCTAAAAGCCTAGCATCTAAAACAGGTTAACAAAATGTATTCTGCCATAAAGTTTTAAAGGCTGAAGAAAAGTAAAGGGCAAGTGAACTTTTTCAAATCTCAACAAACAAAAAAGCTTAAAGAAATCATATTTGAAGCAGTCCGTAAAATTTTCTGCTTCGGAATTCACAAAAGCATGCACTAAATTCTTATATTAAAGCTTAGAGTGCTGACTACAAAAGGCATAACTAAAATAAAAGTTTTATCAAACTTTTTCAGTTTTTCAACAGAGAACACACATTAATCCACCATTTTTCATTTTATACATATATATTGCAGAACTAGGATGAAGTGTACACTGAAAATTCTTGCTTTTCCTTAGTTTTTGGATATCAGGTCACAAGCACATAGGTACATTAAAAATTACTATCTTTGTGTAAAGTCCTAATGACCTCTAGCTCACTGTTTTGAGATTTTTCTGTTGTTCAAGGGTTTTCCCTGAGAATGGGAAGATATTTGAATACTTTTTTCTTCCCATCAGTTTCCAGCTGTGTAGCATGGTGCAAAGGCTGAATCAAATGTCTCAGCATAAAGTTAAGGACTTAGCTGGTAGGAGAGGTGGCATAAAACATACGTGGGATTTGAAATGTAACTTTCAGATTTAAAAGGTGCATATTTCTACATTTTGTGAGATTTCCAGAGCTGACTGTAATTCTGATTTCCAAGTAACGGGTACATGTTTCAGTGTTATGATATAAGCAGCTTATTAACCAAGTCTAAGTCCCTTCAGAGAAGGGAATGGAGAGGAGAGAAAAAGCCAAGCATGTTTAGAGAAAACGATGCTGTTTTCAATAAACAGTGACTATTATGTTAAAGCAGAACCATGCAATGCTTTCTAAGGAAAGGTTTTATCTTTGCAAGTGGACTTAAAAAAAATGTTCCTGCAAAATTTTCCTAAGTAGTAGCTATAGACTAAGTGTTGGGAATTACTATAAAATTGTGGTTTTAACTCTAAACAGGAATATTATCAACATGCCGGCTATACTCTTTTAAGTTTCATGAGAACATGCCAAAGAATGGTTTTGGTAACATATTTTTTACATTTACAGCTGTAAAACACCTGACAGTCATTTGTATAAACCTACTATGTTTTCCCAGACAGATTATCTCTAGGAAATAAAAATTATATAATTATTTTCTTTAGATGTGTCTCTATATGTGGCAGTATGCTCAGGAGCATTTCTTTAAGCTCACCTTATTTTGAAAATACTTAATTCCAGCATCCTAGCTTGCTTTTTCTCTGAGTTGTGTCTTGGAGTTAGAGCTCATTTACTGTGAGTATGAAGTATCATGGGCAATTGTCACATGATAAATTACTGTTTTCATCCATCAAATATTAAAGCTGCTCACTACTGACCTTGAGCACCACTTACACTGCCAGAGCCATGGCCCTTTTCTAAGTCAGCAGGGTACAGCTGGCACAAATTCAGCCAAGCAATCAGATTCATACCCCTCCACAAAAGTTAAGTCTTTTAAAAATGCTGTGTCTCACGTTGCACAACCAGAGGCTTGACCACTCTTGAGAAAGGTGTCCAACACCTGACTGATCCTATCAAGGAGTATTACCTGCTCACATTGATTTGCAGCAAAGTATTTCTCAGTAAGCATTTCCACTTAACATTTACTCTCATGGAACCTGTGTAGTGGGAGATATTTACGAGTTGCTTTCAGCTTAAAAATAAATCACCTCTAATTCCTCTAAGCGAAATCAATCAAAAGTCTTTAAAAAATGGACTGGTTGTTTGGTCGATTCTGGCAGAAAAGTAAACAGCACTTCAGCTTTTCTCCACCATTAAGGTCTAAATGGCCTAGAAAGTAAATCAATATCTCCAGTCAGCCCTCTGGCTATTGTTTAGCCAGTAGATATGGATTTTCTCTAGCTTACTGCACTCCTTTGGGACTAACCTGTAATCCTCAGAGGGTAATAATAAGTTCATTATCTAGTTCAGCTCTCTGTTGTACATTTAAATGGACCACATCCATCAGCAGCACTTGTTAAAGTTAAAGGACAATGACATCCCATTCAACCTATTTCACAATGAAATACTTGCAATACCTGATGGAGAAAATTATTACAAAAACCTTATTTGTTGTCAGGTTATTAAAAATGAAATATCACAAATGAGTTAAACAGTAAATAAGGATTTTTCCTTATGTAACATTGTTTCTTTGTTAATGACTTAAATTGTGGTAAAGTTCATTTGTGTCATACATCATGCAATCTTTCATTATTCATATCAATCTGTTTCAAATATTTCTGGTTAAATACCACTACAAAGCAGGCAGCTGTCAGAACCAATCAGTACTTTTTTATCATTCTTGAGCTACCAGATGTTTGCTGGGTTAAAAGGATTTCCCCTCCCTCTACCTAAAAGTGCACAAGCAATCTCTCTCATTTTTAAACACTGAAGTTTTAAAAGGCTCTACTCTTGGATCACAGGACCCGTGCTCTGCTCTCAGCCACAGAGTCACAGTCTCTGAGCTGAGCACTCTGTTTTACTGTGTAGACACATTTTCTCTAATAAATATATACATCCCATCACAGCATGACAAATAAAACATTAATTTTACAGCTTTTACACCTAACATTAAAAAAATACCAACTAGCAACTATTCTGTAGATGATCAGAATATTAAAAACCCCACTTACTACTTACTAGTTGCTGTGACTAGTTCCATACTGTAAATTATGCACATGAAGAGTGATATCTGCTGGAGAATGTGCTGCATTTCGTCTACAGCCTCATACTCAGCCCTCAGAGGGGCTACAGAAGTACTCATAAAAATCACAGCCACAACTGCAACAAGTTCTTTTCTCTAATTCAAGAATTATTAGGAAGAATGTAAAGGAAAAGCATGGGGACTACAGCTCTATTCAGGCAAGGGGTTTGAAGAGCAATCACTTCTATAATAAGTAACTGTGGTTTTTTTTCCTTTCAGAATTGCCTGTCTGGATTTCAACCATATTTAGGTGTGTGACAGTCTTCAAATGAAAAGAAGAGCTAACAGAGTCCTAAATAAAGATTAAGGAATTGATCCTTAAAATGGACCTTCTAAATTCAGAGGGTAAGTCCTAACAGGAATGCTATCCAGAAGGACAAATGGAACTTTGTGACATTGGAAATTCCCAAGATGCAGCTTTAGTCTTTGGTGAGCTACTGGTGGTACTGGGATCACCACTAGGTGACAGCTGGAGAGCAACCAGAGCCCCACAGCCATGTTCTCTCTGACAACTCCGCTCTGTCCTAAAGCAATTCACTTGCTCTGGTGAAGTTTTTTGACCACTCCACATAACACTGTAATGAAAATCAATAGAAGTTAAGTTCCGAAGTACATGTCACTTTGAAAATAACTGTTAGTATTGTGTGAAATAATGCTTATTCACTCTAAAAATGGAGCTTTAAGGTCTTCTCAATGTCACTAATCTTTGGCTGAGAATAAGATGTGGTGGAAAGACAAGTCAAAGAGATCAAAGCCATAGAATGGAGTGCCTGAAAAAGCATCCCAGAAGGTGTCCTTCCAAAGTTCTTCACAAATGTTGGTTCTTGTACTCACTCTTTCCATATGCAAGTCATAAATCAAAAATAAATATCTCCTCTACTTTTTCATAGGACTTGGAGGTACACATTACCTCCAAGACATGCAGCTGATATCCAAGGAGGGTTCATTTGTTTACTTTTGGTATTGTTATTGTGGGATTCTCTTCCCCCCCGTTATGTTTCTTTTCACGGAAATGTAACGGCATTACCTTGTGAGACAATTCTTTCACCAGCTCATTATGTTGACTGATAAGCATTTGTATTCTTCATTCCTAGATTGAATCTACCAACTTGCAGCTTCTGTGCTTTTGAATACCTTCCTCTACTAAACCAAACAACCCTTCACAATTTTTACAAATGAATAAGATCTCATGCAGATACTTACTATGTTCATCACATAATTTAATCTTCTCCTTTTTATGATGAATTACTAGTATTCAACTGTTTTGTGTCTTTTTCCGTAATGCTTTCTTTCTTTAAAGATTTTTGCAGCTTTTTCAGAAACCTTTGCAATTTTCAATGTTCTTTTTAAAGACTGGACATTAGGATTGCATAAAACAGCAGTGTTCTCATGAACACCACATGAATTTTAAAGAATCACCTTCCTGCATCTCTCTCCCCTGCTCATAAAGCCTTAGCTCATCTTTAAGCCACAGAATCACTGTCAAAAGCTCCTGTTCAGGTCATTATCAGGCATGACCATCTGGTACTTTGCTGTGTCATTGTTCTCTAAAATAAATGTTCATCATTCTCCCCCTGATCTACCTCTATGTTTTCCAGATATCTGACCCTCCATTTAGCTATTTTTAAAACAATTTACCCACACAACTATAGAATTTATCAAGAATTACTTAGCATTCTTCCGATTTTTATACGACCAAAACTTTGCTTTCAATGTTTTCTTACAGCTCCCTTAGAGACATTATGTTCCACTGTAAGAAGTAACTGAAGTCTGTATAAACTGGGCATAAAAATATATAATAGCAATTATTTCTACGAATTAGATTGTGTAGATTTGTATTGAATAACACACCTATAAGAAAAGTACTAGAAACAAAATAAAATTAATTTTGTCTTTCATGTAGCATATTACAGACTCCTTCCAATCAATATACTTTTAATCTCCTGTTACACTAAAAAGTGCCGAAATATAAATCCTGTTAAAGAAATTAAAACCTCGAGATATCTCTTTGATATGAAATCTTCTGTGTTCAGTTCTGTATCTTTATCTCACTCCTATTTAATGCTAGTTTTGTACAGGAACTAAATCCTCTACACGATCTGTGTAATTTGGTAATTATTTTAAGCATTTTTAATACTGTCATACCCTAATAGCTAGTAAGGAAACTTACACCCTAACATCTTGTATCTAGAATGAAATCTGACCCTGCTAATTCAAAAATCAAACTCAGGCCAGTTTCAATGAGATCAGAGTCTCAGTCTTGATCTTTCATGGCATTAGCATAATGCACTCTTGAGTCTGATTTTAGCATTCTTCTTTCCTTTGCATAGCGCACATTTGTAAAACTCTTTTTTTCCTTTGGTTTTAGCCAGAGAGAAAATTACAAAATGAATCAATTTGGTTATTTCTGAACGTTAAGAAAATGAATTCTGTATAAACATTCTCTTATTTCTTCACTCGTCTGCTCTTGCAGTCACTCAGATCTACAGCAGAATGTTTTACCCAAATTCTAGGACTCTGGAATGCAGATTCTTTCCAAAACTCTGCTGATGTGGTGTCACAAGACACCCAAAGTAATCCATAGCTAAAAGTTTAAGTAAAGGATTGAATGTTCAGAGCTGATCACCATTTTCAGCTGATCAATGTATGAGTGGAAGTTTTGTGTTACAGATAAAACAGAAAACCAGGACTCTCACGAATATACATAAAGCACCATGGCATCAATAGAATAGGACATTATGAGAGCTAAAAGTTATCAGAAGCAGTGACAACAAATCATCCTGATGGAAATTGTTTAAAAGTGGACATAAACAGACTTTTCCTAGTGCCAAGACTCACAGGTAGCCCAGCTTCAAGATGTACCTGTTTTTCTTTGCTGCAGAGAATTTGAGAGAGTGACATTTACTCTATGAGACCAGCAGTGTGTTTCTAGGGGGCTGGCTAGAGTTGCACAACGCCTTAAAGCACCAAGGGATATGTGGCCAGGAGAGGCTGATTTTAACATGGAGGTAAATGGGTCAAAAGCAAATATCTCTTGTGATATTCAGCACTTTGAAGCATGCTGTTGAACTTGAGACTTTCTAATTTGCTAACATTGCTCTTTTGAAAGAATTTCTCAATTTATATGACATGGTCTTGGGAGCAAGGTGCTTGTGCAGATCATATGGCAGGCTTTTGCTTTCAAATGACTAGAGAAGTTTTTAAAGCTAGGAATATGATTTTCCTTTGGCATTAAGGATTGCTGAATGCAATGCAGTGTCCTGGCCTCACGCTCCCCCTGGGACACTATGTGTCAAGTTTGATCGGCCATGGGCTTCTGCCACAAGGAGTTCTACTTTATGTTACCTGAGTGAAGGCTAATCAAAGTAAACAAAAAGAGCTGGTAGAGAGCAACAAGGACAGGATCGGTGAAGAACAGAGCACAGGCAGTCCTACCATCAAAGGAGAAGAAGTTCAGGGTATCCAGCAGAGGCCACCAAGGTGGCTGGGGCTGGTGCACTTGTCCTTTGTGAGGAGATGTAGAGGGTGTTGGACTGGGTTCAGCCTGGAGAAGAGGCAGAGAAAGAAGTAACAGCCTGCTGGTGCCCACAGAACTGACCCAGGCTCTTCACAATGGTATAGGACAGAAAGAAAAAGAGGGCATAAACTGAAGTAAGATCTGATAGGACCTGATTTTTTTTTTCAATGGGCATCCGAAGGCATAAGAATAGTTCATCTTCAAAGGCAGTACAGTCTCCAACCTCTCAGATTTTCAAGGCCTGACTGCAAAAAACCTAAGCAAACTGGTTACCTCGGAGCTGACCCTAGGATCTGGGCATGGACATGGAGTGACCTGAAGTCCACGATATTTAACAACTCCATCACTATGAGCAGAATTGGGAATTGAGACAGTAAGGGCTTCTGTAAATCGAAAAATCTTCACCCACGTCTAAGAGAATCCATCAGTATTAAACAAGAGTAGGAGCAACTACTTAGGGAAAACAGAATTAGCAGGAGGTATCAGTGACCTTCAACCTCTACAGGCCGTGCAGCAGGAAAAACGAACAACACGAAAATACCATCCAGTATTACAGAAAACAATCTGCTAATCAACGTGTTATTGATCCTTTGTTTTTGTCAAGGTCATTTAATGTTCTAAAAAATGATCTCACACTAAATCTTTATAGAAAAAGTGGGCTAATTTGATTTACAAAGTAAAGTGCTATTAATTATGGAAGACAGTCAATAAAAAAGCTGATTCCTCTAAACACAAGGCAGATCTTATGGCCTATGATTTATGATGATGATTATAATGGCAAAATATTTGCAGTTCTCACTATCATCTAACTTGGATTAGCTGCAACAAAAGATCAGATAAGATATAAGCATCAATACAAAGAGCAGTAGGAGACAACCTTTAGAGCAATAAAAGTAAATATCTGGATTAAGAGCAGCATACAAAAACAATAATGAGACCTATTGGTCCTTTTCCAACATAGGCACACAAACTCTGCTTTTTTTTTATACCAGAGCCAGACTCCTGTCTTGCTGCCGCTGTTTCCTTTGAATTACAGTCCCTAAATGTCTAAGTTATGTAACTAGAAATCTCAAGAGTGCACAGCATTCATCTAAAAGGAGGTACTCATTGCAAATTTTCCCATTCTAGATTATTAGTATGCCAATAAAACCTGGCATCTTCTCTAACAACTATGGCAAGCCTTGGATTTTCCTAAAAATGCTTTATGGGGCATAAAAATATTCAAAGGCCTGATTCCTTTTTAACAAGGGCATATTATTTAAGCCTTAAGTTAAAGATCAGAAACAGAGATTTTAATTTATAATATTTAACATTAAATATGTCATAAAGCAGAAATAAAAATATAAAATATAAGCCTGGAAAGAAGAATGAGAAGAACAAAAATTATTTACAGAAGAAAATCAATTTTAGATTAAATAGTAGAAAAATTGAGAATTTGGAAAATTCATATGCATGCCTCACAATGTATGCAGTTTTGCTTTCTCATTGTTTTCAGTTTTTCAAAGTGAAAATGGGATAATTCACACTT
This sequence comes from Petroica traversi, assembly GCA_025920805.1. Classification (NCBI taxonomy): domain Eukaryota; kingdom Metazoa; phylum Chordata; class Aves; order Passeriformes; family Petroicidae; genus Petroica; species Petroica traversi. The sequence goes on from JAHLSL010000022.1 coordinate 26,893,337, forward strand.
CTCCAAATAATTGTTTCAAGCTGCCAACAGACAAGGAGAGAAATAGTATTGCTTATGCAAGGCCATGTTTTCAAACCTTTTCTCATAGCCACAAGATTTAAAGTATGTTTTAGTTACTGACATAATCAAAGGCCTTCAAACATCAATATCCACAGCTTGCTCTTTTAATATATGTTTCTTAATTCAGCCTGAATTTCCCAACCATTTCTTTAACATAACTATTTATCCTGCAGGGTTTAGAGAAAACTAAATTTTGAAATAACTTGACGAACTTCAGCCTACCAAAATAATCTTCTTCCTTTATGCACAAACAGCTGTTTGAAGAAAGTATCATTAATGTATAGTTGCTGGAAAAATAGTCTAAACTAAACCTATGCTTATTGCTAAAAGCTTTCATCATGTTTGCTTTGTTTTCATGTGAAGAACATGGCACTTAATTTTGACAATCTGTCATTTTTCTAGCATGTTCAGAGAGTGGTTGGACAGAGCAGTACTTTTATGTTTTCCATCAAAAACCTTACGATGCAGAACTGCTTGTCTTCTATTAGAGTCCTTGTCAAGCTCAGTGAGCTGTTTAGGCTGAGGGAGGACTATGTCATATTGTTTCAAGCTCACATGTCAGCAAAGAGAGATATAGATCTGGTGGTTTCTATCAGCATTAATGCTTGCTTGCGCATTCATATATAGCAGATATCTTTGTTTGCAAGCTGCAGTTGGATAGTGCTGTAGCACCAGTACCAACAATCTATAAAAGCCTCCATTTTCAAGGCAGGGAGGGGCTACCTGGCATGTCCTCCACCTTGCCCTCCTAGAGCACCTGTTTGTGCCTGTAAAAGCACAGAGACAAACATGGGGTACAATACTGAAAAGTCCAAACTCTCTAAGTTGACAGAGAGTTGTCAAATCACTTGTGGAATGTTGTTAATCAGCTCTTATTTTTACGTCTAACAGGAAGCTGTATCTTTCCATAGATTCAATTTTATTTTCACTCTCAAGTAATTAGGAGTATCAGATAATTTCTGAGAACTTTCCCAAAAAATACATCTGAAGTTTGTTTTCAGCTTTATAAAGTTGTGAAGTTGCAAAGTGTCTCCTTTGGGAAATTACTTTCTAAGTCTCTCTCAAGGTCTTAAAATTGTTTAAAACCACCAAAATAAACAAGCAGACAGACAAAATACACTTTACTGTTATATATATATGTGTGTGTATATATATATATATAATTTTAAAAAACACTCATTATAGACTGAGCACAAGAGGGACCTAGGACACCCAAAAATATTCTTCTATTATTAGCAAGAAACCTGAAAGTTTGTAATGATTTTGCATTATATATCTAAATAAATACAGAAAGTTACTTTCTGGCAAATATGTAACCTCTTTTGGCTTTCTACCAGAAATAACGTTAATTTGAAATTCATGCATCATTCTTTCTGGTGTTAAACCCCTGCACAAATGATACTTTAAGCAAACTTAAAAACAGAAGGATGACATAACTTCTCAATTTAAATCTTTGTGAACTAGAGCTCTGAAGTTACCTACCATTCTTTGATGTCTTCTTGAAGTGCAAAATAATCAGTTTAAATTAATTACAGAAAATTACAGCAGATATAATGTTAAAAATGAATTGATGTAACTTACATCAATCAAACCACCATATGTTCCTAAGATCTAAGTGACTTCTAACTGCACGATAGTCTGTGCTTACATCAATAGCATCTCTTGAATATGAGCTCAATCTCAGACCTGCCATGTTTCCAAGATTTTGCACAAAGACACCTGTGGGAGAGCTCAGGGGAACGCTGTGGCTGTTTCCTGTTTCTGGATTCACAAGGGTTGAATTCTCACAAGGGTTGAGATTTGGCTAAACTTACAGGAGTACAAAGTAGAAGAATGTGAACAGGACGGCCTAGTCCATAGCAGGACTGCCCTCTACAGAGTACAATATGTACACTGGATAGTCTATGATGGCAAACTACCACTGCCAGTGCACATCAGTTCCCTAGGGCTGCATGGTAACGCTGTCTCACATCAGGGCTGTCTGATACATCATTTAGTCTGTTGTTACATTCTCAACACTTTCCTGACTGCCTAGGTATACATCTTCCAAACAAATGCAGTGACTTTGAAGGGAGCTGTCTTATAGAGAAAAGGTACTCCAGGTACTCCAAGCCTTCAAGTAGGCTTATTTAAAGTTAGGTATGAGCACAATTTTAAGAACGCATTTTCCAATGTCAAAGTGCAACTGACTAGATGGTCACAACAGCAACAAAATTCTAATTTTTATGGGAACATTTCTGTTGCCATTCTTATTATTCCTACATCAATGCGAAATCTCTTTTATGGAACATGATACCATTGTGCCAGAAATACAAAACAAGAAGACGGTCTGTGAATCAGAAATGCCTTACATTTAATGGAAATGTAAGGTTTGGTTTTTTTTCCACATTATTGATCAGATAAGAGGCTTCTATTCTCTGGAAGGATAAAGGATTTTTGAGAGAATACCAATATTATTATTTCATATTTAATGGTGTATTCCAATTTGAAACAGCAGTACTGCCAACTTTAATATTAAAAAAAAATATGCACTGGGGCTAAAAACTCATGAGATTGAAAAAAAAATATGTATTTGGGTAATTTATATTTGTCCTTTGCTACTCTGCCTAAAGGAGCATTCAAACCATAAGATTAAAATGGTCTCTATCACAAAAAGACAAAACCTCCATGTTTGAAACTGAAAGTAAGCATTTCTGATAAGGAATTTAGGACTGCGACCAGGAATATTCAAACATACCAACACTTTAAGTGAAAATGTTGGTATGAATACTATTTGACAATATCTTAATCAAAAAGCCTGTGTTCAATGAGTCACTTTTAACTCAAGGACAGTCTTGTAAAGTCCTTGGGCATGACTCCCTATTTGCATAGGGAGATTTTGCAAGGAGCAGGTCAAGGTTCATACAAAAAAAAAAAAAAAAAAGAAAGAGCACCAAGGACTAAGGATGAAAATAATAGTATTTTGTGTTACTTGAGAGGATAGCACTCTCTTCCAATTTGCATTTATTCGCCTTTTACTTTAAACCCTTTAACCTTTTATTTTTAAATGGCTGGAGACAATTGTCAAATGGAACATGTTGTTTAGGAAAGAGATTTAGGAAGCTGAGGTGAAGGAGGCAAAGGAAGATTAGAAAAGAAGATATGGCATCTGGACAAATTCAAACTACACCTGCAAGGATAAAATGCCAGTCAGGTACTACTTTGATAAAAACAAAGCAAAGAGGTGGTATTTCTTTTTATGATCAATGATTAGGTAGAGACACAGTCAACACAAAAGCAAATATTAGTTTTCTGTGCCTCATGTCTAGGAACACAGTGGAATGTGTTTCATTATTTGCCTAAATTACCCACGAAAAACAACCTACAGTTTTTTAACATCAATGCCAAACATCCCAGAGAGAGAACACACCTCGGATATCAGCCAAAGAAGCCAGCATTTTAGCAAAAAAAAGATCTGTAGCCATGACCATCCATGTTTGAAGCTCCATTCACCAGAGGGAGGGAGGGAGGAAGGGAGGAAGGGAGGAAAGGAGGAAGGGAGGAAAGGAATAAGGCTTTTGCTATACCTAATCTCAAGGTTACTTTTGTTTGTTTTTAACATGTGTTTTACCAGTAAAATTAATATTTTTATAGATAATATTGATAGTAAATATTCACTAGCAATGATCTATTGTTAAAAATGCAGAATAAAGGAGAGAATTTTGACCTGTTGAAATAGCTTCAAAAAACAGTCAGCTATTGAAATTACGTGAGATTCTGCCCCATTAGATATTTCTAAATGTTATGATTTGATGCACAGTTTCTTAAAGAGAAAAAAGGATCGTCAGATTATAGCAAGGACTTACACCAAGGATCTGTGGTTGAAAATAAGGAGAGACCCAACAGCTTCACAGCAAACAAAAACAGAAGCTTGCTATGATGTTATGCTGCATGCACTGCCTGGCATTCATTCAGTGCACTGCAGCTGAAAAATAGCTGTGAGCATCTATGTTCCATTAACACTATGTTAATTATTATCATTGTCTCATCAGTAGTTTGTTTACGACAGCTCTGGGTGACAAGGATACTGAGATGCTCTGTCAAAGCCATCACCTGATGAGATTTTTATTGGCATAAGGTCTTTCTTTCCCTTAGTCAGCTACATTACAAAAACCACTGTTTCATTAAATGCAAATACTATTGCCTGCCTTTGACTTTTTATAATAACCCTGATCTGGCACTGCATTAACTGGTTTCTTCACTAAGTGAGGATAAACTGATCTGTATATTTTCTGAAGAAATTCATGTTGTAATAGTAAACAATCAATGGACATGTTGAAGCTTACTTAATAATCTTTTCTTTCTGATTCTCCCATGTATGAAGGATATTAAATAAAACACTATGCTCCAATTAAAAGCAAATTCCATAGGAAGGTTAGCACTAAAAGAGAGGAAATGCTTACTTATTATTCAGTTGCATTACTGAATACTTAGGCATTTTCAGTTTAGATTATTAGTTTTAAGTCTTTGCTTATGAAAATATTCTGCAGCTTTTTTGCTGCTTTCCTTCCTTAACTATCCATTCTAACATCCTATCCAAAAGAAAGTATGTTCTAGGAAGGTAAATGATCCAGAGCCAAATGTGTAGAGGGGTCTAATTCTTTTGTTTTGATGGATGGTTTGGTAAGTGCCATGGATTTTACTGAGACCTTTTATACTTTCCTGAAATCTATTTAAACAGATCTTAGAGATGCTAATTTTAGAAGGGTGAAGACCACCTCACGTGAGTTACTGGGCACTATATACTTAAGCAGTGAGACAAATCTACTAGAATACATAGCATGAATTTATCTATTCTATCTTTAGTTTCAATTTTCTTCTTTGGCAGACACAAATTACGACAGATCTAAAATAATTGGTCCTTCTTCTCCCACGGTTTTTTGAAGTTGGTACATTTAGAAAAAGAATTAATTCAATTAGTATTTGAGGTTGTGAATAACAACATGAACAAATGCTGCTTTATTAAATTGTATTGTACTAACTACTGGGCTATTTCCATACTTCATTTTATTATCTTTCACATTTATCTAACAGTTTTTCTTCTGGCAATTTTAATTACCTTTGTTATTAAAGAGTTACATTATGTTATGCTGAACTGGGAACTGGCATTACTATGGGAAAAACATTATGTAACTCTACTTAAGGAACAATTCTTTTATGAAATATTTCTCCAACCTGATGATTTTTATTTCTCATTTTGTAATGTCTAGCTTCATAGAACCATTTAGGTTGGAAAAGAACTTTAAGTTCGTTGAGTCCAGTTAACCCAGCACTGCCAAGCGCGCCATATCTTTTAAACACTTCCAGGGATGGTGACTCCCCCCCACATCCCTGGGCAGCCTGTTCCAGTATTTGACATCTCTTTCCATGAAGAAAATTTTCCTAATCCAATCTAAACCTTCCCTGGTGCATCTTGAAGCCATTTCCTGTTGTCCTATGCCTTGCAATTTGAGAGAAGAGACCAATCCAGCTGTGATACAACCACCTCACAGGTAGTTTTATGGAGCCTTACACAGGGTCCTTCTGAGCCTCCTTTTCTCCAGACTTAACAATCACAACTCCCTCAGCCACTCCTCATAAGCATAGTGCTCCAGACCGCTAACCAACTTCGTTGTCCTACTCTGGTCATGCTCCAGCACCTCAATGTCTTTCGTGGAGTAGCCATAAAACAGAGACAGTACTCACCAGTGTGGCCTCACCAGTGCTGAGTGAGGGGACATTATTGCTAGTAAAGGCCAAGATGCCACTGGCCTTCTTGGCCACCTGGGCATACTGACAGCTCACGTTCAACAGGCAGTCATCCAAAACTCCCAGGCCCTTTTCTACTTGGTAGATTTCCAGCCACTTTTGCCTATAACTGTAGCATTGCATGGGCTGTCATGACCCAAGTGCAGGACCCTGCACTTGGCCTTGTTAAACCTCATACAATCAGCCTCAGACCATCAATCCAGACTGTCCAGAACTCTGTAGAGGCTTCCTAACCTCCAGCACATCAACCTTCCCACCCAACTCAGTGTTGTCTGCAAAGTGACTGAGGGTGCACTTGATCCCCTACTCCAGATCATTATCATTCTGCAACATTACAAACTCAAGATGCAGTTATAGAAAGGAAAAGCCACATTTTGATTCTGGTATGAACTCCATCTAACTAGTGCTTAACTGTTAAGTTAAATCATCCTGTGTCATCATTCAGCCAAAAATGTAGTTTCCTTCATATCTCTTGGGACAGTAATTAAAATATATGTAATGTCAACCCAATATATCTGTAGCTGATAGTGTGACTTATCATCATCCAGAAGTTGACCTCAACAAGTTTTCCATAGTGGAATTGCTTGACAAGCTATGTATGAGATTAAACAATAATATTTTTATATCACACTGCTGTTCACCTTTCAAATGATCATACCTGATTCACATTAGAAGAAATTCTCACAGTAATTACTGAAGGAGCCTTATTTTTGAAAATATATGGTGAATATCAGATCAGTCCTTACCTCATGGTCACAAGTACATCAGCCAGAATAAACAAAAAGATCACAAAAAGGAGTCTGAAAGTACCGAGGTCTTTTTCATGCAACAGATTTTAATATACCTTAATATCCTTTAAATGGTCATGGACGATTAGCAATATACATGGAAGTTTGTAAGAAACAGTGAGTAAATAAACATGTAAAATTTCATGTAATAATGTTCAAGATTTTGTATTTTAATATTGTGAATGAAGATAAGGAGTATTTACATCCAAAGGAAAAAAAAAAGAAAAAAAGAAAAAAAGAAAAAAAGAAAAAAAGGAAAAAAAATCCCAATGGAGCTGAATATAGAATAGAATTACTTACCTTCTCCTCATGCATGTTTCCAGACACTGGACTTTGAGACTAACAGTACTCAGGCCAACCAATTTCAAAGCAGGAGACAGACAATTCACTAATTCTATGTATTACTGCTTTTGCTCACATTAGTGATGCTTCAAATTTTGTCATTATTAAGTTCTAAATTATTTTTCTCCATTTATAACCCAAGTAGTTTGTCAATTAATCTAAAAAAAAAAAAATATTTCACAGCTTGCTTGGCTTATTTAGGGATAAAATTAATTTCATGATTTAGCAGTTACTTCAGAGAATGCAAGATCTCACCTGAGGAAAAAAGTTCATGTAAAAAATAGCCAGTGATTTCCTAAAAGAGGTCACAAGTGCTTGAAATGATTTTTCCCTTTTGTATCCAGAATAAAATCAAACAAAGCCAAATAATTTTTTATCTTGATAGTCCAGGGAGTGTGCCTATGCTGCCATTTGGTACATAACAAAGCTCATCACCATAAATTTTCTCAACTAGGTTACAAGGCTTTTCTGTAATGAATATGTATTTTTATTTCATTTACTTTCGCAAACAGTAACGCAGACTTTAGATTTTAGATGGAATTCATATGACTATGACTTCTAATGGCCTAGAACTAGGAAGGAAGGAAGAAAGGAAGTGAAAGAAGCAAGAAAGGTCTGAAGGTGCATTGGGGCCAACAATTTGGCCTAGAATTGATTAAGTTCTGGGATAGGTCTTAGGAGCTCCAGGTTTCCTCTGCTGATGGAGTCAGATCCTCACAGTTCACTACCCATGAATTTTCTCCTTTTATTTTGGGATGGAATTGGAAAAGTATCTCCTGAATCTAAAAGTACACTCCTAAAAGGAGAAATTCTACTTAGCTTTGAACTATGATTAAAGGGTACAAGTCAAATGGACAATAGAGTGAGATTTTTTGTGTGTTTTGGTATGCTTGTACTGAAAACATACCTTTCCATCATCCTTTAATCTATTTATTATTTACCCTGAGGACCTTCCTAGCCTTTTATGATGTCAAGTTTCAGCAAGGAATGACTTTTTATGACCCTATTATAAACCCATAAAAATGAAGTTTTACAATGAAAAAACTAACAGATGTTTATTTCTAGCTTTAAAAGAAGGAGTTTTGGACTCCAGAGTGAACACTGTTTTTATTTAAAAACAGTTCATCTTCCCAGCTATTTGGCATTTTGTCCTGGAACTCTATATTCTGTTTCCTTCAGAAAACTTTATATTCTGTTCCCTAGCTTCTGCAGCTAGATCTATCACTCTTACAATAATATTATTTGTCCAGGTACACTACAGTGAATTTTTATTCTTGGCTCTCCAAATATGTTCTACATTTAAACTTGTCATTAAAAGTTGGGTTAGGAATGAAACTGGTAACAAGATTTAATAATGAAAAATATGTACCTATATTTGAGTTTTAAATACAAATGCAAGAATGAATAACTTAAAGCTGAAAAATTGATTTTTAAATGGGTTCTGAGAGGCAAAGAATTTTTTCAATGGTATTAATTGATTTTTTATTTTGAAAAAAAAGAAAAAAAACCAAACCAAAACAATAAAACAGAACAAACTCATTGTTAAAAATAGGTCAGTGTTTCCAATAACAATTGCATAAAATCACCTGTAGGAATACTAACCCCTCATCGCACTACTGCGTTATTGCCTATAGGAAAAAAGATCGATAGATCACCTAATTTTGAAAGTTACCAACATCATTAATATCTAACATATAAAAAATTATGTATTATATCATTATTGATTCTTAATGAAATTCTCAATTTGGTTGAATTTGCAGGACATATTTTCACTACAGTAAACAATGAGCTTGGGCTCTAAATGGTGATGAAGTAAACATACATAGCCTTATAAAGTTGGGACTTTGTCTATTAAATCAAGATCAAAACATATACCTTGAATTCTGGCTATGTAATGCTAAGATGTTCAATAACAGAGGAGCACCTTTAAGACTTAAAAAGACCTAAAAGACATAAATGCACAGTATAGCATATCTGGTGCATGCAATACAAGGAAAATTGATGGGGTATTACAACACAAGGCCAGCATTACTCATTTGCAGATGTATTTTAAACAGTCATTTCCTATAATCTCTCTGTATTTCCTCCCTTGCTTTGCTGACTTTCCCTATAATGACTAGATTAAAAGGAATGTACTTTGTCAACAGCAAAGAAAACGGGCCTAATTCATTCTCTACAAATGCAAAAACTTCTTACAATTTTGAAAAAGCCTTTTTCTATAGGTTTTTTTTGGATACAATGTAAAATGCCTCTATAACGGGAATCTGAAATTATTATGGCTGCTTAAAACAGATTGATTACGTCTAATCACAACTGTGAAACTTCACACAGAAAACAATCATGATTTTACTATTGTACAACCCTGATGTACAGTGTCTGATGTGTCTATTCTGTTAAATTACTATTATTCATAATTTGGGCTCTCTTGTATAAGGTTTCTCAGAATGGAATCTACTCAATTTTGGTAATGCTCTCCTGAAAATGTGAAAGGGGATTCAAAACATACTAGATTGCAGGAAATGAGGAGAACAGGGGACACTGCAAAACCACACAGAATTCTTAGTCTGAAAAAAGATCCTATCCACACCTATCTACTCAACTGTATTAAAAGAAAATATTATATAAAGAAATATACATATCATGAGGAGAACAAAACCTTACAAAACAGATTACATGAAGTACAACCCAAACAAACTTTTCTAACAAACGCTATCGTCATCAGAACTTGGAATATTTGCAGTCAGTATTTGAATCTGCAAAGCATGAAGCAGAATTTAAAGTTCTCTCACTGCATCAGTGCATGTACTAATAATCTTATATAATTTTATGTGAAATTGATATACATTTCTATACATCACTTAAATAGCATAAAAATAATATCACTGAAGCAGAAATTTTTTAGAGCAGCCACACAATTTATTCGTTTTGGTTCCATCAAAGTAGTTGATGATCTGGGACATCAAAGGATATCCTTTGATCAAAGGATAAAAGAATACAAATTTCTTATGATGACAAATGTCAAAGGAAACAAGGAATAACTTAGGAAATCACTGAAATCTTTCAGTTAGTACATTAAACATATTTAGGAGGAAAAGAGTTATGTTGTAAGATAGTGTCTTATAAAACGGTTGGTAAATTAACTTAGAACTAAACCAAATCAAATTGACAAAATTCTATTTTATACCATAGGATGTTAGGATTATTTCTTCCTTCTCTTTTAGGCAATGTTATTTCCTATTTAATGTACCCATGGATCTACTTATGTTATAAAAGTTCAAAGTGACCCCACATTCAGAAAAGTGCTTCAAGTTAAATGCACACTATAGAGGCAAGCTCACGTGTGGTGTGAGAGGTTCTGTAGGTAAGCTTGGTACCAAAGAAGCACTCCAAGGAACACCCAGCTCACACACTGATGTATATCTATATAAACTTAAAGGACTATAGGCACAGGTAAAAATGAGGGCTTAACAAGATAATGAACAAAATTTTAAGAAGGAGGAAATGCTGCTTGACCACATTTTTTATTATCAATTATGACCCACATTAGGTCAATGATTCACTGATGAAGTTTATTCCTTCAAATGACATATTAAAATCCAACAAAATTTATAGATTAACTTAAATGGCATAACACCAATAATTTTTTGCAGGGGCTTGGGAAATTGTGCCCTCTCCAGCCTATGGTTATCCTGAGGGGATTTCTAGATGCCAGGTTCTACAAAGGAACACAAACAGTAAGATGAATGTTGCGTCCTAGGCTGGGCTGAGAGGAAAGGAGAGCCAGCAGAACGTTAGTAGGTGAGATATTGGGGAGCATGGGCAATAAAATTGAGAAATACTGAAAATGGTCACTCCTGGGTGGGCATGCATCTCAATGTAGCTGAGAGGGACAGTGTTAGGAGTCAGAGACAAGACAACATTAGGATAGACATCACGCATGTTATGAGAAAGAGATCTGCAACATTAACATCCCGATTTTTTTTCTATACAATTATCAGTTGCAATTACACATCAAAAGAAACAAATCTACCCCCAGTTGCGATGGATGAACATCTGCACTTTCCAGACGTTCTTTTCCACAGGATTTCTTTGCAATAGCATAGAACAACCAATCAGTCATTTAATGACAGCATTATAACCCATTATGTTCAAGAGTCAATTACTCTAAGACCTTACAGTTTTATCACATACAATATGTCTAAATTGGATGCAATACTGTGGATCAATCACATTCAACAATTTATTCGAATGTGACTGTATATGGCTACAAATGATTTATACTGGGGAGTGAGGACAAGGAAGAACAGTCAAAATTACCAAAGACCAAATAGTTGATGAGCCCTTAAAGAATTAACTACTTCTTTCATTGATAGATGGCCTGTACACAAACAAGATAATTGCAGTTTAAAGAAGGTGTCTGGCACTTTTTCCATTTGTAACAAAGCCCAGAAATCAGCAAATACTGATTGGTTAATCGGAAACACAGAGCACAGAGCAGCATGTGGAACTAAGACCATATGTGAAAATGGGATTGTCACAGCAAGGACACTAAGGGTCACAGGACATACATCTGTAGGAAATCAGTCTTCATTAGTCTGGCTGCTCATGGAACAGTTTGTTAGTATTATGTTCATGTATGGATGTGCAATCATTAATAAAATAGAACTGTAAGTTAACTTTTCAGAAATGGAATACAATATATGTCTAGTCTGCCCAAGGGATGAAGAAATGCACATCAGATGTATTATTTACAAATGTTATATTTTGCAGCAACTTGACATTTGCTTGTTTGTAAAGGCTATAGCTGATATATTTTGGTGGGAAATAAAAAAAATAATATTCCTGTGCTACTGGAAAAGAGGCTATGCTCCATCTGACAGTCAAAATAGGTACAAATTCATTACTGGAAAATTAGATCTTCACTTAAGAGGGTATTACTCCCTCAAAATCAATAGTGTTGATTGACTGTAACGGGGAAGTCAGAAACATACAACAAAACATCTCTATAATTTTTATTTAAAATATTTTCTTTAATAATAACCCATATATCCTATCAGTTTCACAAATACTTCTCTGTGTCTTTAATGGGTAAACCTAGAATTCAATCAAATTATATGTAAGTAGGCACTACTTAAAACACAGGCCAAAAGAAAGGCCAAAGTACAAACATTTAGGTTTGCAGTTGCAGTAGGTAGGTGCTATAAGCAACATCAGAGAATGGGAAAAGGATACTAGGATATTGAAACAGCATGCAAGAAGCTGGGTTTATGAACATGTGATCAAATATGAAAAGCCATCTGTTTCAGGCAAGTTAACAGTACAACAAAAAATACACAGCAAAATATTCTAAAAATTTAGAAACCACAGGTAATATTCTATCAGTAGGCTAGTTTGGATTCTAGAAAATTGAAACCGACAATATTTTAAGAAATTAAATTCAGTTATGGTTTTATTTAATAGCATTTAATAAAAACATGCTGCCTTTCTCTTATCATGAAAAGTTATCCATTGCCTTCAGTTTTGAGTGTGTCATCACTTAACAAAATAAATAACACCAGTAAAAGACTCCTTCAAATTTCTTCAAGAAAACTCCACTTCTACTTCAAGAGTGAAACATCTGCATGAATTCAAAGTAACAGGATAGACAGAACCATGATTTGACTACTTTAAAAATTAAAAAGTTAATTTTTAAATACAGTAATCTGTGATACATGTCTGGTATCTTTAAGGTATGTTTATAACAAACAAAGAGGCTCCTTCTCATATTAAAACTGTTTTGTCTTTTTGATACATATGTAACCCTTCTCAGATGAAGGGCTGCTTCTTCCCTCTCTTTTTAAACTATGGATTGTCTATAAATAAATAAATAAATGTTTACATTAGATGTTTCCCAGCACTCCAGATACCATGAAGCTACCTGAAACACCACTCTTGTCCACATAATCAAGCCAGTTAATAATGTGGGAAATTTTACTCTACAGCAGCTGGCATTTTCTTACTAAGGTACTACCTTAGACCAGGGTGGAAGAGTGTTGATTTTTTATCCTCCGTTTTTTGCTGTGTTTTTTTTTTTTAAATTCCTCATATTGCAGGTATGTAGGACTGCTCCTGTCTGTTATCACATCTCTATTCTTTCCCTCACACACATGATTTTAGGTGTATCATTAGTTATCATTAATTTCTGGTAGCAGATAGACAAGTATGTAAGGCTTCTGGGGATCTGAAGACCCATTGACGTTTTTGATTAATTTTATTGCAGCATCATCTTTGACAGCAAAAAATTCAGTTTGGTGTCCCAGATGCTTACTTCAGTACCTATCTGCACAGACAAGAAAACTATGGGGCAAAACTTCCTTTCTGCACTGAAGGAGCAACAAGACTATAATGTTTAATAGCTCTTCATCTACATCTTCCACCTGTTTGCCTGAATGCTACGTCATTCTATGGATTGGCAATTCTAAGTCAGGAGGGTTTGAACTACTCCCTCAGGCTGTTCTTTCTGTCTGTTTTATTAAAAATATGTTTTTGTTACTAGAGTAAAAAGAAATTGAAAGCTAATAGATTTGACTCTTCTATCCACATTAAACCTCTGGATGGATACTTAATGAGAATGTGTATATCTGGGATAATCAAACAAAGCAGATCCCTAACCAACATAGGTTAGTGAGACAGGAAATCCTACATTTCTTACTCAGACACAATTTGCATAAAAACAAAAGTTTTTGTTATGCTATTATACAGTCAACTCACATTCTCTGTCAAAGGTTATAGGATGCACATTCCTTCTGACTATTTTTGATAAATTCTCTCCTCAAACCTCACATTGCAGCCTCAGTGATTCCATTAGGATTCCTACTCTATGTTAACAAGGAACTAGCTTTCTGCAGCCAAATCAGTAACAAATTCTGTTAATAATGTTATTAGGAAAATAGGGCAACTCAGATCACAGATTTGTCTTACATCAAAATAATGCATATTCTAAATTACCATTTAAAGTAAATGGGATAAGACGGTCAATAAGAGCATTTTTTAAAAAGCATGAAAACCCAAATCACAAAGCATCATACTTAAAAAAAGGTAAAAATATACGAAGAAAAATATTACACTTCAAAGCAGATCATACAACTGACTATTCACTGTATTTACATGGCTCTTCTGGTACAGCTTAAAATTCATGAAAAATTTAATTAATTATATTTTCAAATTCCTTTATGACTCTCTGCAAGGCATAAAGGAACAGACTGACACCCATATATATAAATCAGAGTCATGGCATCACTACTGCACAGTCTGCAAATCTAAAGGAATGTTCTTGTCCCTGTGACTGTCTGGGAGCCACTAAGGAAGATTTCTGCTTGCTCTAGCATCATCTAAAGATGAATTGCTGAGGTACTAATTGCAATAAATATGTGCTTTCTCCCTCTCTAACAAACATTTACTCCACATTTTAGACTGGGGTTTGTGAAGGATGAAGTTGAGCCTGTGCTCAAACAGCATCTGCTGTTTGCTGAGGGCTGACTCAACCCCCCCATCCTGCTGTCCCACATTAATTATTTTGTGGAGTGTAAGTGAGGAGAAAGACCTGGTATTATGCATTGCTGTTTTTCTTCTCCAGACATGTAGTTTACACCATTTCTGGAATTGCTGTCTATCTCCTACTTTGCCATGAAAAAAAAAAGAAGCATTCACTTTTACAATGACATAAAATTGAAACTATTTACAACTTGCATTAAAAATTGCACTAAGCAAAACTTGTCAAATTTCTTATTAGGAAATATTTTTTATTTACCAAATGTGATTGCATATGCAAGCTTTATTTAACTAGTTTATTATTTTGATTGCATACCACTAAAATATGTTTTCAACTAACGTAATTGTGTTAATTTGCATCTTGAAAGGGCACCTTTGCAAAACTGAGCGTTTTATCAAGGTTATTCCTGCTGAATCAAATGAAATTCACACACAGAGTTGTAATAATTACCTTCAATATTTAGCATTGACTAGGGAAGGAGAAAAACCAAAATGTTCAAATCCTTTTACCATAATACAATTTAAGAAATTGGATATAAAATGGATTTTCACTGAAATAAATATAAAAATAAATTATTTCTGGTTGTCAGAGAATTTTTAAAAACAAGACCTGAACAAATAGGATGTCAGAGAGACAGAATCCTTTCCATTATTCTAGAGATAGCAACACACAAAGCGTCCTAGTCAACAGTTGAAGAAATGGTGTCTGTTCAATGGAAAGTTTAACAATGCATTACATAACTCTTGCCTTGATTTTACTCACAGGTGATTTTGTACCCTTTTACTTAAACCAGTGGCCAAGCCTGTTTCTGTTGCCTTTTTTTTTTAGAGGGTTTTTTTTTTTTTTGCAAGTGAGGACAGAAAGGCTTCCTTTGTTTCAACAGAAATGCACTTAATGCAATTTTCTTTTTCTTTTCCAAATTAGGACATACTACATCAAGGCAAAATTCAAAATTTAGATCATATAATTTTAAATTACTAGAAAATAAACAGATAAATTCAAATTGCTTTTGAACCTACACAACTCTAAAAGACTTCTGATTAGTGACTTTAGCTAGCTAACCCACTATCCACAATCTCGTTCCCCCTCAGCTTCATGTACTCATGTAAAGAGCAAACATCACATCATGTGGATGATCCCTCTGTAGATCTTGCTCATTCATATGCCTCTGTGTAAGAGGAGTACATCACTTACTCTCCTTTTTGGGTCTCTAGACTCCACAGAATTGAGGTAGGAGAAGAATGTGGTACAGGGGCTATATCCTCGTTCAGCCTCTACAAATGAGAGAGGAGGCATGCTTAAACTAGAAATAATATTGTATGCACTCACCCAGCATTGTACAGATTAAATCTGTTATACACAAAACTGGAAGGAATACCCAGATTAACATTGAAAGATCCCTTTGGATATATTCACAGGTGATTTGTTTTATTATGTGGAATCTCATAAATTAATTACATTACTCCAAGCCTGATGAGTTGTGTCACAGTACTGCTGATATAGTCATGATTTAAAAAATGGGGATGTAACAGCCTGCTTTGTTATCACTGTGTATGTTGTCACAGCTTCGCAATGAACTGTGACTGAGATGTATTAGCAGGTCAAAAGGGTAAAGCTTTTCAATTTTTAAAAATTCTAGAAAATGGATGACATTCAAAGAAAAGCTTACTCTTAGCGGGTAACCAAACAAAGTGGTATTTTTAATATATATTTTTAAAGAGGGGTAAAAGGAAACAAAAAAAAATGCAGACACTGTTATTAAAAAGCTCTACTTCATGCCAGGCTTCTTCTATATGTTTATTGTGAACAATTTACTGCTTAAATCCCCTGTAAAGCTCTCACAATTATTTGGATAAACCCAGAAAGAAAACTGCAATGTCTCTTTCTTCCTGGAGTGCCAGAGGTTGGGCCAGAGGTGAGATTTCAATGAATTACACTCGTAAGTGCCTATCAATTATTGATAACAGTATAGTTAGATGCATTATTTTATCTCAAATTAGAGCCTTGCAATTGGGTATTCATAGGAGCTCTCTCCAGCAGCTTTATATAAGTGTTGGCAGCTGAATGAGGCTGGAGCTGACTACACCTTTAAAGAAACAGATAATTAAGTATCTCCCAATCATCTGTCCCCTCCTTTTCCACCCCCCCCCCTTTTCAAAAGGTTAACACTTGAATGCTTTAAAAATCTGAGTAATAAGAAAAAGAGTGTGATGACCTGCTAAACTTTCTAACCTTTATTACTCTCAAAGACATTTTTAACATTTAATGTCCCACAATAATTTTGCTAATGGTAAATATTTTTCCATTTAGGAAAGCCCAGACTGCTTGCCCCCTGCAGCAAGATGAAGACTTGAGTTAGTAATGTAATCAATAAACACTGCAATAATTAGTGAGATTGTAAGTTTCTTGTAAAAGGGCAAAGGGAGAAAGCTCACTATATATTTCTACTTCAAAATATCTTTTCTCAAATTACATCACATTTTTTCGCTACCGTATATGTTTTTAGCATACATAAAAAGGATGACATATCTTTTGACAGTCAGTGCCTTGGGCTGAGTACCAGAGGGTATAAATTTGGTCCTAGACTCCCTGGAAAACCTTTATATATCTTTACATATCTGTTTCAGTATCCTTGAAGGCTTCATCAGAGCTCTTCTATATTAATGGACTGTGAGGATGCAATTAGAAACACACATAGAGTTAATGATGTAAATAAAATTGAAGTTTAAATTCTCTTCTTTAATTTTCCAATGATTTCTAGGGTGTTAAAGCACAAATTATTATTTCAAAGACAAAGCCAGGCCTCCTAAGAAAACATTATAACTACGGATCAGTCAAGTCATCATAGATCTATACACATTTCCTCTTTTATTTTGGAGTTGAAGCTGGGGTCTCTATAAACCATCTACTTTCAACATGGCAATATTTGCTATGTAAGGAAGGCGAGCACACAGAGGTGTAACAGGATTTCTACACTTACTTGCACCTATAGGTCCTTCTAAACTGTGAAAAACCTGCCATATATAGAAAGGCTTGCAGCCTGCAAGCTGACGAGAGACCATCATGCTTCTTCAGTACCATTTCAGTTATGGTATTTTACAGATGGCTTGTTTCAAGAATCCATTGGAGAGGATTTGACATGATAATCCTGCCATCTTTATGCTGTTTGCGTAAAGCCCTAGGAGAAAGTTTGCCATTCATCTCATCAGGCTATAGAGTCTGGAAACCAAGGATGAAAACATATCCTGGGGACACCCCACCTATATCACCTTTTCCCACAATGTAAAACAAAGGAATTGTACCTAATAACTGCTACCTTGAAGACTTATGTAGTTCTGAAACATTTTGAAAAATTCAGTTCTTTCCTGGATCTCTTATGAGCATGTCTTTTTCAACAAAAAATATCTAGAATTGTTATGTAAAATGTCATTTAAAGTAGCTATTTACCATGATGATTGTTGTGCATCATCTATTTAGAAAGGGAGAAGTAGGGTCAATTGTTTTTAAATTGTTGGCCTATAGGCTTTCAGAGCCACTGTTTATCAATTTCTGGGTAAGAGCACTGGTTAATCTTTGTCATACGATTTACTTTACATGATAAGAAAATTTTGTTAATATCCACCAATGATAAAAAAAGACTTAATAATATTAAAAACATATTTTATAAATCCCTTCATGGCTGAGTCTATAATATTAATCTACTACTGTTAAATCAGTCAGTATTACATCCCCTTTTGTAAATGACTGAATATTTGTCCTTTTCTGTATGTATATTTAGCACACTACAAAAAATATTCTTTCCCTTCCTTCATAATGGTAATAAAAAGAACCTGATTACTTTTTACTTGTCCATAAAACATGTCCTGAACAACCTGGGGTTGATTAGGCCAGTATATCAAATATACATATGGAAGTGTGCACACAAAGTAAGACTTACTGGAATGTATGTACAAATTAGACGATTGCAATATTTAATAGCTCAAAGAACCCATGTTGATGTAACACTTTTTTTCTGCATTCAGTTATTTGAAATTGAAGTGATTTCTAGCCAGAACATGCTGGGTTTTTAGTGTTTAAATCAGTCCTCCTTTATCCACACACTGATCAGAACTGCTGTAATGAAACATCTCAGACCTTGAAAGTTTGAACAGGCTGATGAAATACTGAGAAAACAGTTTTTATTCTTTAGTGTAATATTAATTTCAGGCTGTTGCAAACAAAACCAAAATACCAAAAAATACTTTCCCATCTTCCCTAGAATAAGACTTCATTGAACTATAGAAAAAAAAAACCTTAATCTCATTACAAACGAAGGAACACTTAAAGACACTTTAAAGGATCTTAGACTGCCCACTTTCCACCTTGGGCTTAGGCCAGGAAGTTAGTTCTAAGACGTACTGAATACTACACGAATTCTAAGCAAAGGAAATTGGCTTCAACATTTTAAAATGTAAGGTCAGTGGATATCACATAGATTCAATGTGATAGGCACAAGACCTGATTGTTTAGATGTGAACCACTCATTTCACATTCATTGCTATTTCTCCTTTATTAGAGTCTAGAGTAACCAAAAAAATCACTCTGTGTGCACTCTACTTCAATAGCAACTGCATTTAGTTTTGCTTAAAATAGAGAATTAATCACTGCTAGTATATATTTTTTTCTGTGACAGTGCTTAAAGTTTGCAGTGAAATTAGAAAATGATTGTTAATTTACACATACAAGATAATTTTATGTGACTTAAGAAAGATTAAATGGAACAATCAGGAGTGACAGTGGAAGAAATTAAATCAGGATATGAATGAGCGCTGTTTTATACTGTAGGTGTTCCTGCAAAACCTAATGCTAATACTTAAACTCACCAGTTAATCACTTCCCATACTCTTTTTCAAATATTAACCTTTTTAAAAGTTGAATTAGCTTAAGAATAACTTGATACATTATTAGGACTCATTTAAAAAGTCCATACCGAAAAAGAATGGCTCTCTTTTAAATAGTTTTTAATTATTATGAGGCTTATATGAAGAGGAAAATATATTTTAACAAGCATCCACACAAGTGGTCTGATTATGTTATTCTAATCTGCAAACCTAATTATCACCTTCTTATGGAGTACAAGGAACAGCTTTAGAAGAAAATTAATGTATCCTATCAGTGGGACAGTTTGTCACTTTATTAAATAATCATCTTCTTCGCAAATAAAATTGTTAGGAGCTTCATTGTATTAAGGAAAAAATAAAACCCCTCACACCATTACATATTAAAATTAACTTCCCACCGTTTCTTTAATGGTCTATTAAGCCTTCACTGTGGTGGATTATGAAGTACAAATGAGGATATCAACTGTTTCTTAAACAGTAAGAAACAAATATATTCCATGTCCATTTTATATTAAGGTGAGCTATATCTTAGCAAACATTTAAACTATTTTCACTAGTTTCCAATGTATAAAGTGTATGTTAAACCCAACGCAGATAATGTAATTTATTTCTCCTCTTTTTGATCTCCATCACAAGCTGTGGGACAATACTAACATCTCTTTATGTCTAGCTCTTCTGTAAAACTGACAATTAATATTCTATATTGCAACCTAGATGACAAAACCAAGCCAAACATAATCTGAAGTGCTACCAAAGATGCCCCTAGAATAAATCTTTAGACTGATCTATGTCACAAAAAAGTAAAAATCTTGACAGAAATACTTAACACATCATTATTTAAAATATCATTCTACCTATGACTGAAATTCAACCTCCATAACTTCAAAGACTTCTGTAAAGTAGTTGCAGAATGTCTCAGCTTGTATTCCTATATATATACATCCATCTTGAAAAACAATACAGGGTCATATTGCCTGCCCTGTAATGAAGAAATCCTATTGGGTTCATCAGTAACTAAAGACTTTCTTTCACTGGTCACTGCAGTAAAAAAAAAAACCAAACATGGTGGAGGTTGTTATCTTTCGGGGTTTTTTCCCCTCTCAGGATACATATTATGACTTGATGTAGAGCTAACCTGGATTATTTGATTAGGCTGTATTATGCAGTGAAACAACAACAACAAAAAACCCTACAAATAATGAAGCCAATTTAATGGAATTTTCATCTAGAAAGAGTTGTTAGCTAACAGATGGAATATCAGCTTAAAGCTACATAGAAAAGCATGCTTACTTATTCCTAATTAACTATCTCTGGTGAATCAATGTACCTGGGACTGATCAGACACAGTTTGTGCACACTATATTTGCATTAAAGGCATAAATTAATAACCAAAATCTCAGGCAACTGCTCTTACCTTTGCATTTCTAGCCACAGTTTTCATTGTACCTGCTGGAGGTGTCACCCTGGTAGCAAGACAGCATAATCATCATCCAAGTCCCTCGGATGAGCTACACTGTTCTCTGCTTCCTTTAAATAAACATTCACCATTTAACAAACACAGAAACAAAACCCCAAGCCGCCTGTCACAGGGCAACTTGTACTTTACTTAAGCAGCACAGAGGGAGAAGATGAGTCTTAATCAGAGGGTTACAGCTGAGACTGCCTCATTTCAAGCAAGCACTGCAGCTCTCAGGGTAGCAGCAACTGCAAGAGAGGCAAAGTTCCCTTTCTGTCATGAAGGCAGTTTGGATTGTTTTCACATCGGGGAAACTTCTTCCTGCTCAGCACTATCTCTGAGGAAGCTTTACTAGTCATCTATTTTCTCCTCCTTCCAAAACGAAGGATATTTTACTCTCATGAGCAATCTAGAATTTCATAAAGTTAAGAACTATAAAGATACTGATTTTCCTTAAGTATTATCTGATGCAGTTAAAAGTTCACTTCCCGCGGCTTGTGGGTAAGATATATCCAGTCATAAAAATTGTTGGATATTCTGGGATACTCTACATGGGACATTACCGGTAGTCTGTAAAATAAGTCAATGAGTCTGAAATATTGGAAGTTACTTAATTTTAATGTACAAGACAGTACCTCAGCTAATGAAACAAGCTATGAAGTCATTGTTTTTATAGTAAACTCTACCTCTCTGCATTTTTTAGCTTACAATTGTGATGATCAAAAGCATGTCTTGTGACAAAAGGTGAAAAATATAAAAGCTCAGATAGATCAGGATTTCAGTGATACAGTCTGACATTGCCAGGCAACAGGTCTGTGCTTATTTCTAAATCCAAATTCTTGGGAAAGAGAACAAGATAATATTCAGAGTTAGGTATGTGAGTACTATAAAAAAAAAAGTAATTAATTCTAGAAAAATTGGATGGCAGTTATTTAGTCTGCAGTGGCATTGATATTTGCTTCATGCTTTTGAACAGACTTTCATGAGGAAAATCACTTCTCTAAATCTTAATGTCACTTTCCCATTTTTTGAGTATGCATTGGGCTTTTATTTCTATATGCTTCCAAAAGGGATTGCACCTCCAGAAGCTCTCACAGACTTCTCACTGTGCATGAGAATCTTGCATAGAAACTGAATATATCCATTTCCAAGCTACAGCTTTTAGAGTGCTACTAGTTTGGAGCATTAAATGGCCATACTTATGGTTTTATTACTTTACCTGACATTGTCAAAGAGTTTTCTGGTAGAAGTGTACACCACACGCAGCTTTACACCTTATTTCACAGAGAATAAAAGTGGTATGTAGAAGACAGACAATATGCAATACAGGACTGATAAACCAATAAACAGACAAAAATGCAGCAACACTTAAGACTTCAAAGTAGGAGACAAGGCTGAAAAGCACTTTTCTCTTGCTCTGTCAGCTTCTCCCTTTCCCTTTTTATTAAAATACTAAACCATGTGCATTAAGCAGCTCTTAATTTAGCTTTATAATAAAAATTGAAATCCTTCTTAACCAAGAATATAGTTTAGTTAAAATCTGTATCCTTGATTATTTTATAAGGTGAAGGAACAAAGTTAAGTCAAGAAAGGCAAGGAAAAAAGGAGTCAAATCAGAAAGAGAAACAAGAGAAGTCCTAAGACGCCACAGAAAGGAAAAGATGAGTGTGCCTTATAACAAGAACAAATTTGTAAGTTAAAATTTAATCTCAATGACTTCCTTCACTTGAGACAGCTAAAATACATTTTGTAAGGACCAAGAAGCTGGTATAATACAGGCGACTAGGGAACAGTAGCTTGTGATCCAGTGTGCTCAACCAGTGCACACATTTTATCCGATACTTCTGCAACACCACCATTTTGTAATGGAGCATGCTTCTAGAACAGCAGGGCTACTGCCAACTCAGGTGGCTCTGGAAGTACAAGCAGAACATCCATAGTGGTATTGCCTTATCCTTCAGTTGTTTAAATCTACCCTAAACATCAGGAGAACACGGGGTCCTGTGCTTAATGCAGACCTTGCAGTGCCACCCACTTAGAAGTAGCTCATTACACAGGTCAGCTGTGACTGTCCACGAATCATTTTGAGAAACTGACAAAATCAATGAAGGTTCAGAGTGGCTCTGACAGGCATCTTTCTTTAGCTCTAGATAGTGCCGCCTTTAGCAGTGTCTGCTGAGTCTAACTCGTCTCTCTGCCAGGGACTGCTCTGCACCATGCTTGTACTCCCTCATTCTACAATTTTTAGTGTCATTGGGCATTGTAGGTTGTTGAGGAAACTACTCTGACCATTCACAAGACTCTCTGGCAGTCACATTCCCAGCACCAGGTACTGTCACTGCTGGGACCAAAGCCCCTTCAGAGAGGGCAGCACCATAGGCTGACTACTCTCCCGTGGTCAGACCAGGTTTCCTCACCACTTCAGCTCTAGGTTTCCCACAGCAGAGATTCAGACATCTTGTTCTATAATGCAATTCATTCACAGTGCAGTAACAGAGAGAAAATTCATGCTGGCTCCTCCTAGGAGGGACCTCCAACAAAGGACCCCCGGGCTTTTACACCCTTACAGTCCAAGCACCTGCAAAGCTCTTCCTCCTGAATCTCTGCCTTCTGCTGGGGCTCCCGTGTCCACTCACCTGGCTAGCACCACAGGTCTTTGTGCCCTTTGTTATACAAAGGGAGGACAGTTCACGGCTTTTTGTCTCCTGCTGCTGCTCTCCTATTCCAGATTAACAAAAGCAATTAGGAATCTCTCATTTTGGCATGCAGATATACACACATAAACCACCACCTTTGCAGCAGAGGTGTCCATGTTCCATGACACTTACTTTGTTCGTGTGACTTAAGTAGAGGATAAATATTGTTAGTGTTTAAGAAATAAAGTAAAAACTTAGTATTTCACCAGATTTTAAATAATTCAAAACTGCCTCTTCACCTGGCAATGTCATGACAGAGTCAAATTCCCACCTGTTTACTTGCTCTCTGTGTTTCTGCTGCAGTTGCAAACTATGGCATTTAAATTTGCCTTGTAGTCCTACTCCTATTTTGTTGTTTATTGACTAAAATACTTTCTGAGTAAGAGAGTGTATCTGATTACTCTTGTCAGAAGTGGGACTTGAACCCCAGCTCCCTCTGCCTGGCTAACTACTACTACTATGATGCCAGTGCAAAAACAACCCCGTGGCTGCAGTGTCCTCATTGCTGTGCAGCACTGCTACTGCAAGTTTTGGATTTTTCAGACCCATACTTACTTAGGTCAATCCCCTCCGGTTTAATTTGAAAAGCCTACAACAACTCGTCAATTCAGTTTATGTTCCCAAATAATTTTCACTGAAGATTTACACTTCAATTCTCTATGAAGTCAAAGCAGCTAAACATATTGAAGATTTCATTCAGTGTGAATAGTCAGCTGCCTCGTATCAGCAAGAAGAACATATTTCTTTGATTAACACTTTTTTCCTTCTTTGAACATCAACAAAATCTTGATAAAAACCCTAGATTGACAACTTAACACAGCCTTCAAGGCTCTACTATCAAAATCCAAAACACTTAGAAGCTTCTGCTACTTCTGCTGTTACTACAGTTATTAATATATCACTCTAATGAAATGAAAAAATCCAAGAAGTATTTTAGCTCTTAAAAAAAAAAACAAACAAAAATCAATGCCGCCCTTGTTTTTTATATATTGTGAGCACAGATATGCTAACCACAGAGAAAGTTCTCCAGCTGACCATTATACTCCCAAATCACAAGTTACTGTTCCAAAGAGCATTCAATGCCTTTAGACATCTTCATAATTGGCTCAGAAATATCATGCTGTAAGAAAGGTTAACAGACCTTGCTGTCCCTCACATGGACAAATCTTTATTAAAAACAGTGTAACTGAAAGGTTCTCAAGAATCAGGAAACCATATTACTTGCAGCTATTCCCTAAGTCTAATTTGAACAAAAAAAATGGCAAAACGAAAAACTTCTTCCTCTGACTATTAAATTAAAATCCTAGGTAGATTTTACCACATCTACCTATGTCATGTGGATACTCTGGTCCTGAATTGTAGCTCATAAGGAAAAAAAATGAACCTAAGTTCAAAACTATTTGTTAAATTAATTTATTAACCTAAGGGACAGTATTAATTTTTGCCATAACTAAGTTGACTTACAGGAATTGAAACTGGATAGAATTGAAAACTTTCCAATCTTAATAAATTCCAAGTAACTATTGGATAACAGTTGTTCATGTGTCATTTTATGCCATGACGCATGAACATAGCAGAAATATCAAACTCATTCTCAAAACTCCTGATCAGTAATGAATTCAAAATGTTTTAACTCCTGATCTTTAAAACTTTGAGAAACAATACCAAAATGACACTGTTCCCTACATGTTTCTGTGCTCATCTTGTGTCCTGTCTTGACAGTTTCCCCATAAAGTACTCCTGGATATTTTGAGCTGGAAGGAGCCAGGGATATAGTGATCCCTTAGCCAACAATCTGCCACGCCTTGTTGATCTGAACCCTTCTACCCAAAACAGAGACGAACATTAGAGAGCACGCAAGACAGATAATATATATACCATGTGTATTTCCTGAAAAGCAAATAGAAGGCTAATTGAACATGAACTATTTTTGTTTTAGCAATCTGGCAAAATTTTTTTCAATTCTCACAATTGCTCTGTGGGACAAAGGGAAAAGTTGAGAGCAGGATCCTAGTGCCCTGCACAATGGAGAGACAGAAAATTACCATCTGTTAATCTTCTACTTCAGAAGCAGATGTAGATCAACAGTTGCCAATCGTTCAGTAACAGAATTGTAGGAGAAGCCAGAGGAATTTGTTCAGTGCCATGACAGCACACAGAAATACCCTAAAATTAGTAAATCTGTCTTAGGAATGGCAAGAACATAAAAAATTATATGATTTAATCTCAAAGGCATAAATGACCAAAATATTATTCCCAAAACACATCAGAACTCTGTCAGGAGGACTATGAAGTATCATGAGAGAAAGACAGTCAATAGAACTTTAAACTACTTCTATCTCTTAGATAAACGTGGCTCCAATAGTAGAAGTGTCACCTATCTGAATAAGCAACAGGCATTCCCTTGAAATCATCATGTCAGCCAGGAAGTTTCTCTGGCGATGATTTTTATTTTGTGCTTTTTTCGAAAAAAATATTTTAAAATTCATTTCACAAACAGACAGACAGACACACACACACGAACAAAGTTACTGAAAATAAATCTGGTTATCATTATATAACACGAAATTAAAAATTATATAAAAAGAAAACACAAATATTAAAAATAGAAGTACAGTTTAGTTTTATCAATGTTAAAGACACCTTCAATACTAAGTGAAATACTTCTCAAGTTTGATTATAAACTTGTGCCCTTATCAGGTGAAATATGAAAAAGCAGTAGTCAGTATTATTTTATAAGTAAAACCAAACTCCAAAATTATTCTGAAGGCAATGTTAGCAACAATGCAGTTATAAAAAAGGTACTACTGTACACCTGCATAGAAATGCATTACATTAAGTGCTTTATGACATTAAAACCAAATATTTAAAAAAAATATTTTCTTTGGAAAAATGTATCCTATATTAATAAAAGGAAGATATAAATTGGAAGAGAATAAGAACTTTAACTGAGAGATATCTACTTGATTGATCTTCTTTTCTAAGATGCCCAAATTATGATTTACTACATACTATAAGTTTGGAAATACCTCTAGCTTTGCACATTTCTTAGAAAGGGCTATGCAACCTATTGCAATAAAAATAAGGCCCTTAGAATCAGACCAGAAAATAGACAGATTACTATGAAAACAAAGACATAAGTCATGCAAACCACATTCAAATGGGATAAAGAGGCAAATGGAAAATGTTATCTGAAATGATGGAGATGTTGACACAGGTTCTTTATTTGATTCATTAAGCACTTAAAATCGCTTCAATTATATAATTAACAAAGATAAGAACTTTGGTTATCAATCAGGAACTGGCATTGGTTGAAAGCTTTACTTTTCAGGTAATCTATTAAAAAATGAATGTTCAACAGTAGTACTAAGATAGAGTTAGGAGGACTGGCTAAATTCCTCAAAATTTTCTTTCTAGTTACCTATTTTACCTAATATGATGTAACCAGTAACCTAAGTTACCTAATATGATGTAAACCAATTCACAATTGCAGAGTGTAGAGTTGGAACCTGGAGTACATTAGTCACAAGATTCAGGATCTGAAGCAAATCTAGGACTCAATTTCTTGTGAGTTAAAAACAAGTGAATATACAAGTGAGTATACATGAATATACATGTATATTGTGTCAGTCTGTGCTGTACTAAAGGACTATTTGGGTCATCCTCATTTTATATGGGAAGTGTAGTAGGGGCTTAATTACCAGAATTAAAGGTGCAAAAAAAAGGCCCCATAAAGTACCCACAGTTTAGAGTAAAGGTTTTCATTGTTCTGATTAAATTTTAATTTCTTTGTTCTAAAGAGTAATGTGTTTATGTTTATTAAATAGGAAGTGTAAAAATTATCCCTTAACAAATCATTTCATTGCTTTTAATGGATTGCATATTGTCAATCACAATATATGTATGTGGGTTGTGGCCACTTAGCAATCTTGACTGGATTTTGAAAGAAGGTTTTGCTGGGTTTGTGACATATATTAGAAAGGGCTCCCGCTTAACTGTTTATAAAACCCAGCATCTGTTGTAAATATGAATTATAGCCACATCAAACTTATGTAAAGATTTGCCATTTACTTCTGAGATTTGAAAATTAATTCATTCAAAATGAAGCCTGAAGCTCCAAATCCATGTTAGTGTTCATTAGTTCTCATTATAATTCTGCTCAAAAAAAAAGAAGTATTAGATAAAACCAAACTTTATTACAAAGTGCTTTATTTAGTGTGTTCTTGAAAAAACAAGGAAAATAACCTCATTGATTTATATAGAAATACTTCACCGTACTTCATCGACACGGAACTAATAGCAAGCTGTGCTTTAGCAGTTTTGTTACAGTGTTTTTCATATGTGCTATAGACTCCTCTCACACCTGAATTTACAAATTAAAGAAGATAGAAATATTTTTCTGTCATTGTGTTATTCACTGTTATTTCAAATGGTTTGACCGTACTGTATAAGAGACCAAGATTTAATTCCTACAGAGTTATATTTGTCTTTATTGCATTGTAATAAAAGGCAGTAGTCTTAATTAATTAAGAAATGTGAAAACACCCACTAGGCACTTCAACACATAAAAAAGGTTCAGTGACCTGCTCTGAGTAACGAAACATCATCTGCAATAAATACCTTAACCAGCCTGATGCCAGCTGAAATAAATTAGATTTTATTGACCTTGGGCTGTAGCATGTGGACAGACCTTTTGTGAATCAACAGTTTGTTACTTTCATGATGCATGTTGGGCCAATCCCTCTGTATGAGTCTGAACCATAAACAGTCCTGTACCCAAGAAATGCAATTATTTTAACCCTTTAACATTAACCCCTATACACTTTACTTAACAATTTCTGAAGAAACTATTTTTTTAGAAGTTGGGTATCACTACATATCTTCTAAACTTATAACTTTCTTTAAAGAAAAAACAGGCAACATTCCTCCATCTTGTCAATAGATAGTAAGAGTATATATGTTAGTAATTTGTTTTTAAAGGTGCAGAAGGGTACTTCCAGTGGTAGTGTCCAATGAATGAGTAGCCCTTACCACTGTAACAGTACAAAGCCAGATCCCAGTTTAGTCCTGCAGTATTGAATTTGAAAGCTGCAGACCCTGAGAATACAAATATAAATTCACTGCTCTGCTTATGGTCTGATACAGCACACTGCTTTCAGAGATATACTTTGAAATCCCAGAGGATGCCCAAGACATAGGGATTCCTGCTTAACATATATTTTATACAGCACACTGCCTCTAGTCTTCATGAGTCTGAGCCTAAGGTTCCCCAACCACACCAGCCTCCCAGACAGCTGCTACAGAATAATGTTTAAGGGAGTAAGAAGTCTCTCAAGCAGAGGGCCTTAGCCCATTAGCACTTTCTAGAGAAATGATAAAAACATGAAGTCTTGAATCAGAGAGAGGTGCAGATACTGCACTGTTGTGATTTTGCTCTGTAGACAGCAGGCTAAACCAGCTTTATGCTCCAACTATCTTCCTTTGTCCCAGCTCAAGCACACATTATGTGCATTGAGCATTATTTCTAAAGGTGGGTTACTACATGTTTAAAGTCTGATAAAGGAACATGCTAGCTGTTGCTTTATTTTTTTTCTCTCTTATAAACATAACCAAGAGCTAAGCAGAGTATGTTGTCTAACTACAAGCCATCTCTTGCCTGTGGGAAAATATTTTGTGCTCTATTGCGAATATTTTCTCCTTGCTTTGCTGCTTCTGATGACTACAGTAATGCAGCCTGAGTTCAGAGGTACTGCTCCCTGGAGCCTTATCCTTTTTTGAAAAGGAACGTGTGGGTTCAATGGGATAGGTAACAGATGTCTGCAATCTGGTCTCTCTGTGGGGCCAGTGACTTCTTTTTAAACATTTTCATATCAGTCACAATCAGGAAGGGAGGAGAGGTTGAAGGAGAGCTGAAATGTCTGCAATTAAAGTTAGGAATTTTGTGTGATGTTTAGTATTTTCACTGAAAAGATGTGGTTGTGATTCAGTTCAAGAGACTCCATCACCGAAACTGAAAAACTGGAATAATGAAAATATCAGAGGGTTCTATTCTATCCAAAATGAAACATTTTGACTGCTCAATTCAAAGCTAAAATAAGTCAACTTTAAAACAAAGGCTGAGTACACCTGAGAGTAGACCATTCAATTCACCCCATCATAGCTGATTTTGCTCTTAAACTAATTTTTTTTCACTTTTAGTCACAAAATTTGAACTTGTCTTCAACTCCAGTATTCAAGTCGAATAACTCTGTTCTTTTTTTTTTTTTTTTTTTTGCTGCCAGGCAGGACTAAATATCCCTTACAGTAAAGCTTTTGAATACAGTAACAGCGTATGCATGACAGGATTTTTTACCTTTTTTTTTTTTTTTTTGGTTACTAAAGATATGATGCTGTAACTACATTGTACGGTGCAGTACTCAAGTCAGGACACACAGAATAACTTGCTAAAGGTTCACTGATCTGCCATTTCTCCTACCTTTTCTTACTGTGGCCTTTCCTTATTCTCTTGGAGAACACTTACAGAAGGTAAATCAGTACTTTCTATTACTTAAAAGCTTTCTTACGGATTAAATGTATACACATCAGCACAAAATAAAAGCATCATTAAATGAGTTGAGAGGGGGTCTCAAAAACATATGGTCAAGAATATGACATAAATCAAATTATTTGGAACTTATTCTGCTTTAGGTTTTCTTCATAAAAGATGGAAACAGTGCTGTTTGGAAACTTTGAAGATTATGTACTTAAGACTGTAAATGAAATTTATAAATCCTACATTACCTTTCTGAGACTAAGAAGTATCTTTTATGCTACAGGATGCCGAAGAGTCAAATTAGAATGCCTAATTGAATTGAATATTATTTTAGAAAAGCTAACATCAACTCAAATTATTTTTTTGTAAAACATGTTCTTTGTTTCCTTGTGTATATTCCAGTCACATAACTCATACATCTGTTATTCCCAGCATCGAGCCTATGATGTTTACACAGATCTCCCTGTAGGGCATTTTGGCCTAACTGAATCATTATTTCAACAGAATGTCCTAGTTTAATGATACTTTTACTTGAAATACTGCCTTTTGCAAGTTTATCCCCACTGGCACTAACTCAGCCCTTCCAAACTGACATCGGAAAATTTGACCCTACTCTTAAAGCAGGAGATGCTGGGAAGGAAACCGATTTCTCCAGCACAGGGTTGCGAGCACTTCAGACCTGTAGAGTGGGTAATGTGAAGCTGAAATTTTGGGTTTTATGAACACATTTAAATCTTAATGCAATGTCAGTCCAAGTTTCTGATAACGTGGGCTAATGATCAAATGATATAAATAAAATGGCATATAAAGTGTCATTCTTTTGACCGAGCTTAGGTTGTTCCTGCTGTGTTTTTACATTACTTTTTGACCATTCTTTACTACTTGATCATCACCAGAATTCTTCTCTTACAGACCTTTAGGAAGAAATAATATGTATTTTAAAATCACTTACGGACATTTATGCTGAGCTTTATTTGGAAAACTATATGGAGCAATTCCATATCACAGCTTACAAGTATAATATTTTCAAGATTTTAAGGCATGTATAAAGTGTTTTTTTCTTTGAAAATCAAACTTCTGAACCCAAAAGACCCTTTTAACAAAGGAATTTGATTTCAATTTCTTAAGAAACTCAACCAGGTGCTTCATTGCAAATGAAACAATTGATAATGTAGATCTTTTGTACATGAATATTTATACATACCTAAATTTAGTTAGACTTATATGTCTAACTATCTCTAAACAATTTAGAAATCTAGAACTGAATTTATTTATTTTTATTTTTAATAAGTCAGTAATACTAAGTGTTTATGTCCAAAATCTGTGAAAACTGCAAAATTTCAAAATATGACACAGATCCCAAAAACCAGTTACCTAGTTCCAAAGAATGCCACAACATGGGCTAATAGTCATTAAAAAAAAGCCTTTCTAAGTCTTGCAATATTCTCTCACCTTCATTTTGAGAAGATAAACAAGTACAATAATATTTTGCTTCCACACAAGAAGAATGTGTCAGGTGTTTTCCAATCAACACTCTGTTAATACACATGAACCTTGGGATCAGAGTGGCAAGGGATATCCTCAGGAATTTGAGGATCATTACCAGGATTTAATGCAAAAGATTCTCTAACTCACAACTTTAACTTACTTCACTGAATAAATACAACACCTGTGTATTTCAAAAGACGTATGCACACACATAAACGTAAAGTTTCTCTTCAGTAAGGAAAATTTTTGCATGTTCATTTTTCAGAGTAGAAACTCAGTGCAAGGGCCTGTTTGAATGATAGCTGTGAAAGTTAAAATGTTGGAAAATTAGGCAAGAGGAAACTAACATAAAAGTAAAAAATAATTATTTTTTTTAAATCACAAGAGATATGCCCATATCACAGTGAAGGATTTTCAAATGAGTAATGTGGGGTTTTCAAAGGAGCAGGTGCTGTTAACTATGGAGCCCACTATGAATCAGACTTGAGTTGGACTTGCTGAGCCTAAATAATTTAGATTGCATAGAAAATTCTACATTCTGGTGAATTAAGTTTTGGGGCTTAGCAAACAACCAAAAAAAGGGGTTTCTTTCTACACACTCCAGGAAAATGCTGCTGCAAGATAATATGGACTTATTGTTGACACGCTAATAAATGGTAGTGAAAAAAGTATTTGTGAACAAACATCATCTGGAAAATTCTATTGAACAAAAATAGAAATCCACACCTTTTTCTCATTGCACAAAAGAAAACACATTTTGAAATACCAGTTTCTATTATGTTTTGCTCAAGTCTTTATATTGTTTTTTAGAAAGGCATAACCTTTCTGAATAATCTTTATGTACCTAGAGAATCATTACTTTTTTTCGAATTCTTTCAATATCACAGTACCAAAGTATGTAGGGACTGGGACTATATATTTTTTTAATTAATTTCCTTAAGATAATGTTAGAAATATCAGGTTCCTTAAAATATAGATGAATTTCAAGGTGAGTCTGCTAGCAGATGTTATTAATGGCATATGATTTATTGTGACATGAAATCTGATCTGAAACTCATGTTATTAGCTGAGCTTTTTATAAATTATAATTGCCAACTGCTGAAAATATGCAGAAAGACCACTGATAAACTAGCTTCATTTTCAGGGCCTAGAATATCATCATTTGCTAAAAGTTCAATGTCCTGCTGGTAGGGTACAGTATATTGGCATGCATAGACCAGGCTTGAGTTCAGATCTTATCTTATAGTATAATTCTCTCAGAATGAGAGGCATCAGAGCTAGGAAAATGAGGTCATAGAAAGACAAAATGTACTATGATTTAAAAACAAATATACACTTGGGTTCGCAGCATGTCATTGTATAGATGCTAAGCAGATTGAGTATTTGTGGGAAAAAAGGTCCCCATTCTGACTATTAGCTATAAAATATACTCTTTTAACATAAAACCAGTAAGCAAGATAATATTCAAACATATTTAAACATCATTGTGTACAGCTCTTAGATGAGAAAACACAAACAGTGTATTTTATCATCCTAAGGTCTACGAAGATCTGCATCTTCAGAAGCAAAAACTTTCCAGCTCACCCTCATGGGAAACTAAGTCTATGGTTAGGTTCACAGTGACAAAACATTTGTACTAATAATTATTTCTAGACATTCTCTATTTATTCCAAATAAGATCGTGTCTTACTTTTCTCTCCTCATGTGTCTTTAAATGTTAATTAAAGTTTCTGAAATGTTGCTTTTACCCACCACAACTTACTTGCTAAATTACCTAAATAAGAAGAAACAAATATAAACATTGCGTTATGAATGTTATCTACTCAACAAACCAGATACTGAATTTACAGTAAATATAATGGATTTTTAATCTCTAGAAAAGTTCTGCAACAGCACTGAAGATTCAGAAAGCAACACAAGAAACAGATGCAAAGTCTCATTCCTGTCTTTTTAAACAGAAACAAAGTTGTTTAATGATAAAAGCATTTCTGTGTAAAATGGCATTCACTTGCCCTTACTAAGGGTATACTAAGGGTATATATGGAAGAGCCCCTGTCAGTGTACCAGTGCGAGTGTGGGAATGAAACATAAGGATCACCATCTGCAGCTGTCTAAGAAGTGTTCTTCAGTGCTAATGGCAAAGTTTAGCTCAGGGATCCTCACAAACAGAATGTATCATCTTGTCCATGCTAGTCTTACAAGGCAAACATTTCACCTGTGAGAACAGTTTATTTATAATCCTATTTATTTCAGTTGAAATACCAGATATGATAAAGTTACACTACAAGCAGTATGGAAGCACATGCTTAATATAAAATGAACCAATTTCCTCTCTTTTATAAGAATCAATATTTTAAAGGATGTGCAAAACTTAACCCCTAACAGAACTTATGTTATTAACATGGAAAACTATTTTCATATGCATATAGTTTTAGATTCTTACCTACTGTTGAACTTCTCTGGATGTTTTTCTCTCATGATATGGAATCTGTGGGCAATTGAAGCATCCTAACAGAATGAAAAAAAAAAAAGCACCATAAATATATTGTGACAGGAAAATTGCAAAACAGAAGACCCAACCTGTAAACAATGCATATAGTTTGTAAGGTGTTCTGTGAACTGTCATTTTCAACAACAGCAATACTCTCATCACTTAGAAATCTTACAGGTACATAGTTCCCTGAATGGGATTATCTGAACTTAATAATTTATTATTCTTGTTGCAGTCCCCATTACATCTTTTTATAAATCACACATGATAGTTTTGTATAGTGAATGTGTCTTCAAATTTTATACAGCACATAATATCCAGGAATGGTGAAGGTTTACTGTAAGACTGTTGATACAGTTCTGTCTTGCAGAAATACCAAATAAACTATTTGAAATCCATTTCAGAGAAAGTGAGTGACAGATTCAGGAAAGTGTCTTTATATGAATACAAGTTGCTATTTTCATATTGCATTCAATAGCTTTCTCTAAAACTGGAAGAATAATTACTAGAAGATTCCCCATTTGCTTGTGTCAGCATGTAAAATCATATGGGAAATATTATTTAATATAAAAAGATGTTTTTAATTAAATAAATTTTATCAATATTTTAGAATTAAGTAAATTATGTTAACAATGTCATTAAATAACATGTATGTGAATTAAAACAGCAGTATGAAATATTTATACATGTATAACATTTAGAAGAGAATCAACCCATTGTGCTGGTCGGAGTTGTTGAAAATAGAGTATTTGGAGCTGACATGCTGGAATCGGTTTTCAAAGCATTATTTTGTATCGCCTTTGAAGGTATGAAGTGAATTTTTTCCTCAGTCCAGATCATGTAACACTTATTTCTCCTACTAATTGTTAAAACTTTACAAACTGAGAATTAATCTTTCATTTTTTAATGTACATATTAAATGAATTGTGAGAGCATGAAATCTACCAGCTCTTAAGTCTTGCAAGGGATAGTAAACACAGAAAAATCCATTTACATCATGTCTTTGTAATTATATCTTAACATTCTGGATATAAATGAATATAAATATAAGAAGAGTTAGCTCAGTATGAAATTTAAATGAATTTCAGTTTCCATGCAAATAGCGTTTGAAAAAAAACCACAAATAGAACTGTCACTATAACCAAAGACCATATATATATTAACCTACCCAACTATTATTTAGCAACTTAAAAGATTATGAAACTATAAAACCTAAAAATTTGAGAGAAATATTAAATTCAGTATAAGCCTATATCTAGCAACATTTTAAATTGTTTTCAAATAATGAGAATTAGAATTTGGAGGGAAAACCCCCAAATACTTAAATACTTAAATCATTTATTAATGATTCCAAACATGAATTTTGTTCAAAATAAGTTTTATTTAAACATATCAATGTTAATCTAAATCACAAATAAGCAAGCATTTAATATAAGATAAAAAAGAACCCACTAACATAAACAATGGCTTCTACACTTCAAGTTTAAAAAGTTTTTTATTTACTAGAATCTTAAGCAGGGAGACACCAGAGAACTGACTGAACCAACCTTCAAGGTTTGGTTTACTAACTCATGGGTGCTTTGAAAAGATAAACATTGAACTTTAATACCATTAAATTCAAAGGTAAAACTGTTCAGATAGATTGATAACATATAAATAAACTTTCACTATTACAAATAAAAAGCAATACATAATTCATAAAATTTTACACACAGTATCTACCTAAGGATGGAACACAGAATTTTTAGGCAGAACTTGTGATCACTGATCAAAATAAATCAGTTAGTAGCAACATTAAATACATCAAGGTACTCAAATTTTTTTACGATCTTGTTATGTAGTTTCCAAATATGTACATCGTTTGCTGCTTTATGCACATCACATCAATATTCATGTATATTTCTATTATATTTCAGAATGGAATTGACATTCAACATTTCACTGTTCTGCAAGGAAATGACAGCAAAATTCCCAAGTGAATGGTGTTAGTCAAAAAATGCCTTATTGCTCTGTCCTGTCATCCAAACTGTCATCTGAAACTTTCAGTGCTGTATTCTCAAACTGCACTCGTTTTTTATTTAAATTTATTTTTATGTGCAATTTTATAAGGCAAATATCCACCAGCATCCAGGTGATCCCACAGTTCTTGGAGACGGATGAAATAAAGCTGACAGTAAACCCTGAGACATCACACTTCTAAACAAAGCCTGCCAGCTGAACTAAAATAATAACTCTGTTAACTTTAGAAAGACCCATCATTCACACTTTATCCCGCATTAGATGTGCCGGCATTAGAAAAGTATATTTGTTAGCCAGTTTTATATGAAAAAGAAATGAAAGGACTATTGTTGTAGTTAACTGTTCATTTTCTACACACTGAAGCATACAACAGACCCAAGACAGAATGAATAAAGGAGTAGTAGCATTTTTGACAGAAACTAGGAAACACTAATCAAGGACTAACTGTCTAATGAATGAAATGAAAAGGCTAATGTGCTTACTCACGCATAACAAATGCAAGGCACAAACAAGCTAGGGATCAATGCCCACTGCAGATGGCAAACAGGCAGTTGTTTCCATGCAAGGTTGATTTGATCAAAATTTTCCCCTCCCTGAACATTTTCTGACTCCAAAATGAATCAACAGACTTAATGAGCAGAGAGGTAAAAAAATTAATACACAGAGCTAATTTTGACAGGCACAACACAAGGCAGGCACATGTCAGGTCAATTTCTCTACAAAAAATTGCTGAAGAGCTACTTTTACTGATGGAAACTGTAAACCAGAAGATAACACAGATAAGCTCAAAAGTAGCAGAGCTGCTAAGGTTTCCTTCAGTTTATACTGCCCCAACTGTTCTTTCAAACCCTCAGTCAAATCCAAAGTAGAGTCCTTAGGTTCCCCAGCACAGAGACCTCTTTTTAACCATAACTCCTCACTAGAACAAAATCTGAAACCAGCACACACTGGCTGTGCATTAGTGCTTTAGTGGAAAAAATTTAAGAGAGAAAAAACCAAAACCAAACAACAATAATCCACCCAAGAAACTACACTGAGTTTTCTCTTTTTCAAATGTCTGTATTCTTGTACTTGTTAAGACAGTAGCATACAGACTGGTATAAGTAAATAAAAAGCAATGGAAAGAATTAAAAGTAATAGAACTTAAGATAAAGTACAAATGTAAGTACTGTCTCCTAAGAGCTGCTGGAATTACCAGATGCCATCCTAGAATCCTGAGGAACAACCATTAGAAGTTTCCTGGGTGAGGAGAGCAGAGAGTCCTTCACTGTGAATTTTTTGGCTATATTTGTAGCAGGATTAATTTTAGCAGACTTCATTCAGCCATTTCAAATAGGGGCATCTAGCCTAACCTGTTTAGACATACAACTGTTGTTGGACTAGAAGAGAAATTATTTCTTTTTTGTGTCAAAAGCTATTTTAAATTCACCTAATTAACGATTCAGAAAAAGAGTAAAATTCACATGTATGGTAAATCAAATACAGTTTGCAAAATATGCTGACCTTTCCAGGTACCTGACATTGTGAATGGCCAGGAAAACATAACAAATTATTTTTGTATTTTACTATAAAACTGATGTAAAAGAGAAAACCCAGCATTCAGTTAAAGTAAACTCACATGCTTCATATTACCCAGCAAAGTGAAAAAGATTTTAAAAGACAGATCATTCGACAGTAAGATACTGGTCTAAAATTATTAAAATCTCTGGGACTTACTCATTAGTTTTTATTAGTAAATTGATTTGCATTCTGGCCTGAAATACAATTTTCCATATCTGAATTTAAATATTTTCCAGTTTTACAAGTAACACACCATAAGTATATGCAAACATACCTTAAAATTGTTAAAATCTTATTATTAATAATAAAAATCTGAGGAGTAACAATGCTGTCAAGCCTGTTGCAAGATGAAAGGAGGAGGAAGTTCTTATGGTATCACAATTATAACTTTTCCTTTCATCCACATTTCAATCACAGAGTTCATTTTATACCTCTAATTGTAATACATTTCAGCAAAGAATCCAAGAATTAAGATTTTTTTCCAGGAGCAGTTTTGCATCAGAATCAATGTTGGGCACAAAGTAACACTGAATACAGATACTCTAGCAGAACTAAGCATCTAATTAAGAAATTTTGTGTTTCTGAGACTATTATATGAATACTTGGGTTGTATGGTACTAGTCTAAAAACTGAATTTTTTCTTTAAGATATACAGTATTTTTAGTAATTTTTATGTCATATGACAATAGCCTACATGATAATTTTTCTTCACTAAATTCATAGCACCCCTCTAATCAGAAAGAAACTGCCACACCATGTGCTCTTTTTATGCCTTTCTTGTTTAGATGGTTTCTACTCACTACCGTAGCATTTAGAAACAAGGGATGAAAGAATGGGTATTTCAAGAACAGGAAATACAATTTAGCCCATTTAAATTCTAAAAAAAACTGTACAGACTCTTAAAAATGTACTTTTACATCACTCAAGTATTCAACCAGGACATATATATGATGAACATGCAGACATATACATATGTCCTTGCATTTGAACCTGTTCAGGCTCTGAAGCAGCTGGGCTATCCTTATACCTCTCTCAGGTTTGTTTTAAATCCTGACAGTGAAGATAAGATAGAGAACAGACAGAGCATATCTGAATCTACTCCTAGGAAATGGAAAAAATATTTTAATTGAACTAGGACATTTCTCAAAGTGACCTGCCAAGAAGAAAAGAAGCTTAAGTTGCTACACCTCTTTAATACCTTATGATTGACTTACACACATATATATTCATCTTTTTAATGGGTATTAGCATTACCGGAAAGCAATCTGAAGCAGTCTTTTCAGAGGAGTAACCTTATACATTGTGAATAACCTTATAGAAAGATTAATGCATTTAATATATGTCTTTCTATAAGTTTGCTGTGATTAAAATTTTCATTAAATAATAATTTTTATGCTAGTGAACAAACAAATGACCAGTGTGTATCTTCTTTGGATACAAATGGTCTGATTATTTTTTTTTCCCTAAGATGCTTCTTTAATTAAGGCTTAATGGATCCACAAGGCTAGGAAGCTTAAGGGATAATTCAGCAACCTGTAATCTTTGGATCAGAATGCAAATCTAACCTGAACACCCAGTTAGCTCACATCAGTTATTAATGTGGTGTGGTACAGATGTACAAAAATATCATTGAAAATAGATGAAGAAAATTTGCTGTGGTGGCTTAAAATTAATTTCTAGATAATTATTTTCTAGATAAACAAACATCATCAGAATTATGCATTAGACTTTCTGTAAATATATATAAAATACAAAAAACATAAATACAGCCTTCATTTTAGTATTTCCCATCCCATAATAACAATCTCAGATAAATAAATCCCATTGAACCGCTGAATGACCAAGTCTTGAAAAAGGCAGTCAAGAAGCTTCAGGTTATGCCTTGTTTGAGTCAAGCTGTCACATTTGACTTCCAGTATTTGATTAAATTACATTAACTTGAGAAGGGAAGTGATTTTAAAAAATATTCACAAATACAATAGTTTTTGGTGAAACATTCGTTACTACAATTATGTCAGTTTCTACTGGTATTTTGGGCCAGTGTAGATGAGAAAGATGGTAGTTTGAAAATGTCAGAGCAAGAAGAGATTACAAGCACTTCTTAAAACAGCTTTACTAAAAGATAGCGGTAATTCACCTTCTTAAGAAAAAATCTGAGAACAAAAATCTGAGAAACTTGTGTTCCTGACTTATCAAGATCACAGAAACTGTAAAGATAATTCCATTTATTTTGCCTGAAATATTCTCTGATGGTCAAGTTTAAATACATTTCAGCAGTACATGTATTGCTAAGTCAAATGACAGTTTATACTTTAAATAGGCAATATCACAAAACCCAGGATAGAACATCCGTAACACTGTACTTACAAATAATAGACAAAAGACCAGAGAATGGTATATCTGGAAATAGCAACAAAATTTGGAACAGGCCTTCAAAGGTAAGCATATTTCATCTCCCTTTTTATTTGAAGTCAAAATTTTGTTGAGTTTCTGGCACTTTATTCTACACACAGAATGGAATTTATTTTGCAGGAAAAGACGTGTTAGTGCAAAAAAAAACCTCAGCCACCCCTATGTTCTGCACGTGTATAACTCTATAAATTGTGGGCCCATACAGCAATTGACTCCTTAGTATTCACTATCAATCACTTTATATAGGGTGACCACATATTCCAGCTGGGTAGGGACCAGTCCTGTAAGATAAGTCTTTGTACCAGTATCTCAAGGACTTTCTTTGAGGAGCTATTTTGGGTTTTAGAAACTGACACAACATTCCTATGTATCTATATTTTTAAGTCATTAATCAAGTGCAAGACTGGGAGGTAAGACAGGCCATTACCAGACCAGATGTGTCATGTGCCCCATGACACAATGCAATGCAGAGGACATGTACCCTGTAAGATGATCTCTGTTGAGGATACACTGTGCTACATCTTCCCTTCTTTAAATTTGTTCCCCCTAAATTTACTGTAACTAGAGAAGGGCTCTTCTAGATCCATGCTAAGTGTTTATGTGGTCACTAAAGAGAGCAGGAGAAAAGTGATCGCATGGCAATTAGCCAACATAGCCATATAGACAGTGTATTAAATATCCTGTATATTAAAA
The DNA here is from genome assembly GCA_025920805.1 of Petroica traversi. Lineage (NCBI taxonomy): Eukaryota > Metazoa > Chordata > Aves > Passeriformes > Petroicidae > Petroica > Petroica traversi. Next base: position 26,934,072 of record JAHLSL010000022.1, read on the forward strand.
AGATCTCTGTGGTAAACCTTTAGTAGCATTTCTGATAACTGCTGATCAAGAACTATGTTGAAATAACCCCAAATTATACTGCAAAATGAGTTTGAGCAAAACACAATCAAGGACAAAGCTTAGACTGAAAGTCAATATAGGCAACACTCTGCAATGCAACTGGTTGTTACATTAGATGTTTTTCAGAGAAAAAAAGAAATGGCTCACAGGTATAATCAACAAAAAGCGCAGAAACAAAGTTTACATTAAAAGCTTGGCTGCTTGAAACGAAGACCTAGACTTCTATGCCTAGCACTTCTGCAGTTCTTAGGAGAGAAAAGTAAGTAATTTGCTCAATTACTAAATTTTTTTAAATACTAATTAGTGTCATCACATTAAAACTAAGAGAAAAAAGCAAATTTGAAATAAGGAATAACCGCTTGTGTAGTGACATGAAAAATTATACTTAAATACAATTTTTCAAACACTGTTGTAATAAAAAAACCAAGGCACCCCCAAAACCTCCAAACAAACATAAATCCCTTTGAGTATTTTTATTTTAAGCACTGATTAAGTTTGCATTAGAGTAGTATTCTCAGGGGCTGAACGTAGGCTCTTAATTAAGGTGCCTAAACTCTCAGGGTGATTTCCCTATCTTCCCAGTATGCTCAAGAGTTAGAAGAAAGATTTTTGGAAGGACTCTCCCAAAAGGCATGTCGACATGTTTCTGCTCTGAATTGTTATTTCAAGATCTTTTGTTATTAGTCATAAAAGAAACTGAGCACACCTAGCTTCTTAAGTTTATGAAGGTATGCCTGAAATACAACAGTTTGAGCAGTCCTCTGAAATCCTCGATGGGGTTCAAGCCAAATCACCACCCATTTTATACACTCATTTGCTTGATAGGGATCAAATAATAAATGTTCACCTGACTTCTCCGTAGCAATTTCCCATAACTTGTTAGTCAAAGCCTTGGCAACAGAGTCTTATAATTTTAATACATATTTATGTTATTCATTTGTTTCCATAGCAGATATTTATTTTTATAAGAAATATGCAAACCACTAAAACATCTCATTGATTTACACTCTGAAAGAATATTTTTCTCTTAATTGAAAAAGGTCACTGTTTTCCTCATTCATTATGTTTTCTATTTGAAATTTAAATTTTTGCATTACAATATTATTTATTATCTTTCCTATTGGACAAACAAATATTAATTTATAAAAAACCCCTAACACACTCATAAATTAGGGCTAGACGTTGGATTATTTATTTACAGACCTTCACTCTCTCTCTCTACGCTGATTTACGACAAACTTTTTAAGATCCTCTCTCTCACATCTTTCATACAGTCTGTTTGTTCTGTCTCATAGGTCCAGAAGCAACTTTCTTAACTTTTGTTCAATATCTGCATTTGCTCTTGTGCTGCATCAATCAAAATATTTCCTGAATCCTTCTCCTTTGTTTTCTTGCTAAGGTGTATAGGTTTCTAATTCCTGCCTTTGTGGAGGCTCTTTCAAGCTTGCTCCCTCCTTTCTCCTCTGCCAACATCGGCCACCTCCTTGTACCAGTAAGAACCTGAGATCCAGTTCAGCCCCTAAAGGTCTGTCAAAGTGAGGCAGCTATGGGAAGGCAACAACAGCAAAATGGCAGAAGAGTTATTTATCAAACTGAGACAAAGCTATTTAACAGTAGATCTGAAAATAACTGGCCAGATAAAAAACCTCTAAGAATGAGGTAGATTCACATGAGCTACTCATGCCAAGTTTACTCCCATCAGAGCGGTTTCTCTGAGTATCTGAAAAGGTACTGCAGAAATTAAATTAAATTAAATTGTTCATAACAGTATTAGATGGAAAAGATTATAGCCTAGCAGATCATCTTGGTCCCATGTGGTGTTACTGCTACTGTTAATTGTAACTTAAAATGTGAAGGCATACTTTTTTTCATACACAGTGTAAGTGGTCAGAGTCCTTTCTGGAGTACAAAATCCAATCACATGCTACATGTCAATGACCAATATTTTCATGAAAAACAAGGGGTTAATATTCTCTGACATATGTCTGCTAACCTAATGACTTAATTCAATTAGTTCATATGAGCAGTCTTTGGTATCAGTTGCTCTCAAGTTAAACTAAGCCCAGGCTTTCCAGTAACAGCTATCTAAAACATGAAATAGACTAAAAAATGGAACTAGATGCCATCATACTGAGTATTTAGGGACTGAAAAAAATATTCTCTATGAATAATAGGAACTTGCATTAAAAAACAACTTTAACATGCTATGGCTTAGAGAATGAAAAGCCTTTTCTGGACTTAATATTTGGATATATGGAAAAGTGTTAAAATATGTCTAAATATGAACATGTGTTTGTGGAAGATGAATTCAAATTTTACAAAATTAATTCATATATATTTTCCTTCCAAAACAAATCAAGCTTTTTGTATAGCTGCTTTGAATAAATAATTTAGATATGCAAAACATTTTACAGTGATAATCTACCCAGAGCACGACATACAAATATTATGCAGTAACTATTTCTGTAGACTCTGGACATTAAAAGGCTTTGAGGTTAAATATATTTATTTACTCCACAGAAAGGTTCTATCATGTGCTATAAAGAGAGTAAGTTACAGGTTAATATCAGGGACAACAAAAAATTTGTTCTTTACTGTACTAAAGACACTAATAATTGAGAACTGTAAACTTTTTTTTTTTAAAGAAAACCAACACGGAGTTAAAAATGGTTTCCACTGAAAAGGGAAAAACACCCAGGAACTTTAGAAAAAACAATTCTGCATTTCACTCTTGGTTAATGTAAAACTGTTTCACTATTAAGCAATCTCATAGCTAAATGAAAAATACGGTTCTTGATGTGGTCAGAAACCCAGGAAACTGCACTAAAGCCTTTTGTTATGATTTTACATGTCCAGAATTTTGAACTTAAGAAATAAAAATGTTCAAATTGTTTTCAAAGTGCTGAATTAAACCTTCCTACAGGATCAAATAAATGTTTTTATGCCTTTTCACATCCCAAGGATCCAAATTTGCAGAAGACTAGTGAAAAAGTCTAGGGTAGTGTAGTGAAACTGAGAAATTCCTTAGATTTTCCAGCAAAAAATTCCCCCTCCCAAGAGTGCACTTGCATAATGCTTTTTGCCTAACCATCTGGACAGACTCAGTGCGTCATGGTTGTTTAGCAACTTAGGGTTTCATGGCAGCTTTGAATATATTATACCAGGATCCTATTCTCAGCGTCAAATTGTTTGGGAGGATTCTATATCTGCATAAAACCTCCCTGCATAAGGCCCATTTACTCAGGATTTCCAACACATAGGAGGTTTTCTAGAATGCTAAGTTGTTTACACTAAATACTAGGGTACAATTCCCCAAATTAATGCTCTGCTTTGACAAAGCTATTCCTGAAATGATCAAACTAAGGGTGCAGACACCTGCAGTGCAGAGTCAGGATGAGCAGAAGAACTTCAGGAGACAACTAAAGCATATGGTCAAAGTTAGGTCCACGAATTTTCACTGCAAACAACATGAATGGGGCAGTTTCTCTGAACTCTAGACTAGACAGTTATGCTATAAATATATTTTACAGATGGAGAACCCCATTGTTTTTTGACAATAAATCAATCTGCTTCATGAGAAAGAAGATTAAAAAAAAAAAAACCACAAAAAAACCTTTGGTCTTGATGAAAGCATAGTCAAAGCACCTTCCCATTTTTTACCTTAAAAAACAACAATGCAGTAGGCTGAAAGCTGCTCCTAGATTTTTATAAATTTGCAAATCAAAGAGCACCTGTTTGTAAAGTGCTGCTTTGCTCAGCTACTTAAATAATGTAATCAATACTAAATGACAAGCTAGAATTCCCAAATTTGCTGCACAGTAAGCAGACACTTGTCTTGCTGAGGTTTATAAGTAATCCTTATAATGTTAGCCAAGACAAATGTTTTTAATATTAACTTTTACTCAGGCATAAATACCACATCCATATGACATCAGATATTATCTCAGAGTAAGATTATCTTAATGTTTGCAACTATTTTGTATAATAATAGCATTAATAAGGGCAATGTAAATCAGTTAAATACTGCTTTTACTACTGGGCTTCTTTTCTGCTAATGAACAATCAAAACCTATAACAACATATGCAATTTAAAGATCAGTGCAAACAAAATGTTTCCAAACATTTGCAAAAGCCTGGAACCAGAATTCATCTTCCTTTTAGTTTCAATTATGTACATTGTATTCAAAGCCACTTCCTAGCCAGAAGAAATACACTATTGAGACACTGTTTTAAGGACAACAGATGTAACATTCATTTCAGAATCACAATCACAGACTATTCTGAATTGGAAGGGGCCCACAAGGATCATCAAGTCCAGCTCTTAAGTGAATGACCCATACAGGAATAGAACCAACAACCTTGGCATTATTGGCACCATGCTCCAAGCAACTGAGCTAATCTTGGTTTCCTTCTGATAAAATGAAAATTGCCATTCAAACGGCTATTACTTTCCAAATAAATTAATCCATGTCAAAGCTTCTCAAAGAGGCATTTCATAATGGCCTTCACATATACATTGTGATAACAATTCTGTTTCTGGATTTCTTTTAGCAAAAACTCTTACACTGTTAAAAATTATTAAAGTATCATTTACATCAATTTCAGTGTTATTGCACAAATTGCAAATTACGTTTTCAGAATTATGGATGGAATTTTTAAAAGGCTTCAATTTTTATAGCCTTTTGAAAGGACAAAGAAATCTATAAAAAAAACAAGATTACAATTTCAGCATTTAAAATCTACACAAAATAATTCAAACAAATGTTATGACATTTAAGATAATGAAACCCTTCATTTATGCCAATGTGTCCTACTTCACATGTAAGGAGTCAGAACAGATGTCCAAATATTGTAATGCCAGAGAAAAGTTAGGGCATATCTTGATTAATACTCTCAGAGCAGTCCGTGGTGTCTCTTTAAAACTGGCATGAGTTACTTCAAAATATCTATTCAAAATCCATTCTAGGAAACACAGCTAGACAAAGTGTTCCCAAGACAAAAGGAAAACAATAACGCTCTGTATAAGCCTTTTAGCAATGTAAGCTGCATATTATCGACAGACCATTCATTGCAATCAACAAATGATTAATTGCAAATTTGTTGCTAAATTGACCACGAAAAAGACAAGCTTCAGGGTACTGTTAAAGAGGAAAAACTTATGTTAAAAATGATTGGAGACTTTTTGTAGTGAATTAATTCTAATCAATACTCTTGTTGACTGCACAGTGGAATAATGACTTCCTTAAATAGCATAGGTACCCATTATTGCAGACATTCAAATTAATATTTAACCTAATGCCTTCCTTTTTTTTTTCTTATTTTGAAACAGCATTTTTCTAATTTCACCTTTAAGAACAATATTCTACGATAAACAAATTTTTTGCAAAGTCTAATATCAATCAACTTGGCAGGCCTAATATGCAGGTAAAAAAAATTTAGAACACAAAAGTAATAATATTTAGAGTATTTACATGAAAATCTTTTTAATTACAATTAGCATGGACGAAACAATAAGTGTCTTTAAGCATATCTGCTTTACAAAATTATGAACAACTATGCAAACATTTTGTATGGCGCAAAAGTATTATTTCAGAGTTTCCTGGATGTACATTTTTCCTCCTTTTTTGGATGCAGTCATATACCTAAAACTTAATCCTTTAATGACAAAGATAATTTCTATGATGGTCAATGTGCTAGCACAAAATGAGTTACTGGGGAGGAGGTGGGGGGTACTTCTGACACTTTTGAAAAGTGCTTTTCTTCTTGCATTTGACCAAAAGTCTGGTTCTCAAATTTTTCTTCAAGACAACTAATTTCCATTAATTTAAAAACACTTCTATTGAAAAAGTAAGTATTTAATTATTTAAATACATTCACAGCTAATGTCCAAATTGCAGTTTTGACAACAAATGGACTGAATCATATGTTTAAATGTATCTCATTAATAAAAACATTTTTGAAATCAAATTTCTGATAAATGTGGTTTAGGTTGAACTGCACAGCTGAGCTATTATATTCTTTTATATTTTGGGGGGGTTGGGTGGGTTTTTTTTGTTGTTTGGGGTTTTGGTTGGTTGGTTGGTCATGTTATTTTTGTATGATGGGAGAAAACCTTTATTTCAGGCACTAGAAATCTTTTTTCTATTCCTCAACTACTCCTGTAGTGCATATTAAACAAAAAAAAAATACAAACAAAGAAATGAAACAACTATATCTATATATTCATATCTATCTATCTCAAGGAAACAAGTTTGAAAATATTGAAATTTCTCTGACTCCAAAGGAAATTATACATTTATCTAAAAAGCACAAAAAAGACTACCTAAGGATACGGTTCAGAGCTGAAAGTGAAGCTGTTGACAAACTGACACCAGTTTTTAAATGTCTATTCAGGCCTCACTAAGTTTTCTGCTTTAAAGATCTCTGAAATGCTGTTTTCTTTGAGGGACTCAAATGACAAAGAATCCACAACACTTAGCTTTCAGCGTCTTAGACACAGAGTAGAACCCAAACCCCAAATCTGTACCCAAATCCCTATATAATCAGTTACTTCAAAATTTGACTCAAAATCCCATATTTTATGATTTAACTATATCTGGCCATACCACTGTGTCCTCTTCATTGGAGCATTCAGGAAAGTTCCTCCACTGGCTTTGCAGCTAGATGCCTGCAACTATTCTTGAGGAAACCTTAGCAGAGCTTATGCAGTAATTCCACCTAGTCCAGTGTCCTGCTTTCTGCTGGGGTTAAAAGTGGATTCTTAATGTAAAATTTAGAAAGGTAAGCGTGAAGTGGTACTTAATCAGTATACTCTCTCAGCTCCCCAAAATTTCTTTCTGCTAAAAAACTTGGCTGATGGAAAACTGAATTTCAACAAAAGCAAATGCAAAGACTTGCATCTGGGTGGAATAAGTCTACCATACAAGCTGGTGCTGAGTGTCAAGTAGATCTGCAGAAAAGGACACAGTGCTCCTTGAGGGCTATAAAATGAATATGAGTCACCAGTGTGCCCTTACAGCAAAAAAAGCAAACAGCATCCTGTGCTTCATCAGGAGTGTATCCACCATCCATCCACATGGCAGTGACCCTTCCTCTCTGTTCATCACCTGGGATACCACATTTGGAGCACTTTGTCTTGGGCTTCCCAATATTGGAAAGACATGGACATGGACCAACTATACCTGTAAGTATTTGAAGTATTCCCATCAGGTAAATTACAATTTGCTTCACTGCATTTTTGTTTGTTTTTTTTTAACAAGATTATTATGTGCTGTACAAACCAGCGTTAAGGCTTTTGTACCATTCTATGCTTAAAAAAAGTTTATATCCACAGCCAGCAGTAGACCCATTCCTCAGCAATATTGTCTCTAGCAGCTAAATACTATGAATTACTACAGGTTTTGGGTGTTTTTCACAAACCTGTTTTGTCCAAGAGCAGCAGACTTTTTTTTGCTGCTAACAATTAGAGAAGCTAATAATGTGTTCTCAAAACATTAATACAAAAGACAACAAAATGTTGTTTTCTTAACTGAGAAATAAGGAATTATAGGATAGGTCTGTATTTATAGCCAGAAGTGCAAATGTTCTGTCTAGTTCTCATTAAAGAGCTATAAACAGCTATAACATAACATGAAAAAAACCCAACATCTGTATGACAAAACAGCCTCCATTTGGTATAATAATGCATTTAAACTTTGACTTGCACTGTATCATCATAAAGAATCTTTTTTGTAAGTTTTTTTTTGGTTCAGTTGGTTTTTTTGGTCATTTGTAATTCTGATACGTAAACCAAAAAAAACTGACATGCTATGTGAATTGAGTAGCTTCTTTGGATTCCAGCTGGCTTGGCTGTATGCCTTTCTAATGGTAATGAAGTCACACAGCTGCTAGGACAATCAGCTGGAGTTCAGATCACTGGCTAAATGGATATCCACTGACTGGCTTCTTATCAGGACTCATTAAAGTTCAGTGTTAACTGACTGTAGGTTACGTAGGTTTACATGGTTACGGCAAAGTGCCTTTTAAAAATGAACTTGTTGGAGTTAAAAAAAATCTCTCCTTTTTCTGCCTATAAATGTTACTTTGTGCTGGTCAACTCAAGAAATGTACAACCATACTCCCAGTGAAATGAAAGGAAAATTCCCATTCATTTGCATGGAAGTAAAACAAATCAGTTCCCAATGTTTCAGGGATTTTTGAAGAATACTGCTATTCAAATTACTTCAGAATGCCTCAGCTAAAGCGTTACTTGGTATTCAGCTATGTCCAATTTTCAGCTTAGAATGCAGTGCACACTAGACCTGTGAGAATTTACCAGCTTTTACTCTGCCCATCAAATTGCTAACATGCTTATGCCACACGAAGGAGTGAAGCTCCACCATTCCCACAAGAAGACAATTTTCTAATATGAAAAAACAGGTTGATGTAAAATCTTGCTTTTTAGCCTAATGGTACTACTGCAGTACATGAGTATGTCCTGCCAGGTCTGTGGTTTATTCTGGGATCACAGCACAGCCTGAGGAGGAGGGCAGAGGGGACTGTTATGCCACCACAAAGCTTCAGTGTGAACGCAACAGATTACAGTATGAACCATCTTTCCTGCAGATAAATGGAAAAGTACTAAATGGGTCAACTCTTATAAGATCATTACTGGTATCTTTTTCACCTCTACAATTTTTGTCACCTGTTTTTACTGAACAATATTTGAATTATTAACCCTTATTAGAACATGGAATATGCAATGCTTCTTGCTTGACATACTAAAATAGCATAAAAGGTTGTATCAATGTAGTGTGAATGAGCAGTAACAGACCTTCTAAAGCATTCTCTACATTCTTCAAAACTGATACAGTCCTTAGACAACATTTCAGCTGTTATGAGTAATGGAACCAAATGGTTTGAATCATGGGAACAAATATCAACTGCTCTGCGAGTGAAATCTTCAGTGAGAAATAACAGCAGTCGAACAACAGCCTCTTTTTAATTAATGAGAAAAGAAATTTTATTTTTTTGACATATTCAGGTGGCTATTATTATGGTCATCAGCTTTATGCATCACCTCACAACACAGAAGTTGCATAACATAAATTTTGTAATGAACCTAAAAGTACCTTGTAATTTCTTCTATATAAGGACTTTATCTTATCTTTATAGTAGTTTGAGCAAACAAGAAAATATCCACCCAAATTACAAGCAAACCATACCCTGCACTCCAAACACTTCTGACTTTTGATCTCTTTGCTCTCCTTTCTGAGGTTTACCCAGCTCTTTCCCATTGGGTTTTCTCCAGGAATCAAAACCTAGTCAGTATTACTTATGTGAAACTAAGATGAAGGGCTTTGGCAACATTTCCAGATTATAATCAGCAAAATATCATATCTCCCACTAACCAATATATGGAAACTCACCCACGTAAATGATATCATCCTGATTCAACTAAGCATGCTCAAACTGAGCAGTGACATTCATGCACAGGGAGAAGTCCACAGAAGGAAAAAAACAATACTCCTACAGTTAATTATACTCAAAGACAAACAGGAAAATAATTGCCTTACACTTGCACATATTCTGAATTCTACACTGTACCTCTTGTTAGAAACAAAAATATTATTTTAGTTTTGATTTTAAAATTATTTTAGTGGCTATGAAAACTGGCAAGATGACAGCATTTTTTACATAAAGTCCTATATTTATCCACTGAGCTTAGGTTTCCTTGCCAATATCCTTTGGCTTTTACCTACAGGAGCTGCTTCTGCTGGCAAGCAATAAGTTCACTTCCATGGTTCACAGTTGAGGCTGTCAACAAATGTGCCAATTGTATAACATGGATATCTATTGAATTGAGAGGACTCAGCAGAATTATTCTGTAGGTTGTATAAATGTCACTTGGTGATAACTTTTAGTTACTGTATATTTCAGCTGAATTTAATCCCATAACCTGTTACTCCTCTCAGAAATTTATTCCAGAAATCAACCAACCGATCACAAGCAGTCACTGTCAGATGACTTGTCTTGGTCCACCAGCAAGCAATCTTAAATATAACTTACAACTCTATACTTAGATCAGTGCAAATATTCCTATTAACTTCCGTGAGCTTTTGATTAGCTCTTGCCAACTTGTAATGAATGAATATTTTTCAGATGGAAAACAAGGAGAAACATTCAACTCAATTGACATGTACTTTGTTTTCCCCACTTAGGGTTTAGAAAAGGCAGCGTCAGCAGTAAAAAAGAGTTACAATGAGCACCTATTCTTTTTCTGTTTCTAATAACTGCAGTATACAGGTATGTCCACAGGATATTACAAAGTGTTAAAGCGGTGTCCAAAAGAGAGAGACTTCATATAAAATAGGAACTACTTGCAGTGTTTTGCAGTGTAACCATCTAGAGCAATTGCTCTTGGCACAGGTCTAACCAATTTGTGAGCAGGCAAAATGCCATCTGAACAGATGGCATGAGATACGCAGCCAAATAGCCATGTATGTGCATCGGCTGTGGGTAGTAATGGCATGATTCCCAGCCATGAAGGTCTAAACAGTTGTCCATCCTGATCTTAAAAGCTCATGTTTATGGAGAATTGTCATCAATAATCCAGCTTTGTACTAAATTATCCTTGAAATAAAAAATGTTCCTGGAGATTAAAATGACAGAGTTGAGTTTCAGGAGAACTCCTCTGTTCATTTCTTTGATGCTTCATTTAAAAACTTTTAAAGAAGAAAAAAAAAAAGGTACAGTGATGAAAACAGACTCCAGTTTCCGAGATCCATTTTACTTGTTGCTTGCTGCTGTGGCAATAGTGTGCAGCAAAGATCTTGACCCGAGGAGCAAAGAATTAGCTTTGGGCAAGGGAATTTGGGTAAAGGAATGCCTGTGCTGCAAAACTACACATGAATTGTATGAACATCCCCCTCCTCTTTCTTGTTCCCAGATTACATAACTGGCCCAAAAAATAAAAGAACAAAACGTTTTTCTGCTGTGGAGGTTCACAGGACTTACTCAAAAAACCATGAAAAGCCCCATGGCTAGGAACAGTCATCTGTAAGAGGAGCTTTACAAACCTTATCTTTCCATAATAATGGGACTACAATACAGTTCTAATTGAATTTTGCCTGTCATTTTTACAAACAGTGTACCTCAGCTATGTCTGAAGATCCAAAGCAATGATTTTGCCTAAGCAAATTTCACTTAACTTCTTCAGTCCTCTAGTGCAGCTAATAATTATTAACCAGCTATTTTTATCCAACAGAATTAATTAAATTTCTGCATAAAAAGTGCCCAAGAAAGATTAAGTTATCTTTGTGATCATTAGTTACTTGAAATGATTTTAGATGTCATTTTTGTGATTGCTTCTTATCTTTAAATGTCCACAGATTTTCATTAAGTATATTTAGCATTGAGCTCAGTTTGTTAATTGTACACAAATGTAACAATAACAATGTTTCTGTCCCCTGTCAGGATGAACTGAAATTCTAAAATCAAGATTTTGATATCAACATCTACAATTTCAAGTTCCAAATGAAAACTTTGGCAAATAAATTCTGCTTTTCTTAAAAATGCCCCTTGTTAGTAAATGCACATCCATGCAATGTGAACATTACTTTGCCATTTTCTTTATCATTTTTATCTTTCTAAATGTTGGGGGAAAAAATCCCAAGACTCAGTTCTGTAAGCAGAATTGACTACCTGAAAAAAATTAAAACATGCTCACGTATTTTTAAAAATATCATACATACTAAACTTTATTCCTGTCATACACATTAAACATTATTTTCAAATAACAATATTTGATTCTGTATTAGCATCAATCCAATGGTCCAAGATTTTTTTGCTCACCTACCACACAGCAGTATCAATTTTTAGAGAAAATGTTGCTAGCTGTAATTTAATTTGTTTAACTAAATGATCCATCCTCACAAATTCACAGAAATGTGGATTCTCTGTGGATAATCTAGGCTTATTCAATAGTGTACCTACCAGTGCTCAATAGACTTCACAAAAGCCTATCAACTATAGCCTTTTAAGACATGTCCTGATGGATGCCTTTTGCATATGCCAAATAGTCTGGCAGGTAAGAAGACAAATTTGGTGCCCTTGAAACAAAACAAAGAACAACAACAAAAGGTCTGCTACAAACTTCTATAGGTTCAGGAAATGGACTATAAACAGATTACAGATTATCAAGAATTTTTATATAAGAAATCACAGAGAATTGTAGGAATATTTGAGGTGGAGAAGCTGTGTTACCTTTAGCAGTTGCTTATTGTTAGACTTGTGTAAAGAACTGACCAAAAGAGAGCAGTTTGCTTGAAATGGAAAACAAAATTCAGGGGGAAAAAATGAGCATGTAATCTGAAACAAAGCTGTGATTGTCAAGGACCTGCTAAAATAGCTCTTACTTTGCTTTTGCAGTATGTCTGGAACATATTGAACACTTCAACCTTACAGAGAGAACCTGTCAAATCTTAGAAGGATCTAGCAGTAACACTATATGTAAATTAGGCTAGCAGAGATGAAGTTTACATGAGCAAAACATATTTTTGCCCCAAGAGCTGAAAGTTTCAAGTAGTCTCAGTAAATGATAACTCTACGGCTTCATACTGTATCTTGAAAATTAAGTTTGGTCAGTAAGTGGCATCAAAACCACAAATATTGCCTAGATAGGTAAGCTGATCAGGTACACAAAGGAGAATTAATTACATATACATGCAGAAGACAGGGATGTTCCATGTTTAGCAGAGGATAAATATTTAGTGATGCCATCCATTTGCCCTCTATAATACTTACCATAGTTGGGCAAGTAAAAGCCTGTCACATTTCCTGTTTTTCTAGGGCAGCTGTAACAACAGCAGATAGTGTAAATGGTTCAGGTATCCAAAAGAAGGCCCATTTCTCCTAAAATTGCCCTATTTAGACCTGGAAGCCATGACAGATTTGACATTCAGAGATGACAATGGAATGTTTATTCTGTGTAGGAGGATACTGAAAAAACAGATTGATGAATGACATCCATCTTTACAGGCTAACCAAGAAGAGCAGCAAACAGCCCTGATTTAAATGGGAATGAAAAACAATTCAGAAAGAAGACTCACAAGAGCCTCCAAATGACAGCTACTTATATCTGAAAAAAAGACCAACAATTTTGGACAAAATGCTAGGACTATTCAAAATGAGACAGAAATTTTGGAGATCCAGTGGTAAAAAATAGGATTTATGAAGATGTGAAAAAAGAACTTTAACAGCCAATGCTCAAGAAGGCAAGGGCTGGAAGGTTGAACACACTAAAACAAAAATCAAAAGCACTGTTTACCAGAGATTAGTATGCCAATTAGGTGCTCAACAAAATGGATTAAAAATGGTGTGGATAATAAAATATTAAGAAAGCGTTTTTCAAGCAGCAGAACTCATGAAGACTCTTTCATACGTCTTGTCCGCTATGTTTACATACCAACGTGTTATATATCTCTAACTCCCAAGACAACTTTGATGGACAAGAAACTGCCATCTTACAGCTTTCAAAACTAAATGTATGATTGTTAATGCACTATTTCTATGAATTAGACTGACAGCTGAATTTCAAAAGCAGCCTCTCTCCTACAACACCTACTGATTTTTGTAAATTATGGGGAACTTCACATCTTTCACTTCTCTTAGGAATCAGCCTGATGCTGACATAGATATACAATATGCTCATGGTACATTTTATTTCATTGGGATCATGTGTAAAATTAATGAAGTTGCAAAGAAAGCTGATGATAAAAAACAAGGAAGAAGTGCAGGTGTTGTTTCTCAGAATATCTCTTGAGCTTATCCACAGGGAGAGAATGATGTATGGCACTATTCCTTTCCAGTGGTGCATCTAAATGTGGATAAAAATATAAGGAATTGGAAACTAAAACCCATGGAAAAAAATCCAGTCTTCCTATAATAATCAGGAACCTTTCTAACCTTAGGATTTCTGTCTGGCACTGGGCAAAACCACATTCCTAACAGGTCTTAAAACTAAAGCAGTAGCTTCTACAAGAAGTGGATCATAAATTTCTATGCTGAAATCTAAGAGCTCTTACAGTGAAGGGCAGGGTGTTTTACGGTCATTTAGCACATTCTGGGAGTTAGAAAGTACTACTGTGTCTTTGTGACCTTGCTCAAGTCACTTACAGGGAAACTGACAACTAAAAAAAGTAATTCATACACTTCTCCCTCAAAATGACTTAGCTCCTGTTATTACGATTTGTCTGGTATTAGTATGCATAAATCTACTACCATTACGACATAAATGAAAAATAATGTTCTCCACTTCCCATTTTGCTAATATAGTGAACTTCAGAAGTCTTTTCCAGTATTTTAGTATTTACACATGTAATTTCTGTTCTTAAGCATGAGTGTGTTAAGACAGCAAGGGAGGACAGTAAAATGAATAAATACCTAAAAAATGAAAACCATTTATCTTCCACATTCCTTAAAAATTACAGTAGGAGAGTTAAGTAGAAGCATAATGATTGAGACCACATTAACATCACTATTTCAAATTGACCAGATTTGGATTTAACTGCACACTCTTTCTGTTCTGAATCTAACTGAATCTAACAAGGGGACAATTACATACCTCAAAGAGGTATAATAGGACAATGTTAAATGATTTAACATCATAGAGGGAAAGGCAAGAAAAAATAGTATTCTTTTAAAATTCCTACATACAGACAATAAGGTTTATGTAGTCTGAAGAGCAGGACATCATCTCATCTCTATTACAATGTGATTTATTTTATTTCTGCTAACTGGGAAATTTTACAACATTTACTGTTTGGTTCACACCAAGAAAGGACTGTATCAAGTCCAGTTCATGGACAGAAAATGTGACAGCACATTGCAAGTGATTAAAAAAATAATAACAATTCTAAAAAAGGACATTTTGCAGGACTGTAAGTCACACTTTTCTAGGGACCTTGGAGAATACTGGGCAAAACGTTCTTGTGAGGCGGATTCAAATTGGAATCTAGTATTTGAATCAAAATAAATATAAAATATAAATGGAGAAATCACAGCCAGGCATAATATGGTTTTTATCATATTCTTCACTGACACTGCTCAGGCTCACTTTGAATACACATGTGCAAAGCACGGCAATAAAAGGGTTATTCAAGTACCTTAAGCATCTGCTTTTGTGATTAGTATTTGAAAGGAGATGAGTGCTTCACTTGCAAGGCACAAAATGACATGGATTATAACAGGTACTGTTAATGACAGTATATGAATGTTTAATAATGCAGAGTGATTAAGACTGGGTCTGTACTTTATTATTCTATCTTCTACATATGTCAGAATGGCTTGAATACCTTTTGGCATGATATTTAATTAAAAGTAAAAGTTAATTTTTCTCATTCACTTCAGGTATAAGAGTTATTATTATGCTGGGTTTCCTACAACGACTTTCTTTCTTTAATTGATTGGATACAGTGGGAATTAATACAAATTTATTTTGAGTTCTTTGTTTTGTCTACAAAAATGTAAAATACCATATTAATTGACTGAATATTGTTTAATGTATTTGCATTAAAGGAAGGCATTTTTTCCCCCCATAGAGTTGCTGGACAAAGAACTAGATTTGCAAAAATTCACAAGTGATAGCTACATTTTTCAATGGATGTGGCCCTCATACAATGACTTTAAGACCTTTAATCTTGGAAATCTTTCTTTCAGCTTCTTTGAAAAATCAAAGAAGATGCATTTTATCCCTTTAATAAAAACAAAACAAAACAAAACCCACAATCCATTAAAAAAATATATGGAACTAAATATTTTGTCCATGAATTTCATGCCCAACAAAACCATCAGCAGCAAAACTGCAGAAGGGATCATCTTAATACATTTTATATCAATTCTCCTTCTAATCCCATCTTGTCACGTACATACAACAATAGTATTACTAAAAACCCAAATATAAGCACAGAGAAAAAATCTGATTTCAAGTCATCTGAACTGAGGAAGACTGACACAGACTGGTATATCTGCCTTCTGTATTTCTAGAAGTCCATAGCTCTTTCTAGAGAGAGTACAATTAGATACATAACCTTAAATAGAAAGTACTTTTGCAAGAAGCCAACATAACAACTAAAAGTAAGACAGATTTTCTAGACCATCACCTAATTCTACCTGTGATTCTTTAAAAAAAAAAAAATCACTATAGAACATGATTTCCTGGATTTTAGGTACTTTTAAATCCTTGTTCTCAGATCCCAAGTTCTATAAATGAGAATACAATTTCCTTGTATTAAACCTCACTTTGAAATTGTATTAATCTGCAACCATTTCTACTGCAAAGAGAGTCATATAAAAGTCTATAAATAAACAACACTAAAAATCCCATTTATTTAGTGAATACTTGCCCACACTAGATTGCAACTCTGCTTCAAAAATATGTTTGGAGGCTTCACGAATAAAAGCCCATATGTTTATCTCTGGTATAAGAATGTGAAGAGAGGGATAAATTAGTTTAAGATATTCAAAGAGGTCCAAAGACTGATTTAAATGATGTAGCTAGTACATCATTTAAATGAACTAGTACCCAGTCCATGTAGCTGAAGGTGATGCAGCTTGGGTAGAATAAGGTAAGGAAAAAACAAGCTACAAATCCTTGCCAGGTATGTGCATAATTTTAATCTGAAATGTATCTGTAATTTATCACTTGCTATTTTCGAGGCTTAAGAAAGATGTCTTTCCTAGGTATTGTGACATCATATATCTGCACTTTCTTTCTTATATATTATATTTTTTAAAGAAACCTTAATTTGGTTCTCTGATACTCTCTGCTCCCATCTACTCACTTGTTCCTGCTGTCACCTCAAGGTCCCCCCCCTCCACCCAGATTTCTCAGAGTGATGAGATGGGCAAGGCAGTCAATTCAGCCTTTAGGAACACTGTGCAGAAATACAGGAAAAAAAATTATGGAGAAGGAGACCACAGCAAGAAAACTGAGGGAAGTTTCTTTGCTTTCCACCATTCTTGACATTTTTGATTTTGTAGGTAGGTTTCTAGCACTGAGTCAAATTCCGCATGGCTGAGCAGAGATTATAAACCTTTGTTGAAAGTCACCTTGCCTAGCTGAGTAGTGCTACCAGATTTAAAAGAAATTGCTACTGACATATATTAATCATTTGGTTCTTCATCTGCTGTTCAAATAAACATGGCATCTTCACAAAGATGCTCATTCTCAGCACTTTTCTTTTTCTCTAAAAATAAATTTACCATAGTACCAATAGATTTGTACACAGAGATTAGCAAGGCTATATTTTACACTTTTCAAGCAACAGGAAAAGAAATGAAGATAAGCTGAAGTTCTTACAGTCCTTAGAACACTTAGATATGTGAGTTATTATTTTACAGATTCACTAGCAATTTGTCTTCAGTTGAAATTTTAATGCAGCACAACATAGGGCTACAAAGAAATTGAATCCTCCTACATTACAGTTTTCATAAAGAAACCAGTTGTTACATTTATAATTTTCATTACAGTTTAATGTTATGTTTTCATTTGCCCACAACAGACCAACCAGCTTCTTGACCTCATACAAATCAATACAACTAAACCATATCCTGTCAACACTTCCACATTTTCGGCAATTAAATGCACCTCTATCTATAATGATATTTTTATAAAATTCACAGTAATGAAGACAGAAAAATTAACTCCAAAGAGGAGAAAAAAGATATGTAGCTACGTTTCTTAAAAGCTTAATAACACAAGAAAAGGTTTGTTTTTACCATAATGTTTCCTTTCTACTTTAAAATCTGAAGCAGATGAAAAAATACAGATCAATAAGGTTAGAGTAACAATACCTAATAAAAGCACTACTCAGACAGCCCCCAGGGACACAGATTACTTTTCTTTCAACACTGTGTCTCTGAACATGGCTAAACTCTTCTTGGAGACCTGTGAACAATCAAATATTGATAGAGACTTTCTATTTGAGCTGGATCACTGGATTTCTTTCCCTTTTCTCCACCCACCCAGTCCTTCAAAGGAAAAAAAAAAAGCACCAAATAACTGCCTGGTAGTAATCTTAGGAGTCTCTACAAGCAAATTTATGTAAAATTTTAATAGTGTATCTTTTATTTTAGATGTCACTTTATTTGCCCACTGTAGGAAATGAAAGCATGAGTGAAAAAAAGGAAGTGGACACAGTTACATATTTGCTGTCTTCTATTTTTTTATCTGCTAATTTTTTAAGCAGATTATTTACAAAAGCAAAGGTTTAATTCCTATGTTACTTGCTGAAAAGGAGCATGAATTATAATAAATATATTAAAAAACACAATATACTCCCCACACCCTATTCATAAGGGCTAAACACTTCATAAAATATTTAGAACAGATGAGTGAACAGACATTAAACGTAAATTTCAATCAGAAAATCAGGTCTAATGATCATAAGTGTAATTGTCCAAAAAAACCCAATGAACTGCAGGTACTTGGGCACTACTATGAAGTTTATGCTTCTGTAGGCATCCTTCAGAGTACAACTACAGAGAATTAAAATACCTTGTTTGTTTGCTTTGCTCCTACTGTCTCTAACTCACATGCCCTGGTTCTCAAGGCATCCTTGTCTTGTGGATTTAAGCAGCTCTAAGCAGATAGTTATGCATTCAACTATTTTGCCCAATCGGAACATTCTAATTTCCAAAAGCATTTTATAATCAGATTATACCATGTTGACATTTATTTACAAATTATAGTGTTTCCATGTATCATAACCCTTATAATCATCAACAGCTTTGGAAGAATTCTCTGTGGAAGACAGCTTTGATAGAAAATCGTTTCTGTACTCCCAGTTAATTACTGATTTTTTTTCCCACCAATTACAAATTTGAACTCAATCCCACAGATTTATAATTTACAATCAGTAGCCAATGCATACAAATTACTCTTGCTTCTCTTTTAAACATGACTAAAAGTTCAATTTATTAAATGCTAAATCATATGAATTATCCACAGTAAAATGCTGTGTAGTTAAACCTTCTCAGGCTACTGGACTTCACAGAATAGTTATTTATTTTAACGAATCAATCTTAAAAGCTACTAAAGACTTTTCTACACTCAGCATATGTGCTTGCACTCTAACCTACTAGATTAGTATTGCCAATTTAGCCTTTTAATCAGTTTAAATATATATATTTAAAAGCACAAGGATAAATAATACAAGTAAAACAAAAAATGTAGATTGAAAAAGAATGATTAACCTGCTAAAAAAAATCCTCAGCCAGCAAGGCAGAGAGAAACATTAATTCAGACTTCCTGCTCTAGTAATTCAGTCACTGACTCATAGTAGACTGTTTCAAAATTTAACTCAGTTACAAGGAAACTGCACTTCTGTGCAATTTATTTCACTCCTTTACTTCCTTTCCCACCTGACCCTTCAGCTGTGTGAGACAGGGCTCCATACTGAATTATCTGAAAATAAGTAAATACGGACAAAGCATAATTTCTTGCAGCTATGCTCACAGAGACAAAGCACACACAGAAGAATGTCCCCCAAGTTCAACAGTGCTAATGAGACTAGAATTCATGTATTTTCCAGAAAGGTTCTTCAGCAGAGTTTATGAAAGCCTACATCAGTAGATGCTACAAATATTATCAGTGGAGTCTCTTTTCTGACGAATACATCACAGAATGAAGCTGTAACAAAAAGAAATAATGACCAGGCAAAACTGACTTCATAACATCCAGCTTAGGACAACTACATATACAGCATTTTGGTAGTTTGATTTTCTGCCAACTAATGCACTATAAGATAGAATGAACGCAGAAATGTTAAAAACTCTTGATTAGGTTTAATAGAGTGCTTTCAGGCAATTACAAAGAGAAGAAACATGACACAACATATAGAGGAAGTATTTTTACAAGTCACCAAAAAAGTACTAAAAGAGATAACAAGAATAAAATTAACTTTAGCTCCGTATATGACAGATTTGCCCTCTAAGCCATCAACAAAGAGATGGCTACCTTATCTAGAAGATAAAAAGAAAAATCCAGTTCTGTAACTTCAACCTGAATGTCTTAGATTAAAATAGGTATAGGGCTACTGATTAAAGGAAAAGTTGTTACAAACATAAATTCTTCATCTGCATTCTTTTTATAATGAAGACTGTCCTAAAAATGTCTGAGTAATAAATTCAGAGCAGCAATCTTTTCAATAATTATCTTACTGCAATGCTTTCCTCACCCTTCCTGAAGAAAAGCTGCTCACTTTTCTACTTCAGGCTATCATCAGTAGTATGGTAGAAGGTGCTGTTGAGAATCAAATTAAGAATGTTACTAAAAATATTCATATCCAATTGATAACTTGATCAATTTTTCTGATCCTTACAAAGAAATTCTTTCCACTTAGTCTTCTGTTTTCAATTACACTAGATTGTGATTGCAACAAAAGACTTGCAGTTTAGTTTATCATAAGAACAACTTCAAGGAGAAAACTCTTTGACTTCGGAAGTAAAATAAGAGATTGTAAAAGCTTTCACAGAGGTAAAAGTACTCTGAACAAAAGTATCTATATGTTTTAGTACATATAAAGCAATTGTGAAGCTACTGTAGTGAAAACAATCTTTATGCATATTACGTATGTGTCTAATATGTATTTCCAGAAGAACTCTTTTACTCCAAAATATACGCATGCAATTCTTAATCAAAAACCCCGAAACAAACAAACAAAAAAACCCAACCAACCAAACCAAAATGGTAATGTCGTAACATTTAAAAACCTCTCAGAAGCATTTTCTAATGATTTTGCTGTATCTTTTTGACTACACAAGCGTTTAAAGTGAAGCACCTTGCTCTCTGTATTTGGTTTTTTGAATATACAGCATTTAATACTGGTGGAATTAATGATAAAAAACCCCTGTTCATTAAGTGAATAGTACTTTTATCCCTACAATCATAGCAAAAATAAATCTTCATTTTAGTGAAATTCAGTTTTTGACATGAATTAGGTATACAATACATCTCTTATCATACAGTCACACTTTCTTTAAGATGCTTGAAATAAATGTTTTTCAACTCATCTTTAGAAAACAGAGGCTTAATCCTGAGACTGCACTGAATAAACAAACACATTATGGTCTAGATAGCCTTAAATTAACATGCTTAAAAGTAAGAATTCAGGAAAGTTGTTTTGTACATACAAGCAAATAATCAAGATGGTGAAATACGCATTATTGCTAAAAAGAGATATAGAATCTCCTGAAATACTGATAAAATTTGTTACTGCTATTTCCTTTAAATCTTTATGCTATTTGGTTTTCTCCCTCACCCCCTCTATCTGGATTTCACTGCCACAGGAAACCACCAGAAATATAAATGAGTCTGTAAGTAGTCAAAATACTACCTCAGATGTGTTTACTAAATGGTGTTTGTTGTTTCTGTTTGATTCTTTAATTTTTATTTTTAATAAAACAATAATAATGGTAATGGGAGCACTAATGGATTCCTTGACCAATCCTTTAACCTAAAATCTCAAAGACTCTGTGTGGATTCTTATTAAAGTCTACAGGAACACTCTCTTTGACTTTAATAGGGCTAAAGTGCATTACAGCATTTAGTAAGTATCAGACTCCTTGTCTCACAGGGGGACTTGGTACACTGAGTCGTGTCCTAAATTTTCCTAGTGTTTTTTTTATTCATCACTGCTACATTTTCTTCAGCTTCATCTCTGCTCACCCAATCTGACTGCTTGTATTTTAGCATCCTCCTATCACCAAATCTCTGAAATATCAGAATAAGACTCCTTAACACTAATGCTGGTGAATTTCAAGAGGCAAACTAGGGGCTGGCTTGGATTTGAAGCCTCCTCCATTAACCATGACACAACACTGATTTCAGCTGGTTCCATCCCAGTCCGCTAAAAATATCTCCAGTAACTGGACAGATGCCCCTGCAGTTTTATTCTCTTAGGCCTATGTTTATTCTCAAGCTAGCTGATGCCATCCTACTGAAAAAATGGGATCTGCAAGGTACAAATATGTAGAGGAAATCACACACACAGCAAACTCAAGGATCTGTATAGACAAAGCTGAAGTGATTTACACCTGCAGCAGATAGCATGGAACAGTGGGGAAGGGAGCAGACTCCCTGCTCACCCTGGCAGCATCACCAACAGCAAGGTACCTGCTGAGAGCCAAAGCACAACAAGCAAGAGTGCCTTGGACTTAACTCACACCCAAGTGCAGACTCTAAAGGACAGTATTTTCTTTTTGTTCCCTGGGGGATGGGAAACAGGGTTTAATAAACCAAACCAACAAGATAAGACCTTAACTGGATAAAATAACAAAAACACAAAACCAAAAAACCAAGCTGCAAATCCTTCTATCACACACTAGGAGGTAATACACCCTTCTTCAGTGAAACAGAACTTCTGCTTCTTGAGTTGTAGAAAACTGGAACTGGAGAGAGAGCATAGCCAAAATAAGAACACGTGGAAGAGGTGCTTCTCAGTAATTCACAATGCAGAAGAAACTTGAAGGGAAAAGCAAGTTTAAAATCAGTTTTGTGTTGTAACTCTGTTACTTTCTTCTTTGCTAGGTAAAGGAAGTCAGCATTAAAATTCCTTGCTGATATTTCCAGGTTAGGTTTCTACTAAAACAATCAATTTTTTCTCCTATCAGCACACTGATTTTTTAATTTGATCTTCTGAAACATTGGTGTGAAGTTGTTATCATTTCCACTTGAAACCAGGCAGAGCTCAGCTACCAACACACAATTACACAAATCAGTAGTTCAGCATCCCTGATCACAGATCAGAACTACTTCTAATATTCAGATTTCAACATTAAACACTTCTCTTTAAAACAACTGTCTTCAGTTTATTAACCATAATTAGTGTCAGCCTCATACACAGTCATTTTCTCATTGACATCATCATATCTTGCTGCCATGGTTTCTAAACAGCAATGGTTTAGCTGCTAAAGGACAGAACCATAAATTTTGCAGGTGTATGTTGTTCCAAATGCAAAACCCAGAGCAAAGCAGTTTGACATGTTCCCCAAGCTCCTGAACTAACTGCACAGAGTTTAATTCTAAAAGATTAATTCTATTTGGTTAGAAATTTCGGTGGGAACAAAGAAAGCAGTATTACTTGCCTTACAAAAATTCTGCTTTCAGCAGCCAAAAATATTGTTCTTCCTGTTGCCCTGTGCCAGACCACTGCATATTTGTATTAACACAGCATTTAAGAACTGTTGTCATGATCCCAAGGGCAAAGAAGAGCTATACAAATACAGAATAAAAGGTCAGTTCTAGTCATGACTATCCTGAATTGGAGGCATGAAAAGCTTTATCTAAAACATCACTTACTTTGGATTTATTATCTCTGATTAAATCTGGCATTTGGTATTTATTTATATCACAGTTCACACTAAATACTACATAAGCTTAAATATGAAAGAGTATTCTAGCAAAAAAGGAGCAAGTTCTTGGTTAAAAAATTCAGAAGTCATTCAAGAATGAAATATAACAAATAACAACAAAACACATTTCAAGACTATTTTTAGTAATAAAGATCTTTGCCAACTGTAAAACCATCTTATCTGGCTAAAGAAACTATTCCACCCCTAATCCCCATGAATGGATAGCCTTGAGGGGTTTACTCATTACATTTACCTTCGTTATTCCTTATTTAAGAGTTACATACCCATTTTCCTCTCAGTCTGGCTTATATTACTATTCAATGTAGATGTGTCAAGAAAGGTATGTTTCACTTTATTTCACTTGCATCCTTTGACTATTTCTTCTGACTTAAATAACATTCCAGCTCACTACAATATTTTCAAGAGGGTTAAAAGTCACAGAGCACAGGTCTACACATATGTATAACCCATAGCCTGTAAAAAGTTATCACTGTTAATACATCTTCTCAAATTCACAATATTTAGTTTATCTTCACAGAGACCAGAGACAGTTTATTAATTACAGAGTTCCAAGCTTGGCATTTAGAGTGCTCTCACCTTTCCCTCACAGCACTTGTCAGTTTTGGGTTCTTGCCATCACCACTATACTATAGAAAATCAGTAAATCAGAATTCATTATATGATTCAATCAGTTTTCCAAGTACCTAATTTACCCAAGAAGAATTTCATGGCCTCTAAAATTATTTTCATAATCCATGTCTCCCTTTCTACTTCTTGTGTAATAAAACCTTTCGAAACAAACCTAGAGATGCAGCTCAGGTGCATAAGGTGTTTACCAATCCTACCAAAGAAATACAAAGCTTCTAATTTTACACATGAAATCTTTAGGAAAACTTGTGGGCAGTGTATTATGTGAGATCAGCTGCGATTATCTCTCCTCTCTTTCAGCATGAATCACTCAAAAAAAATACTGAGAATACACTTCCAATTTCATAAGATGGATGAATATTTCTTTACATTTCATAACCTTAATTTTTATATTCTTCCCTTTACACCAGCAAATATACTCCATGATCACAATTAATTACCTGCAGCTGATGTTCAGTACAGCTGATGTTCAGTACACTTAATAATAAAGAATGCTTACTTAACATAACAACAGTTGTATTGCATTTGGTGGCTGCCTTTTATACTTTTCTTCCTAATACCAGCCAGTCCTACACTGATGAGAACCAGTGAGGCACCAGTTTTGCACTTGGACAATTATCCTCTCCTACTTCTCAATTGCTATGCATGGCCTTAATGCTAAAGTTCAAGTGGGTATCAAACCACTGAACAAGATACAGCCAAACCAGAAAAATGTAGAGATTTCTTGATCATTTGGTCTCTGAGTTGTTGTATTCCAGAATTAGTAGCTACAGAAATCCATTAAGGTTAGCCTTAATGTTAAACAAACATTTTTATATATGTATATGTGCGTGTGTGTGTATATATATATATATATATACACGTAAGGTCTGCTCTTATGAGCTTTCAGGCATAGGGCTGAGCCTTTTTGTTATTTCAATCTCCTGAGGTTATGGGAACTAACCTGAGAGTGTTTAAAAGCAGCTCATGTCAGTCAATCAGTTTATCTCGAGAGACAGCTGTGAAACTTGATTTGGATTCAACAAATATTGTATGCCATGTGGATAGATGCCTAAAAATCAGCTAGAATAGGCTACTTAATTAAAGCCATATGTTCCCATCAGTTACGCAGCGCACACGGAAGCAGCTGGTCACAAGTTATACAACTTACATGCAAAGTGCTAGTAAACCCTTTATATGGGAAATTAATGTCTAGATGGCATTCTGACAGTGCTGGCTAGTACCCTTTGATACTTGGATGTATTTCATTCAGGTTCAGCATTGTACTGTACCTAGATGCTTGCCAAAGTATTATTTAAAACTTGATCCAGTGCAAGAATAAAACAGTATGTCTCAGAATTTTGAGGGGTTTATTTTGTAATGCAATATGGAAAACTCACAAACTAATATTAAAATAGCACCAACAGCTAGAATTACCTGCAGGGGTTTAATTGGTAGTTAGACTGATGACCAAAACAACTGGAATTTAAACATGTAATTCTTCTAGGAGTCTATGGAATTGTGTGTTTTTATCAGACCTATAAAATCAGTAAGACCTTGACCACAGGTCTCAAAATTTCACAATCAAATCCCTACATAGAGAGAAAAACCACTGACTGAGGACTGTGGTAGTGATTTATGCCTTGGTAGTGACTGCTAATTAGTTAATGCTATAATTCTTATTGGCAGGCACTTGTCAATGGCAATGGTAATGAAAAAAAAATGTATAGTTTTATTTGCAGTCAGTATATAAAATGTCTATGTCTCTGCAACTTTAAATCACAATTAAAAGAACTTTGCCCAGGTAAAGGGACAAGCCATTAGTTCATTAGAAAGTCTGGGTGGAAAAAAGTTCTCCTGGATTTTCTAGGAAATATTGACTTCATCTGGCTGGCTTTGCTAGAGCTAAATATAGGTACACCATAGAAAGCAAAACTGTGTTAATACGGGTTTTGAGTTTGTTTCCCCTTTTAACAAAATATGCTCAAACAAAGTATTGTTAAAAACCTTTACAAACCAAAGGAAATTCTGCATGAACCTCAAAGGAATGTGTTTGCAAGCAGTAGCTTATTAAGAGTTCAACAGTGCAAATCCACAGGCAAATTTCATGATGAAATTATAAGGTATTTTACCCCTTGTGGCATAAAAACGCCAGTTTTCAGAGGCACTGCAATTTGACCCATGCTTGAGAGAGCAAACATTGGTTCTCATTTCTGCCCTGCTTTTGGGCCACTCACTTTTAAAAATGGTAATGACTGCACAAAGCAGAACATAAGGTTTCAACCAACTGGCTAGAAAAGCAATCTGGAGAGGAACGTATTGACTCTCTTTGATGGGGCCATAAGCTGAAGACATTGCCGTTTTAGCCTACATATGGTATAAATAATACTGCATAATGATGCAATTATTGGCGCATATGATAATGATCCTATGTATTTATCTAAGAGAAGATAAACTTTCATTCCTGTTCTAAACCAGGACAGACTAAGGCACAACTTCATCATCAGTTTTTACACATATGAAGACTGTGCTTTCATAGCCAAATGTTTGTGATATTAAATTTTCTGAATACCAGAAAGGTTAAGATATGCATTGCTTTGGGCACAGCACTGGGAATAAAAGGGCTATTAACCATTAACCCCATTAACCATTTCACTAAATATGCACTGACATGAGACATCTTTATATAGTGACTGAATTACAAAGAGCCTCATTGCAAGTAAACTATAGCCTCCTTTTATTTTTTCATTGCAATTATCATGCATTCTGCATCCATTTGAGACACTAGCTGCCAGTTTGACCTTGGAGTATTGTAGCTGTTAAGTACTTCAACTAACAATAACAATTTTTGCTTCTGCTCCTGCGAGCTGAATCAAGAATGAAAAGACAAAACTCCTAAACCCACTTGGTGTTTTTAACTGGTTAGCTGTTTAATTTATATGTTTATATATATCCAAGTTAGTGGAAAACACAGCTTTTTGTAGCCTTCTAGGGGGGGTTTTATATTCCACCCACCAGGAGTAAATGTCTATATATTTTCAAGAATATAAAGCCCAGTATGTAATTTCTAACTTGACCTGACCAGCAAAGCTATGTAATACATTCTGGAGCTAGAGATTCCTCAGCATCACTTTCATAACTGTTTGCAGTCTGTATATGAAACTTTGTGCAAATTAATGGCAGGCAGTGGCTTCTAGAAAGTCACCTCTTGGGGAATTAATTATTAATTTCCCAGTCGTTTTCTATCACCCAAATACAAGAATTTAGTGTTATTTTACATGTTTTACATTTAGAAACCTTATTTTTTGAGTCTAACTTGAAAAAACATCTTTAACTGCAAGGCTTAGTTGTTCTTGGCAGCTGACCATAAATTATCAGAACAAGGCAACCAATAAATATACATGTTAAATCTCAATGACTGTAGCCATCAGTCATTGGAATATTTATACTCTGTGAAACAAGAGAATTATAGAAGCTGTCACTCTTTTTGACAGAAAAAAGACACCATACATGCTGTTTAATTTCAAATATAGTTAAAAAGAAATGGTACACAAAACTATACAGATCCACCCAGTTTAAGCAATGAGCCAAAGGTGAGGAAGACCTTATAATTATTCTGTGTTGCTTTTCAACTGTATTTCCCATACTGCACCATTTTCAATTTTTTTTTTCTGTGAACTAAAAAAAATTATTCTTGCCATTAACCCCACTTCTAATTGTCATATGAATCAATTGGGTCTTTTAAATTCAGTAGCCTTTAAATAGCTTCAGTGAACCTCATATGGCACATATCAACTGCCATCAATTTTTGAGATTTTAAACAGAAGAGGGAGAAAAGGCTGAGGAGATTGACTGAAATGATGTGATGAAGGAAGACATTTAAAGAACACAATGTTTTTTAAGTGAAGTATTTGCGCTGACAATACTTTGGGAACATTATGAACCATCCTATGAAGAAATATGTAATATGGTTCAAATCAAGAAGACCAGCTTGTTAAACATCATACTGCTATATATTTTAGCTTTGCAAGAGATGGGAAATTTGCCCACTACTTTTCCACACATTTTCCTTTATGTAAAAAATTCTTTCGTATAATAACAGGCGGATAAGAAGTCCAAAGTATTACATATCAAATAAAAGCTTGCTTAATAAGTACTGTGGTCATTGAGACCTATAATCATACTATTACATCTATTTTACACTGTGATACCCTTAAATCTTTTTAATCGTTATGCTCATCCTTTGCATTATTTTGATACTCTAGCTTTCAAAAAATTATGCTTCTTTGCATTCATATGCTTATTCTGCCATTTGAAATTTCTTTTGCTATACATGTGCACC
The DNA here is from genome assembly GCA_025920805.1 of Petroica traversi. Lineage (NCBI taxonomy): Eukaryota > Metazoa > Chordata > Aves > Passeriformes > Petroicidae > Petroica > Petroica traversi. Next base: position 26,962,492 of record JAHLSL010000022.1, read on the forward strand.
ACTATAACATAATGTACATAAAAGCAGAAAATGACCATAGAAAGACAGAGGCAGTGAGAAGTCAAGAGGAGTGCTGGCAAGCTGAAATGAGAAGGACTAACTCCAAAAACCCCAGCAACAGCCTCCCTGTGTGCTGCTACTTCCCCTCCTTCTTTCCTTTGGAATTTGAATTCCTGGTATAATTAAAGTATGTGGGAAAGGTCCTACTGACCAAGCATTCACTGCATACATAGAGTTTATTATGATTCCTGTCTAAATAGGAAATAACTTTGAACAATGCCATTCCTAAATAAATACTTTGTCTTCCTAAGCTATAATATTTTTTTCCCTGAAATGGCACCATCTTGAACTGAAAATTCAAGTGATGAAAGTAAGCAGATTAGTGTGTCCCTGACTAATTTCCTTTGGTTTTAAGTTCCAGCGGCTCATGTCCAATCTTGATTTGTCTAGTTTTGGCTTATATCTGGAGGAACTTTGCTATCTTAACAGACCGCTGACTACCATGTATTTTCTTCCCATAAAAGTACATTTAGACTGATCAAGTTGTCTCTTCACTGTCTTTTGCAATAAAGCTCTTAAACCTTCTGAACCACTCTTGTCACACTTTTCTGAACTTCACTGAATCTTTCAACATCCTTTTTGAAATATGGATGTCACAGCTGGACAAATTTACCAAGACTACATCCAAAGCATGTTATGTTTACTCAGTCTTCCTCTCAGAAAAAATTCAAGAATCATATTTGCCCTTCCAGCAAGAATGTATATTTAAGCGATTACTGATCATGGAACATTAGTGCTTCTGTGTTGCTGCTCTGTGGTATGCAATCTTCTACCTGTAAATCCTGTGCTTTATTCCCAGCTATATGAAAGGTTTAAACAGGAACACCTTAAGACTGGTTAATGAGATCAGCTATTATCACCCAGAAATGAGAAGAGAGGAAAGCCTGAGGTTGATCCAGGTAACATGCTTGTTAAGTAATTTATTTCTAAGATTTGCACTTGCTCTTTCCAATATTTGGTATCCGAGAAGCCCTGCTAACCTTTCTGACAGAATGAAATGTACACTAATTAAGGGTAGTGAATTTCATCTCCAAAAGTATATTCTGTGTCCTAGTATCAAATTAATCTCAGTGTTGTGCAATGAAATGGAGCTTGTCTGAAACCATTATTTCTAAAATTTTGTATTTTGCAGACTGATAATCTGAGGCAATTTTCAGAGGTATTCCAGAATCAGCCTGGTCTGGAAATTAGAGTACTGGATCAAAAAGAAAATGTGTGGGACTCTGTGATCTGGTGAGAAAGAATTTGAAAAGAGATACATACTAAGGGATTACAGATGTGAAATCTGCTGATTTATCTAAATTAATTTAGACAAAATTGATGCACTCATTTGTATGGTTGCTTTAAAGTGGTTAAAGAGTGGTCAAAATTGATTTAGTTTAATTGGGTTACGCTAAAACTGTTTTAGCCACTTTTAAACTGCTTCAATGTCCACACAAAGCAGTTGAACCTACTTACCTAAATGGAATTAGAAACTGATTTTGTTAAGCAGGAACAATTTCTATCACACAGATAAGTAACAGAGTTAAAAAGAGAGAGTGGTGAAGATGAGGTTGTAATAAATGGGTATTACAGGATAAATGAATGAACCTAAAGAGGGGAAAAGAGTGAAGGCCTGAATACAAATAAAAATATGAATAAACAGAGAAATGGAGGAAGTAGAAAAGAAGGCCAAACATGCAGGAAAGAAGAGCAGTTTGACTTTAAAATTCCTAGAGAACAAACAAGAACAGAAACATTTAAGACAAAATAAAGATTTTATAAACTATATTTCTGAGAACAGCCACCTATGTCTTGGTCTGGCAAAGCTGCTATTGATTTTTGCCTGAGTAGAGTGAGCTTCTAATTTGGCTCTAAGAGTGGAAATTTGTTCATTCTTGCCATGTAGCCTCTCAATGAACTATTGTAAGAAAACATGGTTATTATGATCTTTTGCTAAGATGCCAGGTGGTAGCACTTAAAACCTCTTGCTATGGGAGTAGAAAGGGGATTTATTTTCATAATTCATGAGAGCCATTTTTAAGGGATAACTAGTAACATGAACGTAGCTGCAAATCAAGTGGTAACAAGTGTACTTACTTCTGGGGTTACAAAATGAAATGAGGTGAGGTAGTTACTTAAATTTTTGACAATTAGTTATGAAATGCAGCTATAATGTGGCAACAAAAAAGTACAAGAACCCAATTTCATTAAACTATGACTGTCTAATGTTTTGTTTGCATAAACACACGTTGGTGCCATATAGGCAAATTTGATATCTAGTATTGTGCACACAAAGATTAAGTGTTGCTTTACACTGTAAGCTTCATTTTTATATCTGATCTGACAAATCTGAGAAAAAGTATTGATCCTCAGGATTATTTGCTGTTCATGTAATTTTCTGTCACAGACATACTTTCCCCCTAAAATTCTGGAAAATCAAAGAAAAAACCCAAAACAATCAACCAAAAAAAACAAAAAAAAAAAAAACAAACCCAGAAAAAAATCCAAACAAAAAAAAACCTCCACAAGCCCTAAGGAAACAAAAAATAATAACAGACAACAAAATGAAAAAAATTTGACTGTGGTATAATGAAATTAGAAATTTTCAGAATTAAATATTAAAATTAGGTAAATCTGACTAGACAGAAGTAGCCCAGAGCTTTTCAGAATTCTTGAAAATGAAAATTTCCTCTTGAGGCACTGGTAGCCTCTTTCAAACAAATAGATATATCTAGAATGAGTAAAAATAAGACTGAAAACAGTATTTTAAAAATACAACCACAACTCATTTACTAGCTCTTCAATTTACCTCCAAAAGATTTATAACCTAGAAAATTAGAAACCCTAAATATAATATTCCTCCTTTACACATGAAGAAATAATTTAAGGAATTTATTTTGTTCAGATTTTGAAGGCATTTTGAGAGTGGAAGGATTATATAGCTGTACATTATATAACAAAGTTACTTAAGCTTTAGGCCAAGATTTATAATTATAAGGCACTTTCAAATATTTGGACTTGGCATAACTTAAGAAAGAACCATATTAAGCATTATGTCAGTTATGCTATAAACACAGGAGGAAAAAAGGTGCAATGAAGAAAAAAGTCTGCTGATGTAAGTGAGCATCTCTAAGCTACCTCTGACCTGATCTTGTATGTGCACACAAAACAGTATTCCTTGAAGGAGGCTGCTCTGATTCCAGGCTCATGCTCAGGGAGCACGATGTTCATCTTTGCCCCACAATGGATAATCCACGGGACAGATTACTTGCAGAAAAACAAAAGTACAAGAATAGCATCACTATTTTATCTCTAGTCAATAGTATAAACTCAAAACATACAAAGAAAATTATGGTATGCCCCAGGAATGCCCTATCCTGGGAAGCGTTCAAGGTCAAATTGGACGAACCTTTGGCAACTTTTTCAGAGGCCTTTGTCCTCTGGAGCTACAACAGAATATTGGAGACTGTGATTTTGGCTAGTAAAACAAAACATTTTAACAAAAAATCAATAGAAAAAACAAAGGTAGGAAATAGGAATGTTAAGGTTCTGTTTATTTCTCTGCACATTTCTTTGGTAGTTAACATACAGCTTGCTAAATACTACCTTTTTTTTTTTAATATGAGTTTAGAAATCACCATAAACTCAAACATTAAGGAGATCATATGTTGAGCAAGGGAGTCTTTTTTCCATGCATTTTCTCTGGGTGATGGATTAAGTTACACTGCAAGATTCAGCTTCAAACATTAACTCACACAATTAGCCAGAAATAATTAGACAGTCAGGTGAGAGAGTATTAGTCTTCATTCACTGAGCTCTTTCATCTTACGACCTGTACAGATTTTCATAAGGTGAAGGCCAAAATGGGCTACAGCATTTTTATTTGACTAGCATTTATGAATTCATGTATCATTATATAAATATTACCTTTGATTGAGATCTCATTAAAGGTCTCTCTGTCTCATATCAAAATGTCAATAACACTCCTAAGAAGGGAAATGTCATTTGACTAAGGCTGTGCTTATTAATAAGTACAAAAATGATCATAGAAAATTACTTTTTTCTTATTAGACTCCACTTTTAATTTTTTTAATTCATTTTTTTTTTGGTTTTTTAGAGTTATTTTGCTAAGAAAGCAGAAAACAGCCAGTATTTGAACTGATATTTATCTTCCTGAAGAACTATCATAGAACCCTCCTGCACAGTGATTCTTTTTGGCTTATCACAGCATTTTTCTAGACACTGGCATAGCCTTTCTTCCTCTCAGTTTCATAACACACTCAGTGCAGAACAAAATAAATATCACCACCATACTGAAACTCTCACTGAAATCAAGAGAGGCAAGTAGAAACTCAGCGCGCAAAGGCATTTTCGTTATTACCCAACCTCTACCCCAGCATCAGTGCTTATGACAGGGTATATTCACTTTCCTGAATTCTTCAGCCACTGATGTTTGAAAAATAGGGATGCTTCCTTCCTTGTAATCCTAGCACAAGGGAATGTGGTTGGATATTTAAGGTAGGTGATAAATCAGTTTCATGTCTCGGGTTACAGACAATATTTTCAAACAAGGAGGCACATCACTGAAGAGCCGACATCTCCCCCTTTGACATGGAGTTTCCTCAAGGGAGAAGAATGGCAAAAGAAATTCTTTTAGTCACCAGCTATGGGATTTTACAAATGCAGGGGCAGCAGATCTTTTTCCTGCCACTCTCTATGGGAATCAAAATGCTGCAGTAATTTAGACAAGCCCTGTATGCATCAGAACTGAATTCTCAGGCTCTGTGTTTTACCGAGTTTGGGTTTTTGTTGTTTTTTTTTCCCAAGATTGGCAAGGCTGGATCCATATAATCTGTGCATCTTGCTATTCTGGACTACTAATTGCATAAAAGTCCAGAAAATCTCAATTTACATCTGGTTCTCCAGGAAATACGGAGACTTGTGCTACATATTTTCTTTAACATTCTGGATTACCTGATCAGTTTGAATGCAAAGATACTTCCAAGAAAGAAATGATGCAATAACATGCAATACAGATTATTTTTTAAATACGGGATAAACATGACAAAGAATTTTTAAGATAACAGTTCTAGAAAGCAACTGTAAATGGCTAATACCATGAGCAGCTCTGAAGTGACTGGTGACAATTCTGATGCTTCTCTCTTATCACAGAATCATCTAAGATCATCAAGTCTAATTCACTGCCATATTCACCCCTAGATCATGACCCTAAAAGTGTCAAAACCACACATTTTTTAACACTTTCAGGCATGGTGATTCCACCACTTCCCTGGGCAGCCTATTCCAATGCCTGACTACACTTCACTTTACACAGTGAAGAAATTTTTCCTAATATCCAATCTAAACCTACCATGGTGCAACACGAGTTATAAAGTATAACATCACGAGTTGCTGAGCACAGTGAAAAGGGAAACATGAAAAGTAAGCCCAGAAAAGTAAGGAGAGCATATGTGAACACCCTGGACTATTCAGCTGCTGAGGAGCCCTTTCTTCGTCGGTGTACGGACTGCAATGGCTACATGAACAGTCTTCCCATTGCAGCAATACTAAATGCCATGCCAAGGACAGTTTTCCAGACAGAAACCTCATTACCAGTGATGCCTTGGAGTGGCTACCTAGAACAAAGGCTAGACAGAGTTAAGATAATAATGTGGGTATTTATTAAAGGCCTTCAACAGATATACCTTAGGCAGTCAAATCCTTCCAGAGGCTACGCCGAAGATGGACAACAGTCACAAGGTTTTCAGACAGATATAAGTTTGATCAATTTGCATATTAGGGGTTAATTCTCCAATTGCAGCTTCAGGTAATGAAGTCATATCCCCTCAGTTTGCTTCCCACCCGATTCACTTTTGTTTATACTTTTCAGGGTCTGAGGCAGTGAGGCGCCTTTGGTTCTCAGGCCTGGAATAATTTTTTTGTCTGATCAAAATGTGAAGTATGGAATGTATGGAGTTCAGAGTTATACACTAATGCAGTACAGGATCTGAAAAATAAAAAAGCTAAAAACTTAAGACATCGCCAGGATGCCTTGGAAAGGATGCTCTGTCTACTCTACATGTTTATTGAAGAGTGTGCATGTGGCGTGGTGGTGCTAAAGTAAGGTGCAACTGTAATTGGATGCACACTGTACCACAGCACACTGTGGAGCCCATGTGCCTCCAGGGATCTGGGTGGGAATCACTGCCTGTGGTGAGACTGCTTAGCAGGATGAACTGGAAAGCATTGGCTCTTACTCCTGAGTGCCACATCAGTCTGTTCAGCCTTGGTGACATCACCAGTAACATAAAATGACAGAATAAGAGCATCAATTTTGACCCATTCTTTGGCATTTTATAAACTTAAGTAGTCATGGGATTGTCACTGAAGTAAAGAATATGCTATGCTATCCCCTCAGAGTTCCAGTTTAAGTGACGAAACTGTAAAATCACAAACAGTGAATAGAGAGTTCCTTGGCTGTGTCTGTAGAGGCTCTTCAGTACAAATTGTTCCAGTAAGGACATGGAATAACTTATGTTCAGTAATTTGCTTCTAGTTCCACCTGGTTCAGATGGTAACATAAGACTAAGTGTTTCTTGGCTAAATCCACCCACTTTCAGTTTAGTTAAATCATGTTCCTTTTGGGACTTTGCCACCAAAATGTAGAAAACATGCAGATCTGGAAATATAAAGAACATTTTTGTACCACAGGAATATCAATTAAGCTATCAACTCTCTAGATATGTAAATAATGCTGAATGACAGACAACTCAAGGTCTCTGAGATTTTTATATATTTCCCCCCCTGGATAACCAAAACATAAATTCAATAGTGCACATAATTTAAAGGTCTGTAATACTATTGCTATTTTAAAATACTTTGGGACATGTATAAACATATATATATATATATATATGCAAGTCTCCCCAAACTGTAAATGCTTCCTAAACAGCATTTATTGAACATCTTAAAGAAGAATCTATCTGGCCTCAAGACTGACTGCAGTTACATACAACACATATGATTTTATGGTGGATGAGAAACAGTTCCCTGTGCCTATTTGACATCCAATTCAAGTATCAAATTTCTCTTTTAAATCTGTAGAGGTGGCCACCTAAATCTAAGATTTCTATGTTTGATTATTTGTTCTCTTTATCCTTCTGTCTGTATCCAAAACATCTTTCTTACTCTTTTTTGACTTATCTTTCCACCTCATAGCATCAGGAACACAACAGTAATGACTACACAAAACACAGTAAAATAGCATCATATCCTATTCACTATGTACCCTAAGGATCAGTATCTCAGATGAATTTCCTAGTGCTAACAGCAATTTTGCATGTAATCAACAGGTAGATTATTCTTTTAAACTAAGACAATAAGGATTATAGGACAGAGGAAAAAATTTCCAATGCCCATTATATTCCTAATTTCCTAATCAATAAGTAATTCTAAGCAATTAATTTTTATTTCTTAAAAGTATATAATTAAATATATATAAATTTAAATTTATCTAAAATGCCTACAAATTGGATCTCTCTACTTGTTATCTGTAATAGACTGGGTTTTATACTGTGTTCTCAGAAATATCTGTACTTCATGTCCTCAACGGGCACTTGAGTTAGCATGATTATGATTTCTTTGGTACCTCTCAGCTACACACACGCAGCCTGAAAAGTCTCAGTAGGGATCTAACAAACGTGTGAAAGAAAAGTTCTGAGACAGGATCTTTAATGGCATGGCAAAATGGTAAATGATGTTGTCAGGGAGAAGTTGGTAAAGCAACTAATTTACATAAACTTTTTTACATATATCAGGATTAACTCTCACATGAAAACAGAATGATAACAATTTAAATCTGAGCTATTTTTCACATAGTTCTACATGTGTACACAGAGACATATGTCTTGCTTCTTAGCCGGGTGAAGGTATCAGTGTACACACAGCCCCCCTTATGTTCTGTACAGTTTGCATATCTCATAAACCTTCCCCAGATTCAACTTACCTCCATTTCTACCCTCACATGTCTTAAAAATCTTTGCCTTTTTAATTCAAGCAATTTCCTCAGTTCTTCCTACTTCAAGCTCTGAATTAGTCTTATGACCAACTTTAAAACTTACTCACTTTACTCCTGATTTCAATATAAAGTTTTGTTTGCTTCTACCTTTCTTTGATACATTCTTATCATCACTAACAAGCAGAATTACAAAATCTAGCCAAGGACTAAAATTTCAATGTCATTTGCATGTAGATGCCTCTTAGTGTATGTGAAAAAAAGCCCACATCATATTTTCCTGACATCCTTGACATTTCTTTTATGAACAAATAGGAATAACAGCATTAATAAGATGAACATACATCACAATTATATTATGATAATACAAACAAAATACTATAATGAACTCTTAATCATTACTTAGTATATTACAAATTTCATATGGAGAAAATAATAACTTATATATATAATGAATAATATTGTAGTAGGGCTAATACAGTTATAAGTTAATTACACACTGTGTAGCTGATTTAGTTGTGTTTAGCTAAGGAGCTGTTCCAAGCTCATTGCAGATTAATTATGTCTTTAGGCATATACTCTCATTTATAACTGTCACTTGTAACTGTAGCTGTTGACAAGGCTGCACTGTAGACCCTTTCTTTATGAAAACAAATGCACCACACCCCCAAAACAAAAGCAAAAAACCCCAACAAAATCCCTGAACAATATTCGAAATCTCTGCTAGATAGAGTATCCAATGACAAAACATCCGAGGACTCCAAGTTTCATTTTATTGCATTTCTTCCCCAAAAATATCTTTTGAAGTATCTACTTAGTAAGGTTATGCCTCATTGCATTTTATTTAATACCTAGCTTTCCCAAATTTGTCACAGATGAAATTTAACACCTTCTCAATTCTAGAAATTGATCTATTTTACAAGTCCCTTATAAATTAAAGAGAAGGATATAGGTAACTGATGAAGACACTTCTTGAAATTTGTATCAAAGTTTTTACTGACTAACAGAAACAAGTCACTTTCTAGCCTTTGATTCCATGCCAGAAGAATAATTTTATGACAGGAATGGGTAGTAAGTACTAGCAAGTGCATGAGATACTAATAAATCTAAAACAAGGATCTCTTTCTTAGTCCAAGGTACTCAGCCTTGCTCTCACCACACATCATTAAATGAGTCTCAAATACCTAAAATGACTGAAGAAAAAAAATAAATCTACATCAGAAACCAGAAGGGGAGAACAGTTAGACACACTGTACACCCATTTGACTTTTTCAGGTTCATTGTGAAACTGTAGAGAAGCAATTAAATTTTTAAGCAAATTTCTTAAATCATTCCTATTTCCTGTGATTCTCTTTGAAGCAAAGACTGGTGCCTGTCAGCCAGATATCTTTGAAAAATAATGTATTTAGTGTGGCCAGTGTGCTCCTTCCACATTATGGGGACACACAGGCTAAACCAATGACTAGTCATTTAGGTCACTTTAGAACAAGCATGTTTAGGACAGTTCATAGCAGGGGAACAGACTATATTCAGTTTGAATCAAGACTCCCAAACTACATGTTTTGCAGACAGAAGGGACTCAGCATCAATTGTTACACTCCTACTGAGCAAAATTACTTGCTACTTTAAATATAGCCCACAGAACTGTTTTCACTGAATCTGACAAAATCTACAGTGAATTCAGCACAAACCTAGGCATTCTTACTGTGCCGTAAGGGAAATCACTTACAAATCTTAATAAACTTATTTGATATATGTAAATATTTCCAGAAAGTTACAGCATATGCTGGCATAAATGTACACTTTAGCATTAAAATAAAAATAAATGAATAACCAACCAAATAGGAAGAACAATATAAATTCCTTGAATTCCTTTATACCTATAAGAAATGTAAGAAACTGTACCTCCAGAAATCATCTTTCTTTTGTAGTAGTAAGACCATCACACAGTAGAGCAAGCTACAAAATTTTAATTCTCTGCCCAAAAAGTACCTCCCACATCCCATGCAGAACAGTGCAATTCTCATGGTAGGGTGCCCCAACACACAAAATGAATGGTAGAAGAATATGGTGGCAAGAGGGATTCAGAAGGTAAACTAAATCTGCACTGGTAGAAAGGAATTACCTAACAGGAAACATCACCAGCAGTGTTGCAGTATTGATATTACCAACTCTAAGACTATGTATATCTTAGCTATGGAATTTGCATTCTCCGTGTCCAGAAAAATATTGCAGCACATTAGAGAGAGGAAACCTTCAAACGGCCTCTTATCACTCCTTATTTATGAATTATTCTACAGGTCCAGTTTTCCACGGCATGCAGTACATGCTTGTGGCTTTCTGCTATACGAAAAACATAACCACCTGCAACAAAAAACCCTACATCATCATATTTGCCATATATATATCCAAAACTTCTGCAGAAAAATTTCAAAATTACAGCAATAAAGCTGAAAAGTAAAAAAGATTCAAAAATGCAAGTAGAAAATCCTGAAAGAATAACTAATTTGCAAAAATTAGCAATGTGGGAAATTAAACAAGATGATACACTGAAGTATCTCAATATGACATTATTTCAAATCTGGGATTAAAGTGATCTGAACACACTCCTTCTGAAAGTGAACAGAGTTCTCCCCACAGATAAAGTAATAATTTTTACAGATTTGGCTACCTGAGACTATGACATACTCAATATCAATATGGATCTTTTAATATTACATTTGCATTCACACATGGATGTATTGTTCATTTTCTTAACCCTTTTTGCAGGAAAAAAAAAAAGTGATTTGGATTATAAAGCAATAACACTGTTTACTATGAAGTGTTCTTTCGCTCCTTGGCACAGAAATTATGCAACATATCACAGCATTCCATTAGCACATTCAAAGTGATGATTCGGATTCACAAAACCATTTAGGCGTGTGTTTATGTTCATATTAGTTGAGCAAACCAATAAACATCATTTTTTGTTACGCATACCTAAAAATCCCACTTGAATAATTAATTAGCTTGCACCAAATGCCCAGAATTCAACATGTGCATTTGTCCAGTCATATTAGTGAAAATGCAAAAAATGCTTTAAAAATTACCCAAGTATTTAACTGCTTCATTAGATCAGGAAAGTTTAAACATATACTTAAATGTCACATTGCATCAGCATTAAGATGTGCATGCACTTAAATTCTGCACTGAATCAGCAAATGTCCTTAGGATATTTTCCTATGCAGAAAAATATTTCCTTTTTACCACCATGAACAGCAAAATGCTAAGAGGCTTTAAAATTTCAAAACATGTGGCCAGCATAAAACTTAAATTCATTCACAGTTATAAATATTATATACAATAATAAACTCCTTTTTTGTAGTAATAAATATACTCTAAAATAACACAGATAAGAAAAAAACATAGAAAATAAAATATTATGGGATCCCATAGTCAGTTAGAGGAACAACTGTAGTTAAGATGCAGGTATTTGAGACAAAAAATTCTGGTAGTCCAAGTTTCTGTTTATGCTCATGAAAGTCCTTTCTCAAGAAAACCAAATCTATGGCTTCTATGTAAGACTTCATTTACTTTTTTTTTCCCATTCTTCCCAATCCCCTCCACCAAAAAAAATTTAAAAAAGGAGGTATAATGGAAGTGTAGGTTGATAATTTTGAGTATAGTGACAGGGAAGCAGACCCATAACAAGTTCAAATTTATGATTATGAGAATTAAGGAGTCATATTTTTCCCTATTGGCAGAATAAGAGGTTCTTAGTGACTGGTTAAGGCTGAAGAATATTAAATCATGAGCACCCAAATATCTATTTGATAGTGCATTTGTATAGTAACATATTAGATGTCATAAAAGTACACTTGTCTTTGTGATAGACCTTTAGTACTTTATGATAATAATTCTTCAGAGAACACATCCTGATTGTAGTATTACCTACTAGTATTAATGACATTTGCCCTCTGTGTGATAATTGCTTATTTTTTTATTAACCCAGCATGTAATACTGACTTACTTCTCAAAGAACTTAGAGAACATTTCCAGGCACATTCAGATATCTTTACTGCCTTAACTAAAAACACTTGCAAAAAATATATTTGTTGTAGATCATCCAAGTGAGAATATCACCATATTGCAATGAAATCAATTACTAGATGTTGTAAAGACTGAATGAAAGACTGAGGTGTTCCACTTCTGTAAGTTCTGTTTTAGCATTAAATTTTTTTACTTATTGATTTTAGAAGTCACTCAGAGTAATGTAAGTTTCTGAATTTCCATGTACAAGTTAATCAAAGGGACAAAAACAACAGATGGAACAGGAATCTGGATATCCCAGCTCCCTTCCAGGTTACTGTCTTAATTGCTGTCCTAGAGCATTCCACTCCTTTTTTTCCCTCCAATATGTTCTTGTGTATGTGTTTGCTCATGTATTCAAAATTTCAGCTGAAGAGAGGTGGACGATTCTTATTTAAATCCTCTATCAGAAAGTAGACAGATAAGATGTTTTCCATATCCTAAGAACCTCATGCAAATGAAATAATCTGAAAAAGATGAGCTGTAGCTTTAAGCTTCCTAAGGAACTAGATTCTCCTGACAATGACTCTTTAGGATATGTAGATAAAAGAGTACCACCAGCAAAGATCCCAAGGAGGCTTATCCTAAAGCACACATTCAGATGATCAGTCTAGACAAGGGAGAAGCAATTCTGGACCTACAAAGAATGTAAGCCTCTAAGGGACTCTGCTGGTTTCCTAAGGGACAGCAATGCTTGCAGTCCTCCTGACAAGAGCACTAGGCAATCATTTAAATGTGAACAGAGTGAATACATATATATGTTCTTTACATATATAACAGTCACATAACTTGGTCAAAAATAAAAGTTCAATATTTTAATAGAATCTGGCCCAAGAGGAAGAAATAGAGATAAAAATCAGAGTTACCTAATCAGTCATTCATACAGAACACTTCTAGTTAAACACAAGGATACACAGTGATTGTAAATACAATCTTTAGAACTGCCTTCTCTAAATAAGTACCATATCATTTGGTTTATTCTTACACCTTGAATACTACTCTAACACTAGTCAGAACTGCTTTCATTTCAGAATGGTATCCACTACTTTAAAATAGAGAATGTTGCACCGTACCACACTTTATCTAGTATAATTTTCCTTAACATCTATCTCAGTATATTTCTTTCTACACAAACTTGTACTAAAAGACAATGCAGATGTTTGGAAGTTCAGTTTATGATGCTCCAACAGTCTGCAGAACTTACAGAACTGCTGTGCAATATCCTATGCAGTTACAAAAATTCAAGTCATACAGCATTGATAACATTTTTTATCTCCTATTAACATCGGATAAATTTATGATTTATTTAAAAGGCAAAAAAAAAAAAGAAAACAGAAAGAAAATGTTTACAGTTAAAGATCTTCAGTACTGATTCATGTTGACCTAATTTTGGCTCCATAAGGTCTAAACTCTAAGCTAATTCAGTGGCAGAACAGTAAATTCAAATTTATGATTACTTCTGGAAAACCTACTTTAAGACTCCCATCTTAACATTTATTCATAATTTCTTTCAGCATTATTACCACAAAATGGAAAACAATAAAAAAGAGCTATTAGTAACGAAGAGGAAAGTCAATGGGAAATGATGAGTTGTTTGGTTTAAAAATTGTTACCTTTTCTGAGATAAGCCATTAACTGATTCCAATAATTGTTTTTATTTAATAGTTTCAAGTATTTTGCATAAGAAATATTAAAAAGCAGGGTCTAGCAATGTTGGTTCTCAAGTGACTACAACTATGCCTCTGGTTTGGCCTACAGCTTTCTGCTCCAATCAAGGAGGAGCCTCTGAAAGACTCATCTATCTTTAGGAATAAGAATTATTAATTTTGAGATATCAAATAGTAATGAGGATTTTTTAAAAGAACTTCTTTATAGTTTTTGCATTATTTCTCTTTAATATCCACCAGGAAGAGTAAGCACAGAAAGCAGAGATATTATGCTCTCTCACACACTCCTAAGTATATGTCTTCTTCCCCCTTCCACATGCTCTTTTCAACCAAGTATTTAGTGGAAGCCAAGGTTTCCAATGTTTAATCACAACTGAATATTTAATGAGGCATTTTTTCCATCATCAAAATAGCAATTTTGCCTCACTTTGCGTCAATCATTTGAGAACCACTAAAAATAAGCAATATAACTTCCCTACATATTTGACATTCCTTAAAAACTTCCCAATAAAAGATAAACAGCCTTGACAGTCACTCTCTTTCCAGTGATTACTATCAACAATACAATATTGCTTGACAACTAAGCTACTTATCCCTAAGCTTAAAAAAACCTTTTCTTTGCACCTTAGCACTATATAAAATTTCTGGCCATGCAATTATGGAATTTCCAACAGTGCACACGGAAGTCCTTCTCAAGGTAACAATGTTATCAAGTTGTTTTTCTGTTTTGGTTTTATGTGAGAGTTTGCCTCACTGTGTGTTGGGCACTCATCTTCCATGGCTGCTGCTCAGGTCTCCATCAGCACTTTATTATTTCACCATCTTCCATGCTTACCTGGTTTTGTGTGTACTTGAACTGAATACATTTACTGTAGAACATAGGCCCATCCATTTCATAAATAACAATACGCATTTATGCTTTCCTATGACTGCATAACTGAAGAAAATGGCTCAATTCAGGCAAGATCTGAGAGTAGACTTGAGAACAATTGTTTGTAAAGATCCTGTTTATTTTTTAGGGTATCATTATCAACATTTTTCTTCTTATTTTTTCAGTAGACTCATGAGCATTTGGTGATTTAATCTGAGGATTATTTTGTTTGCCTGGATGTTGTTTGGGGGCTCTCTTTGTGGGGCTGATTTTAAAAATTGAACTGAAGAATTATTACTGATTTAGTGAAAATATTTCCCTATTCTAAGATAGCATTAGATTAGGGAAGTGTTGGCTTTGTTTGTTTGTTTTGGTTCGTTTTTTGGCTTTTTTTTTTACAGGCTTGAGATACAGATCTAGAAATAGCTACAATAAAATAAACAAGAGGTGTTACAAACACGGACTTATATGAAGCAATTAATGGTAAGCAGCTGAGTGCTTGATGAAAGTTAAACTATTTTATCCATGGGGAAAAGGTTAACCAAGACAAAGAATATGTCAATTAAATACTCTGTCTACACACATACACACTGACTATAGCAACGGAAAGTTGGGTAAATTATATGACAAGCCTGAAATTCCATTACTGCAGCAACTGCAGAAATGCATTGCAAGCCCAAGAATGTGATAACACAACAATACTGAACTCTGTCTTTGATGACCACTGGGATAATATCAACCTAGTGGATGAAAGTATGACTACTAAAGCCGATTGGGTGGATTATGGGGAAAATAACTTCTCTTTTCTCTAAACTACATCAGTAACTGAACTTGCCATTGTCTGACAGTTGGCCTGACGTTCCCGTCTCTGTCATGCCTTTTCTTTTGTCCTGTAATACTATCAGTTACAGTTGTTCTACTCTCCAAATCTGTGACTTTCCAGGACAAGCGTTCATTTTCAGATGATTCCACTATATTCTTGAAGAGGTTTTTTGGTTTGGTTTGGTTTTCCTTAGGGTGGTGGTATTTTTGTTTTTTTAAAGCAAATATCATTTGACTACTTTAATGCACATTTTTTCTTGGATATTTAGTTTGTATCAGTGACTCCAGTATTATTAGGAAGCAGATGGAACTTCTTTCCTGGTATCTTGCCATCCTGACAGAATGATGGATGTGAGCAATTGAAAAATCTTTATCTTATTCTACATTGCTCTTAGATGTTTTCTAGCTCCTGCTTTGAAACTGACACACGGCTTGGCGTCCACTTTTTATGGTCCTTTCGTGCTTTGTGCTTCCATCAGGTTGAACATTATCCATTCTCATTCACAGTTTGTAACTCATACATCCCAGTTTGTTTCTTACCTTTCTCCTCGTACTTAGACATAGTACAGTTCTTATGTACATACCAGAGCTTTGAAACTGCCATTGGAAAAAAAAGAGTCTTGTTTGGCTTGAACATACTAATCAAACCTTTCACATACATATGCTACAGTCTCCAACATTCCTTTCAACTTAGTGTATAAATTTCCTTCCAAGGGATAAATTGCTTTCTAATTGGTACCTATGGTAAAACAACTAGATTTCTAGATGGGGAGAGAGCAAGGGGTGACATATCAACTTCAGCAAGGTTTTGAACACTGTTTACCCCAGCATTCTTGTATCTAGCTTGGGATATTATGGTCTTGATTGCTGAAGAGATTGAAAAAAACAAAGAAAAGACTGACTACATAAGGTAATTCACAGGTAAGAGGGCAGCTCCAGAGAGGTCTAATAGCAGCCTGTAAGGACTTATGAGACGATTCCAAGAAGGCAAAGCCAGACTCTTCACAGTGGCACATATGACAGGAGGATGGGAGAGAGGTAATTTATGTAGCAATGAGAGATTCAGACAGGATGTAGAAAAAAACCACTTTCATCAGAAGGACAGTCGAGCACCACAACGTGTTGCTCAGAGAGGCTGTGCCATCTCCATCCTTGGGGACTTTTAAAATCTAAATGGATAATGCCTTTAGAAATGCGATCTGCTCTCATAGCTGACCCTGATTAGAACTAATGACTTCTTGCAATCCTTTCCAACCTGAATTATGGTCCTAAAACATCAAGAGCCCCATGTCAAGCACAGTTTTATTCAGTTTTACATTCCCATCCTTTCTAAAAATACATTTAGATTGTTGGTTATTAAGAACAATTTCTGCCATACCATTGCAAAGTTCCCACAGCAACTTCTATTCATGTTGGATTAGAGACTATGCTTATTATTTGGCAAGACTCTATGAGGCAATGTGCAATATGTTCTAGGCCACCATTAGTTTTCACAGTGCCTTGGAGAAATAATAAAAATTAAAAGAGAGTGCAATTCATTTGAATGTAAGTTCTACGCATAGGAAAGAAGAATCACCTAGGAAAAACCCAGTTTTTCTGAGGTATGAAGTAATGGTTTTTCAAAATAGTATCTGAAATTAACAACAAATCACTAATCAAATAAGGATAAAGAAATTCTGATAATATTAAGAAGTTAATATTAAAAAAACACAGAGAAGCACAAACCAGAGATGCAGTTCCTCAGACCTGAAGAGCTGCTTAAACCCCTTTTCCTCCTAATTTATTCAAACTGTGAATATCCATACAAGGCAGCACCAAGAAGATACATGCAGGGTTTTCTTTTTTGTATTATTGTTTTATTATTTAAAACTTCCCTGAAGAAATAAAGAATGCAACTGCTCTTTTAAACAGTTTTGACTATGTTAATATTAAGGGAAAACTTAGGAGTTCTTATTAAATGATTAGTTTTTCCTTTATATAGGACCTTCAAAATGACAATACAAATTTAGTATTATAGCTGTTCATGAACCATTAAGAACAACACAAATATATTCTTTATAAATGGGAAGGTAGAAGGTCCTGAAAAATAATTTAGGTTTGAATGTGAGGAAGTAGATTTATGCAAATTGCTGTCAGTCATCTATGTATTCATTTCACTAGCAAAACAACATTATAAATGACCTCTAGCCAGCAGTTCTTCATTTGAAGGCATGTGATGCAAATATTTATTCAAAACAGAAAAAGAAAATCACTTAAGGATAAGCATAAGTCTTACCACGCCAATAGAAAAGTAGTTATTGATGATGTTGTAAGGCACTGGGTCTCCTTTCTCATCTTTATCATTGGGTATTACTTCGAATTTCCACCTGTCCAGTAAAATCTCTGAGCTATTCTCAATGTCTTTTAAGATCTTCATCAAATTCTCACCTTCATACCCTAGCAAAACATAAAATCAGTTATTTATCAAGCATTATAAAGTTTCATTACATTTTCTTTCTCTTTCTAGATGGCTGGTTGGACAGGACTGAGCAACCTGATCCAATTGAAGATGCCCTTGCTCATTGCAGGGAGGGCTGGACTAGCTAACTATCCTTTAAAGATCCCTTCCAACCCAAAATATTCTATTACTGGGAACATGAAAGCTATGCATATAAGACCTTAAAAGCAGGATTTTGCCTGAAGTATTGACAATTTTCCAGCACTTGTCCTTTAACGAAGTACAAATACAAAGCTAATTAAGCATGTAAATTTAGAATAATTCTACAGATTTCAGTGGACAACAAATTTGTGATGATGAAAATAATTAAATCTTCAAAATTTGCCAATCTCTTGAATTTTACCAATTATCCACAAAGCTAAGGTTGTACTTTGCAAAATGCTTTTGATGAGAAATGAATCTTAATATTTAAATTCCTTTGGTTTCAAAATTTAAGGAAAATATTATAGTTTTGCCTGACAAGACAAAGGTTAAAAGCTGTCTACTAATTTTCATGGATTGTTTCAATCTGGTTTAGCACAACAAATGCAAAATTTCAAATCCATAGCTGATAGCTTTATCAGCAAAAGAAACATTTTTGTTTCTTTCAACTTCTTCATGAGCCTCATCCTGCTTTGTAGAGAGAACTTACTCTTGGTTTCAAATAAGCACTCACATGTAATTCACTAACCTGAGTAGAAAACTTGTTTATGCACTCATGAGTATATACAACATACACATGTGGGCATGAAGAAAAACTTGGGGGGTTTCACTAAGCAACATTATCAACTCTGAATATTATTCAGAACAAATGAATTTGTAATAGACAGCCAAGATCTGGGGATTCAGTCCCTCTTCGAAGCAGAAAAAACAAGATTTCCTATTCAAACAATATATACTGCTGGTGTTATTAACACCTTTAGCAGGCCAAGCCACTCAAAGCCTCCTTGCTCAAAATCCATTGCTGATGTATTTGCTTCTGGGTGTCAGCACACTTTTGCTAGATACTGCTAACCCCCACATGACAGCTGCGTGCACAATTCCATTTCTCTGCATCCTTGAGATCACTCCCCAGCAATTTCATTTCTGGAATCCCTGTCTCCTCTCCCATCTATGGAAGTTCCAGAAAATCTGTATTATGGTATTGTTTACCACAAAGCAACTGGGCAAAGCATGATGAAACCCAGAATATTTTCCTATTGTTTTTGCTACTTTAGTGCAAATGGAATCACTTCAGACACAGAACATAAATAAAAGTAAAGGTAGGGACAGGTCCCAGATAGTGTTATTAAATGTTATCATGGGTGACCCTGCTTAGAACAACAGATTGGACTAGTTACTTCCTATGACCCCTTTCAGCCTAGTTATTCTGTGGCTCTATGAACAATTCAGAAAGTTAAGCAGGGCTGATTGGAATAGGTTTTGGCTCATTTGTTTTCCTTTTTCCCCCTAAGACTACAAGAATGTAAACAATAAACAGTTATGACAGAGAAAATAAAGGAGGTTCTCAAATGATTTAACAGAAAATTATGGTTAACAAAGTGCTATAGCACGAAAACTACTGAGAATTTGCTAAAGACTATCTGGCAACAAGGCAGACATTTGGAAAGGAAACTGATGAGGCAGAAGAAGTAAGATATCTGCAAAGGCTGAGAAGTTCCAAATAAAACAACCAAGTTCCAAATATAAAATATCTCAACAGAAACAACCAAGACCTTAAACAGACCTGGCTATGAGCCCATAAAATGAGGTGCTTCCACCACAGACTGAATATTATCTAAGATTTTCTTCCTTGTCTCCCTTTCAAGATATCCAGTAATGCAAATGAATGGAGGTTTTTGGAGGAGCTGAGAGTAAGTCTCCATACATCCAGCAAAGGATGCAAAGGGTATTAAAGGTTTGATTCTTTATATATTCTTCTTTCAGCATTCTTTTTCTTCCTATTTTCTGATAAACAGTACCACAGCACTTATTGTCTGGAAACCTTTGTAGGAAATCAGAAAGGGAGTGGATCAAAGGAACTAGTCTGAAGCTGAGACATGTTTTTCATTTAAAATTTTTAAAGATTAAAAAAGATTAAATCACTCCTAACCCATTATTAGATATTTTCAGTAAGCCTTTCAGACCAGTGCCAGTTAAAAGCCATTTAAGACTGCTCCCTTCTGAAGGCATTGATCAAAGCAATAATTGCAATACAGATGGTAAAAAGCCAACCAAAGTGCTATACACTATTCTCATTACACCTTGGAAAGTTTTTGTTGTCAGCAGAAGCTACAAAGAAAATATGAAGCATGATTGCAACCTTACATATACAACACTTACGAACAGATCATTCCAAAAATAGAAAAGGTGATAATGGTTCTTTACAAAAACAAATCCAAATGTAGGTGTTGATGTAGAAGTTTGAGTTTTTTTCTTTTAATCCCATAATACATTGAATTTTCATTTTTGTTTACCTCCTCCCCATCTCAGACACCTTGCTAAATCATTGCCAGTCCCAAGAGGCAGGATAGCAACTGGAGGATGCTTAATCAAGTTCGCTTTCTCTGTGAATAAAGAAAGAAAAAAACATAACTAAGGAAAAAAAGCCCCAACAACTAATTTCATGGTATTACATGATAACTGTGTCAGGTTTTGTTTCAGTGAAAGATTTGATTTATACATGAATTATGCTGCCTACTCAGCAATGAGCATTTCACCAAGTCAGTCCACTATATTGCCCCTTCTCCACTCGATATTCAATCCTTAATCCTAATTTACTAATTTGTTATCATAAGGATTTTATAAACCTAATCTACTCATTTGTTATCATAAAGACTTTGTAAATCATAGATATGACAAATATTCATAATCAATGATACTCAAGATCTTTCCAAGTCTAAATATGGTGTTCTCTCTCTCTGGTTCTCAGCTCTGGCACTCCCAGCTATGAATGCAGAAGAGTAATAGTTAAGGGCATGAATAATGAGGTGAACTTTATATTTTTTTACCTGGGTGACCAAATTTGAGTTCAACCATGTATTTATCTCCATTTGTGAAGACACCTGAGCACCACTACCAAGATGTCCTTGGAACTAAGACGAGACTTGAGTTGGATTTGGATGTCAAGAATTAAACTTGCTATTCAAAGGGAGCACTGACCTGTCTGATCAAGTCTTTAAGAAGCAATGTTTTGAAATGAATGAATTTATGGTGTCTTTTCAGTCTTTACTGGTAGTTTTGTTGCATTTTAAGCATCTTCAAAATCTGATGAGAAAATCCTTGTCAAGAAATACAACCTATCTGAAAGCTGGAACATATATTTCAAATAAATAATATGTTAAATTTCCTATTTAATGTGAATTAATAGCATGTCTAGTTTTAAAGTTATATTTAATTAATCAAACAGTTATTTTGTTTATAGAATTATGTGCAATTATCAGCAATAATCAAATGGAGTTTATCTATTCAATGGATGTAGGAGGAACAGAGATATTTATCAGTATATTAGATTCAGATAACCAGTGTAATGGAAATCTTTCAAAGAATATTTAATAGAACAATTTTAAAAAAGCTTTAAGGTTTCAAACTTATGAGAATTATTTTTTGCTTTTGTTGATTTTTTTCTTTATTTTCTTTTTTTTTTTTCCCTTTTCCTTTTTCTTGCTGTGCTCTCAGCTAAAACTCTTTATATATCAAGAGATCAGGGAAGACCAAATTAGAAAGTGTTTAGAAACAGGTGTATCCTTACAGTTTAGATGTTAAAGTGCCTTTGCTTCCCTAAAAGGCAGCATTGTAAAAACATTTCTTGTACCTACAAAAAAGTAATTTCTTAGTTCCATACCACAAAAAATTCTGCAGAAGACAGTATGCTACTGAAAGAGAAAGTAACTGCATGACATTTTAGACCTCATGATAAAGGTGATGACACAATTAACAGCTGCAAAATTTTGTTTCTTCCAAGTTTAGGCAATGCACTTGATGTTTATGTACATTATTTTATGACTCTGAAAGGTATCTGAGAGTTATAATCAGAAGCTTGCATTTGCAAAAAGACTTTTTTTCCAGCCAAGATTAGAAATATTCCTTTGTTATCATTGCTTCATTACATCAGGTTTACTTTTCAGTGACCTTTCAAAGGTTTCCTGGTCCCCACAAAGAACCCGCTTTTAAAAGCTTTAGATAAAATTTCAGTTGAGTCTTTTCACCTCTCTTGATCCTAAGTTCCACTGTCACACAGGCCCACTATTTTTCTCTGCAGCCTAACACCAAATAAATGATCATGTGATGTGGAAGACATTCTCCTTAATAATCTCTGAGAAAATTAAATCTTTTAAGTCTCTAATAACTTGACTTCTGGGTCTTCTTTATGATTTGCACAGAGAACTTGCAGACAACTGACTGAAAGAAGTCCAAAACTGAATTATCTCTTAAGACATTATCTCCATTATGGGATAATAGAGTATAAACAAAACTTTGGTTACTAAGAAAAGCAAGTGAACTAAATTAAATTGTCTTAAAATTAGCAAGTTAGATTTGATTCAGTTGGGGAATAGACTTTGAACAGAAATTAAAATAGATTAACTCAAATTTCTTGCTTTCAGGAAATCCAGAAATACTAAACTTGTCTAGAGATTTTAAATAACTTTTGCAATTTGAGTACAGTTAAAAATACTCATGTCCCAAACCAACACATTTCAAAAATTTAAATGAACAAGCTGTTGTTTGAAATAGCTGTATACATGAAATGGTATATAAGGAAGACCATTAAAAATAAAACCATGAGGCAAGCAAAACTGTGATAAGACTATATTACCTATGCAATCCAAAATCCAGCCTACTGTTCCATCTCCACCACATGCTAGTACTCTGAACTCAGCAACATCTCGGAAAAAATTTAACCTAAAAAGAATAAATGAAGATACCTAATTATGATCAATATAATGGTACATTATGTAAACATGTTAAAGTTTAAGACATTTCATTTAATAGTAATAGCAAGTGATCACTTAAAATAAAAATCACTCTGCTTACATACTCATTATTTTAGAAAAATACAGTCCAACATTATAGTTCATTATTACCTGATGGTTAGTCCAAACTTTGTCTCACTTCAAATCTTGTTTGAAACTATCGTCGGAAAACATTATCTGTTCACTTAGTTGTAAATGGATAGGTAGTCTCTCAAGACAGAAAAGTCTAAGTTGTCTAAATGTATTAGCCATAACATTTATTTGTGAAGTTCTTTATATAAAGCTATATGAAAACTTCATATTTCCGGTAGAACATATTAAGCTGAGCATTTTGTGGTTAGTAAAAACAACTTTGCATCATGGTTGAATAAAAAATGAGAAAGCATCAGATTGAAGGGACACATTCCATCATAAAAACCGTATTTTAAAAGTAAAATATCTCTGGTGATATTTGCCTGGTAATTTGTGCTTCCATAGCCAGTAAGTGAGTATCACCACCTCCTTATCCACTTCATTCTGTAACAATGTTACATAATGCTGGAAAGTGAGGATATATTAAAACAATGCTAAGGTGCAATAACTTTATTTTAAAAGCATCAGTTCAGGATGGTTTTTGACACAGGCTGAAATCAGTCCTTACACATAAACTGTGACTAGACAAAAAACTTCCAGTAATTTTGTTGTATGTATGCGTATATAAAATATGCGTATATAAAATATGTATGTATGCGTATATTCACATATACTGTATTCATTAGTGCTACAGATATCTTAAGTGACCCAGATCTGATTTCCAGTTTGCAATACCACAAGTAATACATTTTACACAAATTCTTGAATACAAATAAATATAGTCAACAGCTTGCAAGTGTTTAATTCCAACTGTTTTCCATATGAAATTTTAATGCTGCAGGGAGAATGGAGTTATTGTCCTTAAAAAGTTTTAAAATTCTTTTGGACCTCTTGATAAAATCAAGAACACATGAAAAATTACAGGGTAAAAAAGCAGGAATGGGAGAAGGAAAGGAAAAACACAATGACAAAAAAAAAAACCCCTAATTAATAAGTAGATGATGACAGGACAGCTTCTTGCTCTATTCGTTTTTGACCAGAATTTCAATTTTGGCCAATTTGCATAGAATTAAGCCAAAGCCATGTCCCACTCTCCTTAATTTTCTTTGCTCAGAAGAGCTCTTAAGCAATTTCAAGAGCAAATATAATGCCTGAAGGATGTTTACATGCGCTGTATTAAAGGGTGCCTTGACCTTCTCACCCCTTTATGTCCTACTTCACATATGTGCAGGAGAAGTGCTGTAGGATCTCCTGCAATCCAAAAGGCCGTGTGCCAAATCTGACTGGGTACAGTAGGGAGCACTTCTAGTAAATGTATGTGCTGCAAGATGCTCTGCTGGAAGTCACCTCACAGCACTGCAAGGGCAGGCACTGAGATGTGCCCTGGCCCTCAGGTGTGTGCATGTCCAACCCGTCACAAGGCCTGGCATGGAGACACGCACCTCCTGCCACCGCAATTCCCTCTTCAACCCAATGTGTTGGGTTTGCACAGGGCTACCAGGTGTAATTATATTGCTTCCTATACTGAAGGTGCTCCTGCTAAATTTAAAATCAAATTATAGCCTGGAGGTGACGGCAGGGTATTGACTTCTAAATATTTTAGCATTTCTACCTCATATAACAGATGTGGAAAAGAAAGTCTGAAAAGAACCAACTAACCAAAACAATGCCAAAAGTACAGGGTTGATTTTAGCATTACACCAGACCGGCAGAATATAGACCTAAAACTCTGTTTCCTTTTATAAACAAGGTTCTTCACCATATGGCTATCAAACAATCTTTTGTTTTGACTGTATAGTTAATCTTCATCAAAAAAGTGTAACTTCAGAAAAAGTGGGGGACTGAAAAATCTGGCAAAACATATTGTCAAAAAAATTTTCAATAAGTTGCATTTGTATTTCCCTTGGAGCTTTTTCTATTAACAGACAGTGACTTTTCCAAGCAAAGTACAGCATTAAATTCACATATCTTTTTCTTTTTTATAAATTAAAATATAAAAATTATATATACATTATATAAAAATCTAGCATACAACATACATAAAAATAATGCATGTTACAGTGTTTATTTGCATATATAAATGCAGTGTATATAAATATACTATAGCAGATATAAATATTTATAAAATCAAATTAATTTATAAAATTAAATATAGTTATATAATTATATATGTAAATAAATCTTATTCATTGAATTAGAATGTGCAGCCTACATTAGGAGTTGGGAAGGGAACACAGTGTTCTGTTTTATAAGGTTTCATTTAGGCCCAATAAGTGTTACAATAGTAAAGAAAATGACACATTTCTTTATAGACCTTTAGAGAGAAAGCCAGTATTGCTTACCAGGAAAACTGTACTCAATTAGTGTTTTAATAGCACCTGTTACTTTTTATCCACCCTTTTTCACATGGTTTGAAAAGAATAAAAAAAAACTGCTGGAGGAGAACTTTGTAAAAGTGGTTAAAGTGAAACTAAAAAAAGACAGAAGTCATTGTAGAGATTTTGTGCAATGTCAGCCTAAGCTAAAAGATTGGAATAGAAAATTTATTCCTATTTTCTTGAAAGAATTTGAAACACTGAAAGAGATCAACACCAGCTTAATTTTATTTTATTTTGCCAGAAACAAAGATTCAAAGGCAATTATTGAGTTTCTGTTGATAAATCAGTAATTTTCACCTGAAAGACAGTAACTGTATCAGCCACCTATATTACTCAAGTTCAGTTTTTCATAATCACGTCATCAAATCATAGAAATGCAGGGGATTAATAAAATAGCAGTGTTAGAGGATGTAACTATTTGATTTTGAATTATGCAATTAATTGATTTATGCACAGGTAGCAAACACATACACATTCTTCTAGAATTGTTTAAGGAAATACCTGAAGAGTTTATTTTAATTTATTTAAATAATTTAATTAATTAGAGTACAACAGAAGTTTTATTCACAGTAATGGAAACATAAATTGTAATATTTTCCATTTAGTTACCTGCACACTACTTTTGCTCTTCTACTGTTAAAAGCAGTGCACTATGCAGAACTTCAGGTACTCAGCCATACAAGATGGCATAAAAGCAATGAATGAAATAGTTTAGCATTCTTCACTCACAGTGGAAGCAAAACTAATTCACTAGTAGATCTCAGGATAACTATCAGGTGCCAACCCCACAGATGTCACAGAAGAAAAAGTATTGTTAAACCGCTGCTTAAAATATATCTAAACTCAGGATTTAAGCTTCATATTTGAAGACTTGGTGAATTTTAAGTACTAATGATTTGTGGTGCACAAAAATAACTTTTATCATTAGAGTACAACCAACTCATGATTGATGGCTTTACCATTCTTTGGCAAAAATGTAATTCTTCCAAGAAAATAAAGACCAGATTCAATATTTTGTTTGGAAGAAAATAACTATGCAGTTACTATTTTCTAAAAACTTTATTGGTGTATATACCTTCCAAGAATACTCGGGGTATTTCAAATGTCTAACAGCAAAGAAATGCTCAAACAATCAATTCAAATAATTAAGGAAAATAGTGTAATTTTCAAAACAGGCCTATTGCTTTGTGAAGCCAGGTGCTATAGATTCCCAACTAAATTGCAGTGTAAGTTGCAGGGATTCAGCTTTGCTGTCTTGGGAATCTTTTAAGTGGGCAGAATTTAAGATGTAGAAAGGCCTGTTGAGGCAAACTTGCAGCTAGAATTTAAAAAATAGATGCTGTTCAAATTAAATGCTTATGGAAGTTACAAAGAAATACAACTTTTGTGGATATAACTTCTATAATCGAGTATAAAAATACCATAAATTAGACATTTTAAATAATAGAACTTTAGGGAACAGAGGCCTTTTCAGAGGGACAAAGACTTCGTGAAATGCTGACCTCTCGACAGAGTCTTGCAGCTCTGTGGCTCGACTGCTATTCATCCTGCTATTATTTACCTCTCTGTGAGGTGAACAATAACTGAATTTCAGATTCTTCAAAATCATTAAATCCACAATAACAGTTGTTGTCAGAAGTAGAAGACTCCTATAGAGATATAACAACCAAACAGGGAAACTCTTTTCATGGCTAAAAACACAGGTGCTAGGCACAAATTGCGCAATGCATCAGCCCAGCAATTTTCACGTCACTGTGTTAACTGCGGAGTACCTTTTATGCCTGTGTTCAGCTGCAGAGCTTACAAGGTTTTTCCAGCTCACTCGTATCCCTCTACTGCCAATTAAAGAATGTCTAAACCATTAATTATTATACCCATGCTTAAAGTGTACTGTCGCCCTTTGGCTTAGAGCTTGATTTTCAGGCCTCACAGCAGGTCTCCATTGCTGAAAAAGAATCAGTGCAAGATTCGTTGCCATGAGGTTTAATTGCATCATGTACATATTTTTATACAGACTAGGTACATCACGTGACTTGACATAAACTGCTCCAAAAAAACCTAGCTCTGGCAGGCAAAAAAGCAAAAATAATTGTCATTGCTGCTGTTCCTGCACTTCTCCACGTACCCTTCTATTATGAAAGTAGGCAACACATCCACTTCAGCAATTGCACATTGAGACAATGATACTAAAATTAATTGTCAGCTTGTTCAAAATGTTTATCTGTTGTCCTGCTATATGCCAGCATAGTTATAGAAAAAATACGCAATAAATGGTATGAGGAAAGGTATGGCTTTTTTGAGGTTATGTTTTGGGAGTTCTGTTTTGGTTTGGGTTTGGTTTTGTTGTTGTTGTTCTTATTTTGAAGTCCTTTAATCTGACATATTTCTCTTCAAGAACATGGTTATCCCACTAAAGAAGCAGAACAACAGACATAGCAACTGAGCTGCAGACCATAAAAAAACCAAACAACAAACCTGCAGTTTCACAGTCCCCCTAAGATTTATTCTTGGACTCCTAGCTCTCTTTTTCCTTTCTCTGCTATTTGAAAAGGGGATACTTAGATTTTTGACCAAAACGAACTGGAAGTATCAATTCATGTCAGCCACAGATGCTTGGAACTCAAGTTACAAAACTTGTGAATGTTATCATCTTGCTTGATGACAGTAGCCCATGAGAAAAATACCATCAAAAATTAAAAAATATTAACTTTTGGGTTAAAGCAGACAGGTTGGCTCTAGCAAAAAATTGCAAATTCTTAGCTAATACTATAAATATTCTCCAGGTCGAGTAAAGATGGCTGAAAATAGTTCTTAAAAAAAAAAAAATCTCAAAATAGGCTCAACTAAAATGTACTACTATACTCATAAATGCTTTAAAATAAACATTCATTATGTTTATCCCCTTCTACTAAATAACTTACTGGGATTAAAAAATACAGTTTTGCTTTCATCTGTGCTGCACAGTACCCAAATCTGTCCCATTTTGATCTAAGTATCACATATGTCAACTTGAAATAAACATAACATTTTGATTGACAATCCAGTATAGCTGGCATTATAGAGATGGATGAATGAGTGGACAGATGGATGGATGGGCAGGTTTTATTAGGCAATTCAGCCCTCACAGAAAACAAGCACTGGTAACTGAAATACCAGAGTTTATTCAACTTCTCACTTAAGGGCCAAATTATATGCAGCCTACAAAGTATTGCCAGCGGCAAGAAGTGATGGCAGGAGATAAACTGGAAATTTAGGATTATTCATTTCTGAGAAATGAATAAAAAATATACCAAAACAAGCAGTGCCTGTTTGAAAATTAATTAGAATTTTCTTCAAAGTGACTCTGAACTAAAACTACTTCGATTTTAATAGAGAGAGAAATTGAAAACATTTTCTAAAAACACTGTCCCGGTTCAAAAGACCGATGTTTGAATTGCTTCAGTGCAGGGTTTCAGCTTGAACTTAACACTGCCCTCTTGTGCCTCTGCCTTAAAATGCATCTTCCTTCACATAGCAAGATTCAAGAAAACTAAGTCCCTAATGGGCAGATACGCAGCGAGATTTTTTTCTTTCAATTTCGATGAAATAAAATGACTACGAACAAAAATATTTTAGTTTTTTTTAAACATTATCCTCTCAATTTCCAGTGTGGCATATCTATTATGCAGTATGCAAACAATATCAGTTACTACTTTTGTCTCAGTTAATTCTTCTAGTATATTTAGTCTTTGAACTAAGAGTACTTAAATTTTCCATATGTGTCAAGACTAGCATGAAATCAACAAATTTCATTCGAGTAATAAAAACAGCACTAGCATTCAGATACAAGATGATTACAAGCATGAAAGAAATCATGCATGTGATTATCTTCATTTTTTTGGCCTGGTTTTGTACCATTCAGCAAGTTAACATTAGTCACACTGCAATTCACTATATCTTAAATTCTAAAAGGATTGAGCCTAATATGCTTTTCCCTTTCATCAGTGTTAAACACATCTCAAGTCTAATACAACAAACAGCTGATAGAGCATAGTTTAAGAGGGAATAACTTCCTGTGTAACTTCCTGTATACTGAGCCTTAAACCCAGAAGTACTGTCAGAAACAGTTAGAGCCCACTCTTTCCTGTAATATAAATGTAGAAGCTAAAATATAACGTTCCAAGGCATAAATATGATAGGTTTCACCTTCAACTACTTTTCCTCCAACTTCAAAGAAAAAAAAAAGTCAAAACAAATAAAAACTGCAAAGATTAAAAAGAAAATAATTCAAACAACAGTGTAAACTTAATGCCAGTGAACATGTATCTCCTAATATACTTCTGCAACTCTTTCCACTGATGTAAAATTTCATGTATCAGTGCCATAAGGAAATAGCACCCAGTACTTACAAAATAACATACAGAGCAGATATTCAGCGCTGCCCTGTCTAATTTTCTTCTACTAAAGCACCCACTGCTTAAAAAAGAGACAATATCAGGTGGCAAAGGTTGGTATTTTATACACTGTAATTCTCCTGTCTCCACACAATGCAAATTAAGAAGAATCAGGGAGGAAGCACACTAAGCGAGGGACTGCAATGCCAGCTGGTTCAGAGAACACTTCGGTCCACATTAAAAGTCACTGGCAGCATAATCTAGCCTGGCCACTCATTTTCCAACCACTAAATTTCCAAAATTATGTAACTGATAAGGAGTCACCAATACATTACAGCCACCTATGCATGTGCACATATGAGTTTATGAGAAAGAAATGGGTGTCTTGCTGGTCAGTCTTGGAGGTCACTGACATCTGCAACAGAAGTAACCCCCCCAAGAACTCAGTTGCTGAAATGGCATTTAAAGCTGCAAACAGAATTAGGTTTACCCTACAATTCTTTCAGAATAATGCAAGGTTTTCAGTAAGATACATGAGACATAGCTTTATTTGTACACGTAAATAGTGCCTATACATTTCTGCAGCCATTCAGAGAAGTGCAGTGTTGATACATTCCAAACATGCTATATGTACTTCAGTCTGTTCATTTGATTATACAGCATTTTATTAAATGAGTTCCTGGTAATAACATTAACTGTAGACTTACCCTGGCATTGGTCCATTTCCAGAAAGACTATAAACTTGACGAGGATTTAAAAGGTACTGAAATTTTCTATAAATTCTGAAGAGGTAAAAGAGACAAGGAGAAAATATTTACTTACGTGTTTGGAATTGTTTTAAAACCTTTCAAATGAAAGAATTAAAAAAGTTAGAACATACTATAATTATTTGAACCGCAGGATCTCATTTATATAAAAAATCCAATACTTGAACATAGCAATTATAATTGATACACAGAGTGTATTGTGGGGTATAAAGCTGAGACAGAAATGCTACAAGCCATTTACAATTCAAATGCTGTGTATAGACAGAAACAAAATATGAGAAAGAGCTATAATCACACATGAAAAGGTGACTCAAAAAAGCATTTCAAAAAGCATATTGGTTTGCATTAAAGTAACTCTATGGCAAAGGAGAGATTTCTTTCTGAAGTTTATTGCAAACACAGAATTACAAGTATAATTAATTGCAAAAGCTAATTGACTTTGCCACCCACCAAAAATATCCCCATAGGCTGAAAAACATTCTGTTAAAGAAAACCTATGGTCAACTACATTTCCTCGGGATTACATTTGAATAGGAAGAAAATGAAAAAGGTTTGAAGCATTGTTTTACTAAATTATACTTATTTTAAAATAAACTTAATAACAAGAAGCAATTTACTGATATAGCATGACAAGCACTGCCCTGTCCCAAAAGGGACCCCATTTGCTGCCTACCATCAGCAATTATTTCTTCAAAAGTATAAATTCAGAAATTTGAGTTTACTTGTCCTAAAAGTATGACAGAGATTCTGTTTCTTCGTTACAAATATTAGACATTTAATTTTCTACATTGACTGAAATGCAATAGTGATTATTTTCTCACGGAGAAACAATAAAGCACACAAAATACTTGGAGCTCAGAATAAATAAATATACACCTGGGATCTATGGCAATAGTTTAAATTATAAATCCATGGTTTTTGTTTTTAATTTTAATGTTTCTGTCCTTAATCTAATTAGTATTTTAATGTTTTTTAAGAAAGCATTTATTTTCCCACTGAAATAATGCTTCCTTTCTGTATAATCTCTTAAATTAAATGGAAGCATAGTAAGAGTTGAATTTTAGGATAAAATGCCCATGTTTTCAAATACAGCACAATAAACTGTCTAGACAATCTATGTGCACATTCAGGGAGGTTTTTTTCATATTTTTTTTCTTAATGGCAATGCATAATTTATCAGGGTATCTGGAAGAGAAGTGTGTAAAAATACTGAATACAAACAAACTCACAATTATCTCTAAAAATGCTAAACTGGAACATTTTCTTAACTTCTTAATTATTTAGTGGTATCAGCTTCCTAAAGCATTTTATTCAAGCACACTAACACTCATATATTCCTGATGCCATTCCTGACAGAAAAAGGCAATATGAAATAATTAGTTTCATTTCACAAGTATGCACACATCATTGTCAGCGGCTCTGACGATGATTAAATCAGACTTTTGACAATGGATTTACAACACTATATATATATATTCCCATTTTACAAAAGCAAAATGAGAGTTTTTTAGTTAGTATGAGTGATTTGCTTCTCAGAGATGTGTATAATTTAATCTGGTCAAAGGTGAAGCTAGTTTAATTTGTGTAGCTGACCATAAAAAGTTCATGAACAGTATTTTTACAAAGTCACAACTGTCTAAGAGTTATGTTCCTAAATTTTGGTGCTACAAAACATACTAGTCATTACTTACACTCACAATGCTGTTATCAGGTAAAAGTGAAATGCTGAAAAGCCTTCTTAATAATGAGAAGGCCATGTTTCTCTACTCAGAACCCAGAAGTCCAACTGCAGTAACAAGTAACTGAATCATACTTTACTCAGTGCATACCATTCATGGGCACCTGTTGAACACCAGTACCTGCTAATAACTCCATATAGACTCACTGCAAATGACACATCAAGCTCTAAGTCATTAAACACATTGATGTATTCTAGTCTGTGTAAAATTCATAAATTGATGGCTCATTTCCATTCATGCATTCTCAAAAAAAAAAAAAGTTTTTAAACGGTTCATAAATGTTTCCTTCACCCTAAGCTGTACCCAGACCTAACAGGGTGACAAAGTGGAAGCCAAGGATATGGACAGTAACTCAACCTTCCAGTTTTACATCTATAGTACCAAACAGTTTCACTGACTAAATGCCTTGCTTCCACATGTAAGGAAGAAATTGGATGTGGTTTCCTTGTGACTGGAGACTTGGGCTAACAAAGCTGTGAGGTGGTGTGGTGGGAAATGCCCCAAAAGAAATTTTTGTGATGAAATGCAATTTCCTGAACAAAGCCAGTTTATGAAATTACCACTTGTCAACTAACAGCTGTGCTTCTGTATCTACTTTTGGGGTTATTCTGTGATCTGGAAAACTAAAAAGATTCAATTTAAAACACAAATCCACAGAGAAGTTTCTTCACTGTAATTTCTCTTTTTATTTCAATCATTCCCGTGATCTCATATAAACCTCAAAATAATCTGCTAGCACAACTGAGGAGGCAGAAAATTAACTCAGGAGTTGCCAAAAGAGCTGGCATCATCTTTAAACAGACCAGCTCCTCAAGAACATACTTTTAAGTGCACCTTAGGCTGAGTTAGACTGAGATGTCTTCTGAAGAAGAGAGAAAATAAATGGCCAGAAACTAGCTGGCAATTCAAAGCTGGCAATAAAGTTGACTACACTGTGGAAAATCTGGCCATGGAAATGCCTTCTGACACAACTTGGGGATGCTTTTTCAGTCATCTAGGGGCTATTCACGATGTGGTTGGTATGAGCTTAATTTAACCCTGATGACAAGGAAGAAGCCAGGGACTCCTCTCCAAAATAAAAAAATACTAGTTATCTTCTCTCCCAGATATACAGTTTTTTAAAATGATCAGCCGAAACAGCTTTTACATTTTGTCTCCATGCTAATTGAAAGCTCAGAAAGCCAGATTAGTCAGAGGGGAGGAGGGAAGAGCTACTATGAACCAAAGTTATTTGAAAACAGCAGAGGTTAAAAATATCATCAACCTGTATTGCACAGGCACCGAATGTGGAGTCAGCAGGAAACGTCAGTGTACGGAAGCTGATCTCCAGTGCATCCAACAGCACATTTGTCAAGGAAACAATTGTGTAAACTCACCCACTGGTCAGGCAAATAAACTGGAAAATGGGGAAGTAGAAATCAAAGTAATGAGTATGGCAAAACAACAGCATGATTTAGAAAGACCCTTATGTGAGAAACATTACCCTTAACAACAGCCTTTAGAAGCACTACATGCTTGTTGTACATTCTTTCTGCTGAAAGAAACTATTTTGTCAGTGGTGTAGTAAATATTTGCATTCTATTCACAAGTTATTGAAAACTGTTGCCTTGATTAGTCAGATCATAAATGCAGACATCCAAAAGTGATAGCCCTAGAATGAAATGGATGACCTGCATTTCTTTGGATGAAATTAACTGCACCTGCACATTTCACACACAACCACTAAAAATATTTTACAGTGTGATACAGCCTAAGGTTGCCTGGGTTCATGTGCCTGGGTTTGAGGAACTCCTATTCAGTCTCATTCTCAGTTAAAATCCATTTCTAGTATGTGAATGCCTTAAATTCATCAACTTTAATTCTATTTTTACACTTTCTTCTTAATAAGCATTTGACTTATATTACAATATTCTATTGTAAACATATGTATTGTCTATTAAACAAAATCACTCAAGTCCAAATAACTGTAAATACACTTGAGTTTCACATGATGGGCTATTATAAACCTTCTAATTGAGAAGAATGTATAATAGGCTATTGTCATAATTCTTTATTCTGCAATTATATCTGAAAGTCATAGCATTGGTCTTTAAAACAGAAACCTATTCTGGAAGAACATGCTATTTATCACTATACATCTTGAAAAACTTTATTTCTAACATAATGAAAGTTTTAAAACGTATCAATAAGATACAGTAGTAGGGAACATATTTTTGTGTTCTGAATGTACTTTTTCTACATATCCATTTGTTTTCCACCACCCCTCTCTTTGAACATTTAAAAACTAAAACTAAAAAATGAAACTTTTTTTACCTTTAAGTGATTCTCAGTTCTTTCCTTTTGCATTTGAAGGATTTGAAAAAAATTACAAAATACAAGAGGAAACGACAATGTATTAATGGAGGTGTGCATTTATTTAACTGGTTTTCAGCTGGATACATAAACCCTCTCCAAGAATAAAGGCAATGAAATGGGTTGGCCTACCATATGGCAAGGCATAAAATCTCCTATGGGCAACTGTGGGAGCACTGGAGTCCTGACAATCTACAATAACCTTTCTGTGTTCTACAAATGTTATTTTCATTTATCATGACTTCTCAAAGACAGAGACTCCAAAGACTGAGGAATAGTTTTCAGTAGATTTTCTTAATCTGAATGAATCAAGATAACAAAATTCTGATCTACAAAATTAGAAGGTTGTGGTTTTGTTTTGCTTTCTTTTTTTTCCCCTCACTTCTGGGGAAATCCTACTTTTGTTACAGCGTATCCTCTAGTCCCACACTCAGCACCTGACCAGATGACAAAATTGCTATAATCAAAAAGCCCGACTTAATGCATTTACTTAAAAGTTGGATTCGATGATCCTTGTGGGTCCCTTCCAACTCAGAATAACCTGGGAATCACCATAACTGTGCATTTTGCAAAGTAATTTATGACTTGAAATGTCCTTTGATTTTACTTTCCACAACATATAACTGCCACAAAATTGGAGGGTAGGGAATACAGGGGAATCTTATCTTTCTGGTTACTGACTGTAAAGCAGACAGATAAAACCCAGGAAGACTAAAAAAAAGTTCAATATTAGTTATCCTGAGAATATTTTCATCACTTAGCTTGAATATTCAAACTAATATGCACTCTTAACATTCTTATTTTACATTTTTGCTACTGGCATTGGTATGAAACATTAACACCTAAAAAATAGAGTGTCAACCCCTTCTCAACAAACAGTCCATATGTAGACTTTTGCTAACCTTTTTGAATCTGGCTTTAGATCTAACTGTGAGATATTATCTCCTGAAGGTGAATGACCTGATATATGTTTACATGACTAGCAGTTGACCTTTTGATGTGATTCTCTTAAAACAGAAATATTGAGTGCGACCTTGACACATTAGTATGCAATTTAACATTTTGTGTGTATCAAAGCCAATTTAAGAGGTTCTTACACTTCACTATAGTCAGCTGCTGGTGCCTGCCCTCACTCTATACACTTAATTGTGTAATGACACTTGTGGATAATGGTGCTAGCAAATTAAGTGTGTATAGGGCATCCATTTTTAAAATTCAGATAATTCCTGTGATCTGTTTGGACTCAGT
This sequence comes from Petroica traversi, assembly GCA_025920805.1. Classification (NCBI taxonomy): domain Eukaryota; kingdom Metazoa; phylum Chordata; class Aves; order Passeriformes; family Petroicidae; genus Petroica; species Petroica traversi. The sequence goes on from JAHLSL010000022.1 coordinate 26,998,333, forward strand.
AACAGTTTCATTGACATAAACTGAGAAGTGTTAGATCGTAATATATGAAGTGGAATAGGAGCTTGGGATGGGGATCAGATTTTAAACTTGCTTTTACCCCAGAGAATATCTAACATTAAATGACATCCCTAATGGATTAGGCCCATTCAGATAGTAACACTTGAGACCAATTATGAGCTGGGAACTGAAAGCTGTGAAACAGCATTTCATTAAATTGTTTCTAGACTATAACTAACTGTGTAAGAGCAGCTCTCTAACCTGCCTCTCACCTACATAATTGCAGACTGGATCTCTGATCTACTCACTTCATATCAGTACTATAAAAAGTCCAGCTGAGTGCTAGTGCAAATTACCTTCCACAAGAACCCTGACTGCACAGCAGACCAGGGCCACCTCACACAGCTACTGTGGCTGAAAGACGAACACTCAGGATGGCTCACACTGTTTTGCTCCAATTGCAAAGGCACGTTCCTGAAACTGTTTAGAACTAATCTTTTAGATCTTTAACTGCCTTTGACACACCTAGATGATATCTAGGTATACTAGTCCAGGGATTACATAATGAACTCTCAAGCTATAACCAGTTCTCTCAGAGGCCTTCAAATACAGTTTTGGTTAATGCTCCTCAGCTCTAACAATTACCCTGACAAGTACTCTGCAGGATTTTGTCCCCTTTGACAGATTACTTTTAGGGGCGCAGGAAGATGTGATCTAAGGGAGGCAGGGTGGAGGAGGCAGGGAAAGCTGACCCTTGGTTCCAAGCTTAGAATTACACTGGATCCCTCCTTTTGTGCTTCTTGCTACCCTTATCACCAGTACCCACAGGTGTCACCTTCAGCCAGATCCTGGCCAGAAGACCATAATCTTTTTCAAGACTTGAAGTTACAGCACTGACATGGTGAATTAGGCTATACAAATTTAGGGATTTATGGGATGACCAAAAATGGCCATATTGCTAGCATTTGGAATTCTGAAACATTCTCTGAAAAGTCTGGTTAGGAGGCAACCAATTCAGCATTCCTGCCTGAGTAGAATGCTCCTTAAATCTACTTCATCAACCTCTGATACATTAACACTTAAACTAATAAACTCAGACATTTTTAACTTAAATCAGTGTAATTACTGACATATGTAAAGTTAATATGTCTTTAATTTTCTGTGATTGGACTCTAATAATTCAAATGGATTTTTAGAATGCTTCCTATCTACAGAAATCAAAAGGTTTCTTTGAAGGAAATCTTATGAAGAGGCTTGAGAGCCCCTACTACTAAGTCTGTAAAAAACAAATCATACATTAGAAAATTGAATACTGCTTCTAATTTAAATTACTGGCCTGCCTGTATAATCATCACATAGATTAAAAGAAAACTGTTAGCACTTCAAAGTTTTAATACCAGATACTAACTCACATCTTCATCCAAATCACACCTATATGCAGTGAATATAGCTTGATTTGAAACAAAACTATTCTGTGGAACTAACTCTTGTTTTTAACTGGAGAATTTATGGTACAGGGATATAGGATGTTCAATTGTGAAGGATAACAATATAAAATTCTGGATTTCTTCCTCATGTACAAACTTTTAAAATTAATTCTTTAAACATATCACAGACCAGAATCAAGAAAGAGAGGAAAAAAAGAAAAAGGAAAAACCCCTTACCTTTCTCCTTGTTTCCCACCACTTTTAGGATTGACAAAAACTAAAAGTGGATGAGTGCCTGGAACTGGAGTGATCTAAAAGAAGGGAATAACACAGCCACTCATTAATGCTGTGTGTTGCATTCATTTTTTCCTATAGTAGACAGAAAACAAAAAGCTTAATGCAAACTCAATGTTATGCTATATAATCCATCTGGAAGCAATACCATAATTTGCAATAATCCTCACTTCTCTTTTAATGCTGTCTTTTTTACAGTTGTGTTGCCATTATAACTAATAACGACACTGAAATATTGAGATATATATATTTATATATAACATCCGTCTCTCTCTATATATGTATATATTTGTGTGTGTGTGCGCATACATATATATATATATATATCCGTAGAGAAGAAAACTTTAAATGCAAATAATGCATTAATTACTCTGACAGTAATATCCTAGGGAAAAAAAGCTTAAAAGAAACTGCATTTTGGAGTGAGAAATGACGCTATATTATATACAATGAAGGTCAACTATAGCTATATGGAATTTTGAAAAAAACAGATTTTATTTTAAAATTTTGGCAACGATTACCTGCAATATTTGATAAGATATGAAATCACACAGGTCTTAAAATGTGGCAACCATAACATTAAGAAATTTCTTTAAACACCTGAGAAAGCTGAAAAACTTAAGAAGGTAGAGGAGAAACTTTAAGGAAGAAAGGCAAGTCTGAGGAAAAGAATGCTGAGGAGAAGGAAGGAAACAATGACTTTTACCTTTTTTTTTAATTTTTTTTGTGTATGGAAAGTTTTACACGTTCACATTAATATTTAGCTTTACAAACTAACAGCTTCATTCTAAGTAAAAGGGTTAGTCTGTATTTTTAGATACTCTGAGATGTGTGTGTTCGCTGCCTTTACTCCAAAGACTTGAACATTAAAAAGTTACATCAGATATCTCTAATACAGATCTTTAAACCATGAAGCTAGACAACTCATATTTAGAAGTATCACTTTTAGACATATAACAATTCCAAAATGTTTGAAAGTATATTAAGAGTTCAAAGTCAACACCTCCAAAGTCATACACTAACAACTTCAGAGATGAAGCTTGGACCATCTTTGTTTCAAAATGACATACTGAAAGGCCTTGCTTGAAATCCTAATTCATAATTCCTGAAATTAAAAAATTTGAAGATTTCATGAAGTGTAATTTAAGAACCTGAGAAACATCAGTTAGGAGTTTTACAGGCACACTATAGATATATGCGTATAATCCTATAGGCATCTAAAGGCACTTTTCTTTTAGTAGGAAATATTAAGCACGAGTGTGTCAACTTTGTTCATGATTTCATAAAAAAAGAGAATCAAATCTGTTCCAATACATACAAAAAATAATGGAAAAGTCTACAAACTCAATGGTATTAAGCTTAATATAAAACCAACTCAGTATCACCTGATACAGTAAATTGCTGAATGTTGAAACATACATCAAATTGGAGAATATAGTGAAGTTTGTCATATGTTTAATTTTTACCTACTGTTTTAATCAATTTTAGTTATTTATCCAATTCCCATGGTGTTTATTCCTGTGAACTAAGTGTAAACCAATGGTGCTTATTGTGACAGAGATGGAATACCTACTGAAGTCCCTTAGGACGCAGGTTAATTAATGAGACTCATCCTAAGGTTATACATGATCTATTACTTCCTCTAATTAGAAATAATAATCCTGATCATTATGCTGGTTAGCTAGAAAGAAGCAAGATGAATGTGCTTAACTATGATTAATTGTCTTTAAGTTGTGCAGACCTCCACTGCCACTAAGTTATCTGCTCATTCTGTCTGATGGAAGGAAGGTTTTGGTCCTGATCTTTTTAACAACAAAAGCTAAGTGATGGACTTATTTCAATTTCAAACCTTTTATTTCAAGACTCAATGATATTATTGCAAGTAGAAGGTTTTGGATCATCAAAAAAAAAAAAAAAAAAAGAAAATCTGATAACTAGTCTGTATCCCACTCTGTTCCAAAATAAATTTTAATTACATTTTTACAGCTTTTCCAAATTCTCCAGATAACATACGGTATTTTTTTATAATGAAATGCAAGTAAAAATTTAGACTAAATTAGTGAACATTTTCAAGCCCTAATCTAGCATGATTCAAAGGCAATCTTCATGATGTTACAGGGCAACTGACTTAAAGTAAAAAAGAAAAAGCTGGTGGTGTATATATAGTTTCTCCCATACTGGAGAGGTCTAACAGCAGTAGTATGAAGATCTTTACTTTGTTACCTTGTAATTTAAATCATAAACAAATGCAATTAACATACTGATTAAGTTTTCTGAAATAAAACCCTTGCTTACTGAAGATCTTGTTAAAATGAGACCATGCCAAGAGATTCAGAGTATTAGAGACAAAGTAGCATGCCAGATATGGGAGAATTAGAGTAGTATACTTTGCTCAGATACAGAATGTTTTCTCCAGACCATCTTAGGCAAAATACTAACATTAATTACCAATTATATTTATAGCATCTTACATCTTTGTGAGAATAGTTGAAAAATTACACAATCTGTGAGGAAAAAGAAGCCCTAACATTCTCATTAATCCCATCCTTTCTGTAGAATAGCCTTCAAGGTCCACTCAGCCTCCACAAAAATTACATTCACAACAGGTTATCATTATTAATGCTAATCAAAAATTAAATATTTGATGCTAAGATGGATTCCTGCTACTCAAAACCAATTTAATCCATCAGTGAAAAACAAAGACCACAGCATAATCAGCAAATTAGGGCCAACACTGCAGAATTATTTCTAATGTTATCACCAGTACTGTGTCATGCACTATACTACAAATTTGTCATTTCATAGCACCAAGCACTTCAAAAAACACCTCAAATCTATTAAAAAATAATTCTACCATCTTTGTCCCCAATCTCTTTTGCTCCATGTCTAGCAGTAATAAAGGAAAGCATGGATGAAAACCCAGGCTTTTGATACGTCTTGGAAAGAGAAGGGAGACCACAAGTTTTGGATCACACTAAAAAACTTAAGGGGAAATCTTATGACCTGAAAGAAGAACACATAATAATTTAAAGCTTTGCGTTGAAGAGTCAATGATGCTAAAAGCTGCTGTTTTGAATAGACCAAGTATATATCCTAGGCATGGTATCACATGAATGGGAAACAGAGACAAAAAATAGCTGAAAATAAATTGTGAGCATAAGTAACTTAATGCTTGAAGGAAACACAAAATTCATGATGATACATGGTGCTGCAGCCAAAAGGAGATGCCAATGATGCTCCTCTAACTACAATACTTTGTCTCACTGGAATTGCATGGATATCACCCAAAAGTTAGAAAACGCTATGTGATTCCTTTAGAACAAACTTATTAATCACACTGTTACTGATTAGACAGAACTTGAGCTTTCTTTCAATTAAGACTCTAGTCTTTTTTGCTTCATGTTTTGTCACTGATGATCCAGATAGCAATAAAGCCTATGAACATGAAAAGTACAGGAAAAGACACTTGAAAGCAATTGATAATGACTGCTCTATTGTCCAACTATCCATCAATAGGGCAGCAACGTGATTGGATAGATTTTAGGGTTTTTTTTTCCTCAGGTTTTACTTGGATTTTTTTCCCTTCCCTGGGTTGTCATAACAAGAATGTTTGACTAACCTAAAAAGATTAAACAATACAATAAGCCTTCCTATCCTGACACAACAAGATGAAATAATCATGAGGCATAAGGTAATTGATATATGGTAATGGAATCTTTTTACTGAAGCTCAGTTGCAACATATCGAAAGATAGAGAGAATGACAATAATATATATTAAATGATTATCACATTGTTATCATAATGATAACTCCTGAGGAAATAGAGCAGCAGCACCCTGCACATAGACATTGATTTCACTCGAAAATACTTTTATCTCAAGGGAAAGAAGTCAGCAGTTCAGGCATGCCTCTAAGTCACCACCTTGAATAACATTAGCTCATCACACACATGAGTTTTTCTTTCAAGTAGAAAAATTTCCATTTTTATTATAGATATTTCTAGTAAAGCATACACATTGCTTCTCATCACTATTAAAGTTGATATGCCAAATACCCTACTTAGAAATACCTGGACAAATAACACCCTTGAAGTTTACTCTGTCCATTAATTAACAGGTCCAAATGAGTATAGTTAACAGTTATTAAGACAGACTCAGATTAATAATGTAAATTTACACATCACTGCATGACAGATACCAAAATAAACTAGTTCAGCTTCACCCCATGACAGAAGTGTTTTAGAGCAAGTTCTCCCTCCCCCTTTATGTCTTAGGAAATCCTAACAATTACATGAGAAGCAGAGGTGTATCACAGGATTCCTGAACCAATGGAAGTATTTACCTATTGCCTTTTTAAATATGTGGAAGTGAAATATTAGAAGAGTGAATATCTATTTCACTTTAAAAATTTCTCACTCTACCATTTTCTTCATACCTAAAATTATCTGCCAAATATTAAAATAACAATAATCACACCTGAAGGCCTTGTCCATCTACGGTGACAGAATTTGCCCTTTGCATTTTGTTCCGTTCTCCCAGTTTGTTCATCTGCTGGGGGCAACTCTTTTCTTTTTTCACTGTTGACTGTCTTTCCTTGAAAAGAGGAAGGGAGAAAAGGGAACATTTTAACACATTTTACAACTCGAACTGAGACTGTACCTCCACAAAATTGTTTTCTGACTAGCAAGTAATGCCAGATTCTGCTTTAATGAACATGAGATCTCAGTCAAGTTAATACACAATGTCTGGACACTTCACATAACATCTATCTATGTGCCTGGACATTCCATAATGACTAGGCAATAGATGGATGAAAAGTGTGCAGTCACAACACAAATTAATGCAATGATGTGAAAAGATAATCTGACATTACCAGGGCACCATTCTGAAACTTGAAAGCCAATCGTAAAATACACCTGACTGTTTAATAGGCATATTGATAAGAGATCAGTAATTTTACAAAATTTCATCCTGACTGATAGAAAGGCTTGATGCTTCAGAGTACTTTACCACTTTGGCAAAATATACCTGGTCTAAATGTACCATAATCAATTGGCTAAGTAATTTTTTATAAAACATTTATTTTGTATCAAAAGGAAATGAGAAGCTACATCAGATTCTAAGCCGTTGGCAACTTTTGATGCTGATTCACAGCACAATGAGATAGTTATTTGAAAGAGAAAAACTCAGAATTATTATTGCAATAATATTTTCAACTGTTATCAGGCCATTTATGAGAACTCTGCGTTGAAAAAAGTATTCTCATTCTTTGTATCTCATTTATTCTATTTATAAACTGCACCCAGCATGTCCTTTTAGGTTGCCCAAAAAATGCACCGTAAATTAAGACAGCAGATGTTTATCAAACAGAATCAGTGTCTCCTATTGCAACTGCACCCCAGCCGCTTTCCTCACTTCACAAGAGCAAGGAGGCTTTAAACTAGTTAAGGGAATGGGCTGCCACAAAGCTGCTGCACTAGAAAAGGAGCACGAAGGACATTGTTGCACCCCCTGCAACTGCATTCAGTAACATATTCATTAAATGTTACCATTTAAGTTCCATACCATGCCAAACCCATCTCTGCGCTACCTTCAATAAAGCCTTAGGGATCCTAGTGCCAATTAATCCATGAAACTCTTCCAGGAGCAGTTTTGCTGGTAAGAAGCACTGACACAGATTCTATCGGGAAGGGAATAACTCCCAGCTTTATACAGTGCCTTCTAACACAGACTGGTTTTATACCATCTTTCATTTCTTTAACAGAGACTGACAGAGGATCAATCTAGATCTGATACGAACAGTGGTCCTGGTCATCCTGGGCCACTTTGGGTAGCCAAGTGCTTGGGGAAACTCTGACCATCTGACCACATTTTGTATAAAAGGACTCACAAACCTGTGCCAAAGGAAAAAAAAAAAATAACCAGAGGAGTCTACACAACGGTCTGTATGTTAGTGAGATTCCTAAGAGGTGACTTAACAGAGCTCTTGCATCCTTTGAGTAACTTGGTCGGTGCAAGATGGGGTCCAAGACTAGACTACAATAACATTGCTTTAAAGAGAAAACAGCAGAAGCAATTAGAGCTAATCACCTCATCCTTAACCTAAACAAAAACACTGTATATATCACTGCCTAAGAAATAACCAGCTCTGCACTTATTTATTTGATAATTTTTTCAGAAAGTAGAACTAAGAAAAAGTAGAACTAGGACGAGGCACCCAAAGAGAACAAAATTTTTGAACTAACAAAATAATATTTTGCACAATGGATTTAGTTAGTGTCAAGGACAGCAAGTAAGATACTTCTGTATTAAGGAAGCTTCACACTTCATTACAAATTTAAGAAGTTGCTTTGATGTTTTCATCAACTTCTTGAATAATTACCCTTAAAAGTCACTACCTTTTATAAAAAGGAAACATACCCTGTGAAATTGGATTGTACACTGTGGCCTAATCTGGGTCATGAATACTGCAACATCTTCAAAAATCAAATAAGATATCAGTAAAGCAGAGAAAAAGCTAGTAAAAACAGTAATTTCTAACAAAAATCAGACATAGAGAGCAAATTTTAAAAGGTCTAGGAAAATCTCAAGCTAAAGGACACATTTGTGATAATTCAAAGAAAAATTTAACAGAAAGTAACAGACTCAGCACACCGAGTTTGTGCATTTAGAGAGAGGTTAAAAAAATGTTCAAAAGAGGCCTACTTGTAAAGTGTGGCACTAAAAATCTTCTTCTTCATATATCATGCTACTATTTAGAGGAAAAGTTATATTGCTGAGACCTGTGCCCAAACCTGCGGTTATTAGTGACTCAAGTGAAAAGCAGGAACAATTACCCAAAGCAAAGTTTTGGACATTGGGGTGATAAAACAAGCAGCATGATACAAATAGCAGTAAATACCCTCCACTGGTCTTAGTGCTAAGACTGCTGCATTACCACTTCTCCAATTTACATTTCCTGTCCCATACGAAAACCATTTCTTGACTTACAAAGACAATATGAGGTCATATTTCTCATATCCCATAAAGGAAAAAGTATATTCATGATACAGAATTGTCTAGAGTGTTAATAATATGAACAAAGATGGATACCTGACCTCATTAACATGGAAACTTGGCTTTCTTCCCTGATGATTTTTGAGAAAGTACAAATAAATTATTTTGTACCACCCATCTTGTACTGATGAGTACGATACCACAATACATGTCACCATGTCTATCAATACTGCTGTATAGAACATTTCTGAAGAAGAAGCTGACAAGAGATTCTAGAGTTATATATCTAATAATTTTTAGGTATGTGTCACAGTAGTTAGGACCTGACTTATTTTGTAAGACATAATGTGATGAAGTATATCATAACTCTAATGAATAAATCTGTTAATGGAACACAAAAAGATTTACCACTTAAATATTAATAAATATTAAAAAAATATTTATTAATAATCTTGTGCACTCTCTTTCTTTTATGTATGAAATACCAGTTGTGCCTGACCTCAAGTATCTTCCTTTTGGGAACTGCATCATTACTAAGATATCAGAGAGTATCAGGAAATATACAATTTATTTTTTAAATGAGATAAAATAATAAGAAGAATAGGCAACAGCCTAAAAATTCTAAAAATGTCAAGAAAAATTTGACATGCATTGAAAAAATGGTTTCATAAAATGCAAAAATTTATCTTTCATTATTCAATAAATATTTCTATTACATCGATCATTTTATATGCTTTATTTAGCATATAAATGATCGATGTATCAGTAAACTATTTTGTTTAGTGAACATGCATGAGGTTGACAGAGATACTGAATTTAGCATTTTAGACACTACTGTACATTTTGATGGCTCAAAGAATTTTGTTCTTTTGATATGTGCCAGCACACATATCTTCTAAAATAGTATTTACCACAATAAATTTTCCCACCCCTTTTTACTCATGTCTTATTTTCTACCCTGAACTCCCACTTTGAAGTCAATATTCATTAGCTGGAGCTTCTACAATTCAGGACTGCTCCAGAGAGACCATTGTCAGCTAAGTACTATCCAATTGCATTTATCCCATATTCCAAATTAGAAAATAATTGATGAATAAGACAGGACTTTCCAAATAACATTCCAGAATATAATCTCTAGATTTTTGGTTTAGCCCCAAAATGTACTTCACAGCAGAAAGAATGCACAATATCATGAACTGTTAGTACTCGAGCTCATGGATGCCTCCCGCTACGCACCTCAGGGAGCAAACCTCCTAAAGTGGGAAGCGTCTGTTGGAAAAAGAGAATGTTAGGCTGCAGCACCAAACAGCTGGGATGGCAAAGGGCATGGACAAAGTGGTCACAAGGAACGCTAAACTGCAGCAGTCACACTTAAAAACAACATACATGGTATCTTGTTGCACTTTTGTACAAGTGAACTTTCCCAATGTTTCAGCTGTCATATTATAAGATAATTTACACTCTGGAAAGTATGTATGGGATCATTTTAATGCCAGTTAACAGTATCAGAAAACCTGAGGAGGTAATTCTTTTGAAGAGCAAAAAGAGGTACTAGATACTTGAAGAGCTATTTTTATTATATCTTTCAAATCTTTCAATCCTCATCCAAAACAAGGGATCTTGTTTAAAAAGCATTCTTCCAATACAGTTAACAAACTATACATCATTAATCCTCAGAAACTTAAATTATTTCTTTTTACAGAGGTGGAATCTTTTCCTTTACACAAAACACATTTAGAAATATCATACCTATCATAGTTTATAAGAAGTGATGAATAGTTACTAAAGGCTTACTAAAAAGCTACTTCTTTATACTTTAACTGATGACATAGAACCCAGGGAAAATACAGCGACAACTGCTTTTTCTCACGTTACCTTTTAATCAATAACTGCAAATATATTTTTCTGGACTATTTCCTACACAAGATTATTTAAATCAATCTATTTCATAACACGAAACAATAATTTCTTTATACATTATTTAGGACTGCAAAGTCATTACTAAATGCTTAAATCCATTAAACAGTCTGCCAGGTGTCAACTCAAAACTTGAGATTACTTCTGTATTATAATTACTTCTTTTATAAAATATATTTTTGGATTAAGCATATATCAAATTTGGGCATAGAATTGCAAAATGAGAGAAGTATATTTTTATGTTATTATGCATAAACTGAAATAGTTATTTTAAAAAAACTTATTCTAGAACTCCAAAACTTGAAATTAAATGAAACTGATCAAAGGAATATGGTCATAGAAGATCAGATGGATTGTACAGAATACCACGTAAAGGTATCGTCAAACATTTGCAAGATGAAGGCCAAGGAAATTTAAATATGTGACTTGAAAACCAAACTGATGCTTTAGGGATTTTTTTAAGGAGCTTGAAGGAAGATTGCTCCATGATTCCTTAGAGCTATTTTGTTTAATGACACGGGTATCTTTAAGGAAATAGTAGTAGTAGTAGTAGTAGTAGTAGTAGTAGTAGTAGTAGTAGTA
>JAHLSL010000022.1:27009554-27027245 GCA_025920805.1 Petroica traversi
TAGTAGTAGTAGTAGTAGTAGTAGTAGTAGTAGTAGTAGTAGTAGTAGTAGTAGTAGTAGTAGTAGTAATAATAATAATAATAATAATAATAATAATAATAATAATAATAGATACTCCAAGACTGTAATTTTGCAAACTTATCTGGTATTCAAGACTCTCTTTACAAAATTCCCATTCCATGAAATTTCTGTCCATAACTATACAATAACCAAAGAGAATTAAATATTAAAAAATACCGAAAACAAAAAAGAAAAATCACATCACCACTATGCCAAAACTATTGCGGGCAATCTATCTGTAGTATCTATTAGATATCTAGATTAGATAAAGATTAGATTAGATATTATCTGTATCTATTAGATATCACATCGAAGTAGCTGTGAATCGGATGACCTAAAATATTTTAAAAAATTGTTTTATAATATTCTCCACATTTCCAGCTTCAACTCTGTAAATGCTAATCAAAAGAGCCTATATTAGAACACCACATCATGCTGTCTTGAAAGCTCAAAGAGCTCTAGCACAATACCCAGCTCTAAATCCCTAGGCAGAAACTAAAAGTCATCCTGTGGACAAGATGATTAACCAATTCTCAGCAAAAATACTGTCCAGTGAACTGCACATGCCCATACTATAAAGGAAAGTTAAGGCTTCTAATTAATTTGAGAGCTGTCTTGAGAAAAGAATTTGCAGCTAAGGGGAAAAAAAAAGAGGAAAAAATCACATTTCGTTGTTGAGAAGGAAGCATTTTGTCACCCATTATACTAGTAGCCAAAATACATGCAACAAAACAAGGCTGGAATGGAGAATATGTATTTAAGACTAACTTTTAAACTGCAGATTGTTCCTTCTGAACAAGGAATCCCTATGAGATAACTTTATAAATATACTGCGTGCTGCTTTTTTAGTTTGTCTAAAAAAAAGGTAATGAATTACACACCATATCAGGCCCAAGTCTTTCTCATTTACCATGTTGGCCTCAGTTCATTCAGTTTTCTGTAGACAACTTGCCTTACATCTTGTATTCATTCAATATATGCATCAATAGACTTTCAACTGGATTTGCAGCTCGAACTTGGGCTACAGCAGCTGGTTATATACATTGTCCAAGAAAGACAAAAGTGTTGGAAAAAGAAATTGAAAATAAAATCATAGTAAACTCCAATGGGAGAGGATGTAAGGAATAAACTTAGAAATAGACAGCAGTGATGAGCTGTGGGCAGGCAACTAGATATAACTTAAAATGATTGAATGGCTGCCATTTCAGTTTATCAGCATCTTATTATTTTAACATTGAACTGTGTTTGTCGAACAGCTAATTAGTTAGGAAGATACATTTTCCTCCAGGGCAATTATTAATTTCCTTCTGACTTCAAAGAAATGAAAAAGCTCTTAGTGTAGATAAGCACACCATTATATTTCAAGTCTGATTTAGATTCTCAGAGAACTAAAGCTGCAATATGATACACAATTGAGAAGGAAAAAAAGTGGCTTGTTTTGTTTCTTAAATCTCTTTCAATTGCTATATCATTACTTAATATTCAACAACCAGACTTAAATTCAACTCTGCCCCCCCCCAAGCATATATATTCAAATAACTTTTGTTTTTTTATAGTAGCTTTGTTCAGAAACTCATGATAAGGCTAGTACTCAACTTCAAAGGATTGAATTGCTCATAAAATGCTTACACACTGCACTGACTTTCTGTGCTCCATGTTGAGCTTGGATTCAACTGAGCTAAAACTGATCTCTACTATTATAAAAACAGAAGAATCATTTTAGGATTAATAACTGGAAAGGGGATTAAGAAAGCTCATTCTTCAACCAGGCACTGCTAATTCCCTTTTTCTCTCGCTACAACTCTGCTTTCCTATGTGAATAAAGTCTACATATTTTACAGGAAAATAGTTTTTGTAAAACATATTGCCAGACATAGAAAAAATATCTATTGAACTATGTTGCAATTATAACACAGCTAATAGCTATTCTATCTAGTCTAAATACCAATGGTGAAAGAAAATTCTTAAACAGTATTTTCAACTTTAATTCTGTATTATCTTTTTGCCAGAATGTCAACACACCCGCTATATTTACACAAAAGTTTGAAGCTATGGATCATAATGTATATTGTTTAGTTGAGTAAGGCACAATTCCTATCTCAAGTATTTGTAATCTGCTGTGTATATTGTTCTACATGGCTAAATAGAACTAGTCATAAACAAAAGATTTTTGAACATTAATGGTTTTGTAAAATAAAAAGACAAATCAAAGAGGAATCAAATATATCTGCTTTCTGTTCCAACCTATATAGCCATTTATAATTTAAAATAAGAGGTCTAGTGAATTTGACTTAGGATGGTATTTTATATTAGTGTATATAAACAGATGTACACGATGATGTATAGAAATTCTATATATTTTATATATATCAGCTTATCACTCTCTATATATTCCATATTTACATAAATTGTATTTATGCATAGAGGACTTTGTCGTAAAATTTTGTAATATCTTCTCAACATAAAACAAAATCAAATTCAGACAAGAGAAAAGAAACAAAATGCAAATTCTTTCAAACTTTTTATCATGATTACTCATTTTTCCCAGAATGCAAAACAATGAAGTTGGATATCAAAACACAAAGAAATGTATCCAGTTTTAAATTTCATTTTTTAATTACTTACCTTCATTATTATACCAGAGTCTCCATCTTTGAAATAAACTGGTTACTATGGGGACAGTGATAATTACCATATAGTAATGCTCACATTTTAAGCAGAGTACCTTCTGTTTTAAAATTTATTCCTTAATTTTATTTTTATTCCACAATTAAAAATTTTAATTATAATTTTTTAAAATAATACTAGAAATTAAGTGAAGAAAATTAATTTTAAAACTCACATATACAATAGGAGAATCAAAGTCACCACACATTATAAAAGAAATACTCATTATTATTTATTAAATAGTAAGCTTTTATTGGTTGGTTTGTCACTAACCAGGGCTGTATCTACTTTGGTGGGAAATTGAAAATCTAATTACTTTTCTACAGACATAAATAAAAATTAGAACATCCTATATGTTCATCAGTAAATGGGACAAAGTAAAGGAAGGCATGAAATGAAGACAAAACGTATGCTAGCTTTTTTCCCTTTCTGCCTTATAAAGGGACAGGGTGAGGGAAACTGTCTCGTAAGCAGAGACCAATCTTGTTTTCTTCACTACTCACTCATCTCATTCCAATACCCAGTTTTAAACCTGGTTATGATCTAATTCTATACTCCTGGTAGGCTAGGATTCAATTGAGTTAAAGATTTTTAAACTCACTGCCAGTCAACCTTATCATGAACTTTCATTATGTGCATGTAATTAATTGGGTCCAATGAACAATATCAGTACTGAGTTATAGACTTTTCCCCCCCCACCATATAATTAGAATATAATTACCCACAGGATATCAGAATGATGCAAAACCTTTCCTCTAAATGTGCCCTCATTAGGAAACAAGTCTCAATGTACATTTATTCAATCAGTATGAATTAATTAAAATGTTACTGAAATAAAAGAGAGTAACATTAAAGTGTATCTGACATCTATTAAAAGACTATCACTTGAGATCTGCACACAGTTTATAACAAAACTCATTTAACTTGAACAAAAAACTTCACCATACAACCAGCTTCATATAAGGTAAAAAGAAAAGCAAAAAGGACTAAAGTTGACACATGACATTTGACTAAAACATTTAAAATTGATGCAGTGAGATATGAAAAATCCTTATAAGGCATTGAACCTAGACAAATATGCAATGTTTTCATGATGTACACAGTATCAAGTACATGAGTTTCCCTATTTTTTCAGCTGACAATGTATCTAACGTTTGACTATTTTTGTGCAGTTTTGAAGATGGGAGGACCCTTAATTAAGTTAGACCAGCCATCTAACTTCCATGTGATGAGGCATTTTGGTTCTCTCTCCAGCCACACAGAGATCCTTTTGGTAGCACTGGTATTAATGCAACGTATGAAGAAGTCCTTTAACTGTGTAGAAATTGTTGAAGTTGGACTTCACAAGAACTGAAGAAATAAGACACGAGAAATGCTGGATGAAAAAAAGCAAAACTGTGCATGTCCCTAGTTCTGCAACAGAGAAAAGATGAGAAGGGATTTATCCTGTACTCTTGAAGGAAAACTTAGGAGAAGGCATTTTGTTCTGAGATGAACTCAGCAGTTTTCTGGAAGAAATCTGGACTTTCAAAGGCACAGGTGGAATGGAGGGCCAACATTTTTTAGGAGATCAAAGATACAAGATTTTTCATCTTGCTATTTTCCCTATATTAGAGAAGAAAATACATTCTTCTCTGACACCTCAAAATACTCAGTTTTAGTCTGGTACAGTAAGCATTATGGTTATCTGCTTTTATTTACCTTCCACTTATACACAGCATTGCAAGAATATTAATGCTCAGCTGATCACTGAAGTTAAATGTGTGACCTGGGTGAAGGACCCTGCCACTGCCAGATTCGTATGTCTGAACACATAATTTTTATTAACAGACACACTTCCTATTGCATGGTTAGATAGTTTTGACAAGAATATATTCACTGGTTTTGCTGTCATTATTGAGAATGCTGGTCTCACATACACTGAAGTATTATGTTTCTGAAAAAGAATCCCCGTAACAGGAAAAGGGAGACACTAATTAAAAATTATTAACACAAGTTATATATACGCAATAAGCAAGCACTTTTAGAAGAAATTACTATTAGCTAGGTCAGTGAGGTAGTATTTGTAATATAATTAAACTCAGAATTTTAGTGCATTTTTGAAGAAACTTCTAGATGAACAAATATACTGCAAAATTATTAAGTCCCCATTAAATCACGGTAAAATAAATTTTCCATTTTAAGAATATAAATTGTGCTGAAATTCATGTCTTGTGCAGCACTGTGAGTAACATGATTCCAAAACAGGAAAACATATTTACTTCTGCTTATGCCTCGAAAATCTGGAGATAAACCCATTCAAGAGTGATTTGACTCTAGAGTGGTTCTACATATCCTCTAAACAACTTAACTAAACTTCAATAGTGGAATAAAAATCTTAATTCCTCTATTCCTCTTCCTCTCCTGAAAAGAAAATGCAGTTATACCAGTATAACTGAAGATAAAATTTCATGCCAAGGATTCATTCAATTTATACCAATGGCAAACAATAAATAACAATAAAATGAAAACAATAGCCCAATATCAGAATCATAATTTCCAGATGCAAACTATTAAAGTCTGACCTCAAATTCTCAAAATGAAATAAAATAATACAGAATATAATCATCCAACAAACTTAAAATAATATTTTATTACTATTAATCAGAACTTGTCCAGATAATACTCAATACCATAGGTAAACTACAAAGCCCCTCTTGTGATTTAAAAAAATATTTAAAATATTCCATAAATATTCAAGGCAGGTTTCCATTGGATTATTTCATTGAGAGCAATGGAATAATCCCACTTTACACATGTAGAGGGCCAAAGTCCAGCATCTGTTCCTTAACAGATTTAAAAACAAACAGTCAAAAGGATTCATTAGAAAACAAGAAGTTTACAATAGGCATTATTATTCCTAATGATCAGCCAGTGGTTTAAGATTAGGATGTATATTTTCTTTTTTTTTTATTCCCCTCAATAAATTACACTTTCTTAAGTTAAAGCATTTCTTACACTTATTACGAAATATATTTTAAAAAGACTACTCATCTGTTCTCTTATGAATAGGATGATGCTATGACTTTCATCAGCATAAAATATCCAATTTAATATGTGAATATATAAGTTAATTCTCAAGCTCTTTTTTAAAGATAAAATGGTCAGCTCTTTTCTACACAACCTACACATAGCATGCATTTTTATTTTCATTGAATTGAGTTATTGTTTTTGTGGACAGAGAAATTTACTGTCCACGACTGCAGAATAAAATATACCATAATGTTGATGCATAGCTTACTGCAAGACCAGTGTCATCATTCTAGGTAACCTCCGGCTTAGATCAGAGACCTCAGCATTGCAGATATACAATATGCATCCCAAGCAAAAACTGCCCATAAGAATAACTTCATTATTCTGGGAAGTTGGATCTATAAAAGATGTAAAATGTAGAAGTGTTCTGCCTATACAGTTTCTGGTAAGTACAGTCTGAATAAGTGATAAAACCTGAGTCAGCTTCAGTTATAATATGCCCTACGGAAAGTTCATTCTCACATGAAGGAAAATGCAATATGCAGAGGGTAAAACACACTTATGCCTATAAACACATCAGCCAGGATTACACGTTGTGTTTAAGGTTCACATAGTCCTGTGATTTTAGCAAATACCTGTCAGTCAGTCCCAGGCAGCATTTTAATGCTGCATATGAGAGAGGATTTCATCTGAAATTAACATGCAGACAACTCACCAATACTACAGGGCAGATTGATGTGGGTGGTAAAATATGGTCCTTCAAAGGTCCACAGTCACATTCAGGTTTCAGATGTGAAGCACACTTGTTATGCAACTGCATGAAGACAGAAAATGAAGATTCAACTTCGGCATTTTACTATTACAGCATAAGAAAATAGGCATCCTAGAACGGGAGGAGTTTCATTAACCTAATTATTACTAAAATACTGGAAGGAAAACGAAACACACTGCAGTGGAAAGCCCCTTAGGATGGACAAAATGGATTTATGCTGAAGTGAAGGATGATGGGTTTAAGTATTTTCCAGTTTGGAAACTATGTGTGGATCAGCACACAAAATAATAACATTGCACAGCAGCACAGTAACATCAGCAAACTGTTACTGGTAACCAAAAACTTCATTTGTGAAGAGACCTTCTTGCAATGAGCCTTTCTGTTCTGCTACTAGTGAGTAATTCAAGGCAGCTTTTAGCACCATTGGTGTAACACTGATTCCTTCCTGAAGCTGACTGCCAATACAGATTCAAATAGAAGAACACAAGAATTTTCTATGCTAAGCTTCATTGGGTAAATTTTGGTGCTGACAGAATCAGTATTCAGGCTTCCATTGACTGCTGAGGAACTGGAATTGCTTTCCTTTTTCTAATTTATGCTTAGAATTCATCCAGTTTGCTTTAAAGCAAAGATACTAGTTTTCTGAAAACGTGAAAATAATATCCTCAGGTCTGCTGACTGGAAGAGCGTGGGGTAACTTCCAGTATATTACAGAGGTTGAATGGACAAATGTGCATATAATAGGAACATAAAACAGTACCAATAAATGATGAAATATTTTGCATTAGCAATCAAGAGTTCTTGTTCATAATTTAGAATTTAACTCCATTCAAATGTCTCTAAATATTCAGCCACACAGTACAAAGGCCCAGTTGTGTGCTCGGATCATGCAAAGCATTCACATTTAATTGGTATACTTTGCAATATCATTTGAAGTATTCAGAATAAAATAAATTTAATACTGAAAAATTTTATAAAAGTTTATTTTTCTGGACTCAATGATCTTAAAGGTCTTTTCCAACCTAAATTATTCCGCATTTTTTTCTCTGTATAGATTCAATAAAATGCATTAACATGTTCAGATAGCATAGATTTCCCATAGAGATGAAAATTTTTAAAAAGATATGTATATTTACAGAAAAGAAAAATAATCAGGCTAATAAATACCAGTAGTTGTGAGGTAAAAGTTTTAAGTGATTTATCTAGTACAGCAGCTAGCATACAGCATTGGTTCAACAGGTTCAAAAGCTGTTACAAACCTGCAGCTCAATGACTACACCTTTTAATCACTTTTTTTCAATGGCTGACTCATTTTCCCCTAAATGGGTTAACTTATATGAAATCTATCAAAATTACAATAAAACTGTACCAATTGCTGATGTATATAAACTTTACTGGTAATACGGTCTTCCTAAAATTATCTGTTACAGTTAATTCTGACATGACATTTCTGAATTTTGATCTGAATGGCACCTAATATTAGCTTTGTCCATATTCATTTATACTTCAAAGTTACCTTTTTAGGCAGTTACTTAGCAACAGAAAATAAAAGTCTAAAGAGTTTCGATTTACTCTGAGTATTAAAGCCTTATTGTGAGGGTATTTTGGTAGCCCTGTAATCTAAATCATTTGTCATGCTAATTCTCTGCCTCAGTGGTAAGGCTACTTGTACCATAATTAATGCACACCAGGCCATGTTACATCAAATAAAAGTATCTTCACACATTCAGTGGTAATTAGCAGCTTTGCTACTCAGTGGCATGCAAACTTATCTATGAAAAAATAGCTTAATCTTCTTATTAGTCTCTGCTGATCTCTGACAACAGAATTGGCACACAGCAAATAACAGAAAAGGTGGAAGAAATGTAGCTTTAATGAAAATTACACTTTGACACAAAGAAATAAAATAATATGCATGCCTCTCAAAAATGCTGTATTTTAGCTGGTTTTAAATATATTTCCCCAAAACTCCCTTATCCGGTGTAGAGTATGACCTCCCACAGAAACTTGCGAAGTAGGAAAAAGTGCATTTGCTGGAGAGAAGATGAGGGAAAAAAATTTACATGACCATGGTGGAGAACTACAAATTAAATGGAAGAGGGATCATGGATTTGGATGTGAAGTCAGTTTAATAAGCCTGCTTAGAGGAAAAACACCTCTAAATTTTGGGACTTGAGTCAGTTATTTGAAATCAGAAGTGACCTTACTAAATTTTAAGGACAAATATATCTAAAATGCATGAAAGAGGCTCAGAATTTGTTCTGTAATAAAGAGCATCCCCTTCGATTATAAGCCGTAAATGTGCGATACAAGGAGGTGAAAAATGCATGTAGGATGTGATGATAATTACATAACCTCAGAATATCCAGTCAAAAATCATGCATCTGTTAGAAATTTCAAACACTTTTTTTTTCTGTAATAAAGGTATTACTATTAGAAAATGAAAGTATTGCAATAGAATATATCAAACATAGAGAATAGCAAGTGAATAGAGTTTGAAAAATAATTTGTGGTGTTTAAAAATACTCATTCTTCACTTGTGTCTAATTTACATCTGAAGTTATAAAAATAAACAAAAATATTATTGAATTTATTTGAAAATACAAAATTACTTTTAAAAAAACCTCTTTAAATTACTGATGGAAATAAATTGAAAAATTATAAACCTTAGTGCCAACATTTTCAATTTCAGCTGTCAAGAAAAACACACCCATTTTTAATTGGAACCTTTACAGCTATTTAGGTATTTAAATATGCACACAAGCACCGAGATATTTTCAAAAGAATTTAGCCTTTTTCTTTAGAGTGATTTCAATTATAAATAATTCCTCAGTACTTCTTCGGTGAATAACAGTTCTTAAGAAAATCCTCTGAATCTTCATGTACAACTTCAAGGAGAAAAAGACCTTTACAAATCTGGTCCAGATCCACATGAACTAATGGGAAAATAATTTCTACGGAGGAAAGACAGAATTTGCAACAACCTTTGACATCACAAGACAATATATGTAACACAATATATATTTCTTTAATGATATACACATATTATACAGGTGTAAACACTTCTACATCTACAGCAGAACACCCTTATTTTCCTTGCTAAACACATATAGCCATTGCCTAAGTTTAATTAACTACATGCAAAACATTTTGGATTGGGTGTTTTACTCTTTACATAAATTATCCAAATTTTGACAGCAATCTGGACTACATATTTGCTTTCTTCTAAAATATTGTTTTTTAAGTAATCATAACAGCTTATCAGTGAAAGCATCCTGGATCTATTTTCTTTGATGATGTTTCATATTTTGTATTCTTGTGTTAAGAAAATATGTCATAAAACATCCAAACTTGTATGTTTAAAACAAACACTCCCTAACGCCTCAGTCTCATATTATTATTTAAAGCACTGAGCAAACAACTGCTGTTCCGTAACAATAATAATAATGATATCAGCAAAACCAGCAAATACACGCGAAGAAGGCAGAAATCTCTCCCCATTTAGATTTAAATCCTGCCCCAGCTAGAAACAGAAATACTGGCATTGCTCCTTCTAGCATGAAGATCTCACTTATAAGGGCAGTGTTCCCTGAATGTCATTAGTTCCAGTTACTGGTTCCTGCTGAATAAGGAGTGCACAAAAGTTGTATACATTTGACTTGGTGCACAGATTAGTATATTATCAACTTGTCTCTGCTATTATTCCCAGACACTTGGAATCACCGTATCCTACCAGATGTCCTCAATTTCATTTGCCTGTCCGTACATCACCAATTAGACCCAGTGTCACAGTGACCTTGATTTTTCCTGGTACTGAAAACTCTTTAGTAATCTTTCTGTAGTGTAGATTGGGAATTCTGCCCTTTAGCGGCACACATTATTTTAATATGGATATTCTCATGAAGCAAATTTACGTCATGATATATTGAAATAAGCATATCATGACATGAAATAAGCTATTTTTTGCCACAATTAAGAAGTCGCAAGAATTCTCTGCATATACCATTCCTTAAATACACACTAGTCACTGCTGATGACTAAACTGAATAAGACATTCCAGATTATGAGGCTATAGAAAGACATTCAATGATTTTCATCTCTCAAACCTGACTGAAAGGTTTTACTGTATTATACTCACTGTAATCTGACACCAAACACAATGAAGTCCAGTCAAGCCTTGGTAACACTTTATAGTTTTGTGACACTTATCACATTTTGTTGGACAGTTTCCTTCTACCCAAAAATGGTGCATTACCTGCAAAAGAAAAATGTGGATATACATAGAGTTACTAAATTAACAGGTACATGGCAAAGTTAATGCTACCCCAAACTTACATCAGTATTCTTTTTAGACTTCACATATGTTTTGATGCAAGATGCGGGAGCTCTGGAGACACAGCGTTCATGGACTGTATACTTGCAAACTGAAAAACAGACACACATTATTAGATGTTGAGGCAATGGTGTTTCTGACTACATTTCTATGAAAAAAATACTGTTACCAGCATGTCATCTCTAAATAATCAATCCAATCAGTCAATGAAAACTCAAACTAGACTGCTTTTTGCATGGAATACAAAAGGCCAATTAGAACAGGAAATATTATGCAAGTGAGAAATCCAAGAATACACTATCATTGCATAACAGGAAATGCTTAATTAAATCAGACCTTACTAAATTTTTTCACAATAATTCCCAAATGACAAAAATATTAAAGACAAATTAGTGACTGCCAAAGGGTTTGTGTCATTTTGCTAGGAAGAAATATGTATTTTACACACTGTAGGCATGAGAGCAGCTAGCAAGCACAAAAATAAAAGCCAATGAATTTACGTTGATCCTACCATTGATTTATAAATCAGAAATGGCTGATTAGTCCATTTTTAAATAGCAATTGTTTTTCATGCATTCCACGTAATCACCATAACTTTGACTCTTGCTTTTACAAAATACCAACTCCTGAGAAGCTTTTTCTTTTTCCCTAAGCCTTCCAACACCAGGTTGGTGCTGCTGACCAGGTGTGTAAAGATCACGCTAGCTGCATTTAGAAAACGTACAAATGTCAGGGTACAATGCAAAGCTCTCCTGACTTCAATGGTACAACTGTGCCAAGATAAGGAAATAATGCAGCATCTTATGGCTGCATTCAATAGAGTCAACTGTTAAAAACTGAGAATGAATTTCTACCTGCATGGTATATGTCTCAGGCTTTTGACCTCGAGAGCAATTAAGCACAAAGTACTTCTAAACACCTTGCTTGCACCTATTACACAAACCCAGTGGGAGGCGCAGCCATTAATCAGACAAACTGCAGGGAGTAACATTGTTGATTGGACCATGGAGGGATGGTGAGGACCCCTGTGGTTCCCCCCTTTTTTTTTCCTCCCACACAATCTAAAATGCAAATAATGAAATCTATAGCAATGCTTTGAAAATATACTGGAAAAAAAAGCTTTGCTAAATAAGGAAATAGTGGAATAGTTTTGCAAGTACACTCATGCCTCTTGCTGCATGAGGTAACTGAAAGGAGCAAGTTCTTCAGATACTCTGAGACCATTGTTCTCACAAAATAAATGCCAAGCACAATAATAACTACATTCTCAAAAGATACACTGCAGCAGAAAAGAATTACAGCTCTTGCAAGGCTGGTCTTTTTGGGGCAGTTTGCGTAACTGGCCTACCCATTTCGGATAACCACTGAAGAAGGTGATCTATATTATTTGCTCAATAGAACTCTCTTTCCACCATACATAGGTCTTATTTCTTCACAATACCAGTCTGACTAAAAAGAATATTAAAGAATGTAACATTTCAAGATCTAATAGTCAAATCAGTATTTTATGTATATATTCCAGTTACTGTCATCAGCATTTATTAATCTCAAATTATGAAATAAATATGTGTTTGAATGTTTATAAATGTATCTTTCCTGTTTCACAGGAAATGAAATTATATGATGTGAAAATGCATACAAGGATTTACATCTGAATTATATTTCAGAGAGATCTGTGGCCCTCAAAGGAGAGAGAAATGGTCAATTCAAAACCCTCATTCATTCAGACTAATCTCAAATTAAATCATAGAACTGTACAGGCAGAAAGGTCCTCATCAGCTGTGAGGGGCTATTTTTCACACCAAAAACAGTGAAAGTCAGTTGCACTAAGAAACCAATTATTTAACCAAAAAAGAGAAATGAAAGGTGACTTGGTACCATCATGAAAAGAATACAGTTGTGTACTAAAGATTTCAATAATCTAATGGTGCAGGACATAACAATGGAGCAGGGCATAACATGAACCAAGACATCAGGAAACAGGTCTTAAAAAAAAATACTGATCATTGGAATACACCACAAAATGGCTCATCCATTTCTGGAAACTTTCAAATGGAGAAAATGTGTCTTTCAGCAAGCCTTGGTTTCTCAAAAGACATTTTATGAGAATGTCAGATTATCAGGAAATACATAGATACAGTTCAAGGGACTGAGGGTAGTAATTGCATCTAATAGCCTAATGAAGGTCAAATTAGATGCAGTAGCTTTTCTGTGTTCCTTTTCTTAAAATCTATAATCAGTTAATATGTGGATTGAGATTTATGACTACAAAACAAGTAATTTTACCAAACTTTAGAACTGTTACAGAAACTTGATTTTTGGGAAAGTGGGATTTTCACCTTCCCAATTAACAAAACAACAATTCTATGCAAAATTTGAATCAACAAACATGGGACTTAGAGGTTTGTCAAGTTGATAACTATTGTAGAATTATTTATAAAAACAAAAGAAAAGTAAAAAAGTATCAAGTTAAAACTTAAGCCTATAGAAAATAGGCTTAATAGAAAATAGAAAACAACAGAAGAAAAAAAGAGTGATAGACTCCAAAGGGAACTAACAGTGATAACCCTTAGAAAGCAGAAACAACACATTTTAAAGCCAAATATCTGGAAAAAATTACAAAAGAACCGTGGGCACTCAAGCAGAGAAGAGTGAAGGAGAACTACTGTGGAGGCAATGGTTTTGTAATGGAAAGCTACTAGTTCTTTGTTATGCAGAAAGAACAACATTTCTAAAAACAGACATGTAAGCAAATAGACATTGAAATGCTTATACTCACAAGAACAGCAGAGGCCTTGCTTGCCTACTCCGATTAGCATGTTCAAACAAAGATTACAGTACGCAGGCTTGTTGAAGTGTTTCAATCTCCATACATGCTGCCCATCATCTTTAACATTCTGCACAGGACATAAGAGAAACAGATTTCACTTAATAAAATAAACAGTGAAATATACGAGTGCCAATAAAAATTTGAGATTGACTCAAGAACATAAAAGACAAGCTGTTACTTCATTTAAGACTCTGTGCCAGATCACAGCATAATCATTCTAAATACACAGGCAATGATATAACAAAAAAATTCTTCAGAAGCTCATGGACATCCATATGTTTCAAAAACAACTCAGAAAAAGCTACCAGGCTGCTGTCACCACTGCATCATGATTATATCAATGTACCTAGGCTGATACTAAATTACAACTAGTATTAAAAACATTTTTTTCCTAGACTAACCCTAAAAGTAAAGATGCTGCAGGTCAGAAGATGAAACTCCCCAAAATAAACAATGGAAATGGTTTTCTAAAACCACACAGATATTATTAATGACTGTCAGAATTAGGCACATGTATCAGCATATGTAAAACAGGAAAACCACACCACAATAACTATTCCCAGCCTTAAATGAATTTAATCTATACTATCAATTATCTACTGAAATTCATGTATTTAAGGGTGAGATTTACATCTTAAACCTCTTCTCCAAAAATGGAATTCCTTACATTTAGGGCCAAATTTTTCAGTCAGCTGTTGCACTATACTCAAACCTTCCATGAATGAACTAATCAACTCACTGGCACTTACAACTTAGGGGTCCACTGTTATATACGTGAATCCCTAGAATAGTATCAAATAATTTATTTTTATGAAAGTAAGCTTTCTCTTGGATGACTCTCCTCTTTCTTCATTAATGGAATCATTCTGAGGCCTCTCTGTTATTTGAACGTTTAAAAATGATGTGCAGTTGGTAGAGATGTTAATTTAATTCTCTGAATTTCTGGCTTCTTGGCAATGCTGGCCATCAGACATTTTCATTTCTACAATCATCAGAGGTTTTGATTCTAAAAAACTTGATGAATCTAATGTAATATCACCTGATTTAAAAAAAAAAATCTTTTACCAAACATCCATTGGAACACAGGCAGTTAAGGTCCATCAGCTGCTTCCTTGTGTATCAGTGAAACTCTGTAGTCTTTTTGGTCATGTCATTGCCAAATAGAAATTGCCACATAGGTAAAGGAAGTCACAACAATCTCTGTCTCTCAGAAACCACATTAACAGCTGTTTCTTATTCCGTTTCTGATTTCTCACATCAAACTACTATTACTTGTCAACATGTATACACAATATCCCTGACTAGATTTTCAATAATATGACATTTTTCATTGATGAGAATAGTGAAAGTATGTTGGTCAGCCTAAATATTAATAAAAATTTAGTTTTGTCCTATATCAGCATATACTCTATGGGTTAAATCCTTAAAAATCAGTATTGCTCAGTTCTAGGAGTTAGAAGTTAATACAAGTCAAAAACAATGAAGACTTCATCATCCTTGTGGGCAAGATGAAAAATCCTGAAGCAAAATCAACACCCTAAGAAATTAAGAATATTTGGATCAAATCTGAGTCTAAGCCAGGACAAAACTTGGAATATTTCCTACAAGTTACCTAGAAACAAAAAACCTGAAGTCCGTTATTTTTTTTTTCTCCAGTGAGATACCAGGATCAGAGCATAAGTAATAGCACCGCCAATATTATCAGCAGGAGTTCAAATGCCATTTCTGACAGCTGGGCAATGTCAGGGTCCCCTTTCTGCAGCAAAAGCACAGCAGATGCCTAATGTGGGATTCTCAGGCTGGCAAAGAGCGTGGAAGTTTTCCAATTTCCCCTGAAGAAGCAGAAATAGATTCTGCAGCTGTGAAGCACTAGAAGCCTGTCAAGCTCCTTCATGACTGGCAGCTGAAGAGGATGTATTCCATTAAACAGAGCTCTCTAACTTCTATTTTTCATCCCATCTTACTACCATATTCCACACTTTCTTAAAGTATTGTTAAACTACAATACAGTACGTAAATTTCAAGCCTTTTGAAAGTAGGAAATTATTCATTAGACAACAAAGACCATACAAGTCCTTCTGAGGAAAAAATAAGCAAACAAGCTATACTTTGATTTTGACATCACTCAGGTCCTCAACAGATACAGTCATAAACCATAATACTTAAAATGTGAGCTGACCAGCCTTCCTTAGCAGAATCCTTCCTGTTTATGAAAATTAACAGAAATTTATACTTATGCAGAAACTTGCCCCTCTTCCATATTAATTATGTATTACTTTTTAATTTTAATTTTATTTTAAAAGAATGACCATTATATGTGAATATGTCACTTCTTATTTGAACAGAACATATGGTCTAACTTAGCTGGCATTTTCCTTATCAGAAAAACAAACAAGTCTTGATGTGGGTGTTCTGCCAATTAAAACACTTAGCTGTGTTACAGACTGCAACTGATGCAAATCCATTACATAAACACAATGCACTTTTGGAAAAGAGCAAATTAAATTTTTGCTCTTGTGCACTGCCAAAAATAAGCAATAAAGTGCTGCATATGATTATGCATGCACATAACTTTTTAAAACACTGCCAAGAGGAAAAAAAAAAAGACATAATATGAAACAAAGCCACCTAAATGCAAGTCTTTAAGTATGAATAAAATCCACAATTCTGACACATCAATGCATTTACTGACATCAACTCATTTTGTCTCCATATCCTGAGAAGGAGTTTAAAAACAAACAGGCATTAAGAAGATCTCAAAGCAGGGCAGGTATAGTAAAAATCTCTTCCTCACTTCATTATACACATCACCGAAAATCAAACCTCCATATGTCATACCCCGACTTTAAAACATAATGACAATTGTAACATTTATTTTGTTAACAACGGTTCTCTTAACTCTTGGTCCTGACCCTGCTAACCATGGATTTGATTGCCAAAACTACCTGACCTTAAAAAGCAAGTCAACCATAAAAGAGCCAACCTTAGAACTAGTGGAAAATTTTATGCTACTGCAGACTTCAGCTACACATCCCTAGTCTGGTTTAATATTAACTTATGTCAGCTTTTTAGATATTTGTGTATAAAGGTAGACAAAGAGATCTTCAAGATTTTGAGACTTATAAAAGACAATGAAATCACTGACCAATTTTGATCCCAGGAAACATGCCCTCTTAGTGTGTCTAAAATACCAGAATGTTTAGTTTTTTCTTCGAGACGAGTCAATACCAAGCATCCAAGTGAGAAGGATGTTATGGAGTAGCCGTTATTCTTTCACTGATTATTTTTTTCCATTTATTTTAAAAATATTTACTTGACTTGTTCAAGACAGTTTTATTACTGATTTTTATGTATTTTTCAGTCAGTGGCAGAAAGTTTCCATTGAACCACACAGCACCTCCTTTTAAAACAAATACAGTTACCTTCTATACACCTTTGGTTGGCTCTCAGAAAGAATTTGTATCATGCTTTGTTTTGTTCAATTTGCTTTGGGAAGAAATGGTTTTTAGTCTGTTCTTGGTCAAGTGGAGAGGGAGCAACCTGAATCAAGGGACACACTATTTGAGAGGATTCCTCACTTCTGATTTCCAAGATATAGTGTGTGTATGTGTGAGAGAGAGAGAGACAAAGAGAGAAAAATCAACACAAAACAAACATCTTCCACAGCCTTCATCCACACACTCATCCAGAAACAGAAATGGGAGCACAAGAGGGAAAATTAAATGGTTTTTAAAAGCTTCCTAAATAGCCACAGCATGGAGTTTCCCTGTCCAAAATCTGTAACCATCTGTCATCTGCAGAGACTTCGATGCTGCAGAAATTTAACTGTAAATAACGGCATTTAACCTGCACGAAATTCCATTTATTTCACACCTTATACACAGATGAGGTTAGTTACTCCTGACTTTCCCTGGGCTTTTTTACACCTAGAGACAAAAGGAAAGGCGGGCCTGTAGTAAGGAAAGGCACTTGCGAAGCCGCCGCCCGGCAGCGGGAGCAGGCCCGGCCCGGCCCGGG
>JAHLSL010000022.1:27027645-27120509 GCA_025920805.1 Petroica traversi
TGAAGCCGGGCAGCGGCTCCGGGCAGCGCCGCCTCCCTCAGCACGGACACCGCGCCCTCTGCGGGCCCTGCTGCCGCTGCAGAGCGGCAAAACTGCTCCTCAGCCCTCACAGGGAGCCTGCTTCCAGCTGGGAACGAACTGCCTCAAAGCGAGTGAGCTACGGATCGAGTTTGCCCTCTGTACGTATGGAACCATCGGAACTTGGGCCTTCCAGAAAACTCACGCTTCAGAAAGGACTTACAGAAATGTCACTCAGGACAATAAAAGGTCTGACTGCCCTTCTTCCTCGCTGAACAAAAGAAACAAAAGTCTATGAAAGCGCCCGGGTGTTGAGCGGTCATTTCAAGCTTCGGCCTGAAGGGATTACTCACGGAATAAGAGATTGCACTGCGGACTCGCAAGTGTTTGCAAGTCTCTAGTTTGGTTCCATTTTAACACGCTCTAACTCAAAAAGTATGGCAACAGTATTGTAATACACAAGGTAAAGAAGCTCTATTCCCACTGAAACATTCCATCCCACATTCAATTAAAAGAGTTTGAAATGTTGTTTTTTTAATTATTTGAGTGCAATCGCATATTTGCTGCTTGAAGATCCAAAGTAAATTTTTAAGAGTATATCCTTATAATTTAATTGAAACGTAGTCCCAAATGTTTGTCCCACTGAAATTTACCTTTAAAAGGTGAACTGGGTTGAAAATTACAATTAGTGATTTAAAAGAAAGGCATATTTGCCTTATTTCAAATTATTGATGATTTTATGAAGCATTTACTGGTTTTAAACTTCTCTCTCACCTTAGGGCAGCTATTTAGCAAGTGCACAGTACCAGGTACAGTGCAACCGTGACATCTAGTGGCCACTGGACAGGGAACAAAATACTTCCCTAAAACACAGGCATTCTTTACACACTAGCAATTATGAATTTGCAGTTTAGGCTTCCTTTTTGTGCAACCACTGACAAAGGTGAGAGCAAGCATTTGTTGCAGGAAAAGTGATACCAAATATCCAGCATGCAATTACTTAGAGAAATCAAGTGCTTCTATCAAATCATGGTGGAATAATATTGCAGAGTACAATGATTACAGCTGACAAAACCCATCATTAAGAGACCCCTTGTGCACAGATTACAAAAGAAGTTTTAACTGATGCTAGGAGAGTCAAGGAGGTAGCTCTCTACCTTCCCTTACAATATTAATCAAATTAAATTAATGTAGAAGCAAATAAAAAGGTCAGAAACTTCAAATGTTTATATAACTTCAAAGTAGAATAAATAGCCTGGTGGTCACTAATGTGCAACAGACCACTTCCCAAAAGAATCAGAAGTACTGCAGGGATGTCTGTCCAATTTGTGTTTGGGTGGGAGACTATTGCCTTAATATGTACAAATAAATTTGGAAAGTTGATGAGGATTGTGAAAATTCCAGACTGAAGTGTGGCACTCAGCAAAAATCTACCTCATGCGTTTATTACTAAAAATTACATCACATAAATAACAATTTCCTATATAGTTAACATTTTCTTCATTAAATTCTCACTTTACATGAGAGAATTTCTTGAGAAAAAAATCCATGAAATTGGAACAACTAAACATCAGAGTAAGAATGACTTTGTCTTAACAAAGGTTTCAGTAGATGCCATATTGAACATCTATATTAACTGTGTTCCAATTAATATGTTAATTGGAAAAAGGGTAGTCACCCAATTACAAATGTATTATACATATATACAATTCCAGGATCTTTTTTCCTAAAACAAACTGACAAACAGAATGTGCATCTATCTCAGAATCCCTATAGAAAAAGAACAAATTTAGTTCTTATTTAAATTCCTTTTCTTATACCCAAATTGTTTGTTTAGAACATCAACTGCCTTTAAAAGCACCAAAAAATCAAATACGTTGTTTCTGTCCTGAAACATTCTCAGAGACAGAACTCTGTATTTCTAAAATCTACCTTCATAACAACTCCAAAATCAAATCTTAGGAGGAAATAGAACATAAAACCCAGCAAAATAAAACAAACTGGATATTAAGGTTGATTTCCTAGGGAAATGAGACTTTTTTATGCTCTTTGTCCTATTATCTTCATGACTCTAAACTGCGCTAGAAACTTTTAAATTAGTAATTAGTATAATTAGTAATCTCAAATAAATTTGAAGGGCATTAGAAATTTCATAAAAGTCTAGGAAAAGGTGGGGGGAGGCATGCAGAGAGAGAGAGAGAGAGAGAGAGCGAGAAAGAGAGGGAGGGAGGGAGAGAGAGGGAGGGAGAGGGAGCAGAAGTGAAATCAGGCAGATTTCCTTGTTACTTCTTAGACTTTAATAGGTGGCTGGAAAATGCTTGTAGTTACAGCCTAACACTCTTGTCTCATCCAGAAGGGGATTACTGATGAAGTCAAAGGCCACAAAGCCATGAGAGGTTAGGCTACCCCAACCCCACTGTTCATAAACACTGACTTGTTTATTCTTTTATTTTTAAATAATATAGTTCCACACTTCACTTAAATGCTCCTTGTTTTTCAATTATTCTGACTAAATAATCTAATACAGTATGTAATAAAAACTGATTGAAAGGCTGTAAATGTATTATAGAACTTCTACATGATATCTGACCTTTCTATATAGCTATTACAGGAAACTAAGGATTAAGTACAAACAATGTAGCTGAATTCTGAAAGTGCTATGACAAATGTGCAGCTGAAATAAATTATCATAGCCTCACTGATATTAGCATATCAAATTAGACCAGCTGAGAATCTCCTATCCTTCATATAAGCTCTATACAACAGTTAAGTACATTGCAGTGTTAATGGGCCCAACCCAAAGCAAATTAAATATTTCACTTGTATCATAATTTGTTTAAGTAAACGACAGTGACAATTCCTTGTCACCATCATACTCTACATAGACAAGCTCTGAACTTGATCTCTTGGATTTAAAATTTTGTCATTGCCAAGTTCAACGCAGAACCAACACTTAAAAGAAGGTGACAGAACAGTTTGGTTGGTGGGTTCTTTCTTTGTGGGTTTTTTGGGGTTTTTTGTGGTTTTGCTTTGGGGTTTGGAGGAGGAGTGGGGGGTGGTTTTCTTGGGTTTTTCCCCTCTGATTTTCAACATATGAAGATTACTTGGACATGTCTAAGCAGCATCTAGTAGGTTATGCCCCTTATTTTCACATACTAATCAGCTTGAGGAAAACCTAAAGATATCAGCACTTTTTTGTTTTATTAGTGAGTCCAGAAGATTTTTATTTTACTTTTCATTACCATAACTAAAAGAAGAAAGACAGACACCAAAAAAGCAGAGTCCTGGGAAGCTAGGTTGGCAAAATCTAACAATGGCATGCAAAAAGAAATAAGAGCATCCCACTAATGGGATTGATGCACTGGAATGAATGCTGCAAAACCATCAAAATCATGCTATCAGTTTACACTAAACAGGCAGGCATTAGAGTTTTATCTTTATTGATTTCACTTTTCAATGTCCTAAAATAAAATTTTATTTGGACTGTGTACAAATGGAAGTAGTACATTTTTGCTGGTTTAATGAAAAATATAACAATTTTGCTTTTCTCTACATATCATGTGATGGTTTAAAAATTAAAGAGTTGTAAACATAAAAAATAAAATAGGAGCCCTTTTAAAGAGCAGCATCTTGTCCTAGTGAATCATTAGCAAATTACTAGCAGATCAGCTCGTATGTAGGTAATGGACTTCACATAAACTATGCTTATTGATAATAAAGGTATTTTGCATGCTATTATAATATTTTTCCGCTACTGTACATTTATGTCTGTTAAATGCATCAAATACTAGGAATACTCTTGATGACAGAAACAGATGCATGCTGATAACAGGCTGTAGAATTTTGATCACTATTTATGTATTTTTAGTATTTTCATGTTAAAGCAAATCTGTTAGAAAGTAGCTATGTTTCAAACATTTTATCCTTTGAGTATTTTTACTAGTTATTAGATACTTATCTTGCTGCACATAGCTTTACTATGAAAATAAACTCTACAGAATGATCTGAATTAATTTATGCCATCATTAAGGAGTTTCGTATTTAGAAAGAATGAAATGTAGACATTGAAAAATACTCCTGGAATACCTATACTACCTGTCATAAAAGAAAAATCTTTACTGCAGATAACTATCAGTTATCTGCTATACTGCTTTCTTGAGAGTATTTTCTGGCCTTTACTTAGAGTAATTCTGTGGAAATAATGGAATTCGGCCTGACAAAGACCTGTTGTTTGATGACAGTAATTTAAATTTTTTCTTACACTGTCTCACATATAGAGTTAAGGAATTAGTACTACAGCGATTCAGACACACTGAGAGTTATCTTAAATTCAGATATTTTACTTATAATTTAATTAATAAGATTTTGCAAGACTTATAGATCTTCTATTCAACAAACTAGTTTGTTACATACTCTCCTACACAAAGTATCAATCTGTGCATTCTATGTGCAAATATAATAGCATAGAGCAACTCCAGCAGTCTAGATTTAGTTTAAGCCATAGTACTAAATGGGGAAAATTAGTATTATTGATTATTTTCAATATGTGAAAATTACTTAAGAAAATATGAGACTAAAAGGCTTTCTTGCAAATAGCAGAAAAGCATTTGAAACCCATGCTTCTACAGATGAGTTCAAAATTAACTCAAATATAGGACAGCAGGTGGCACTGACAACATGCCAATCTTAAAACAGCTGTGTTGAACTGGTACAAAACTGATCATATTACAGCTGTATTACCTTTTGTGTAAGGTTGTAAATGTAGAGAACATAAGCTCATCTTTCACAATACTCTATCCTGTAAGTATTGTGTATAAGTGTTCCCTTTGATATTGCTCTTTACTATACTTTACTAACATAGTTACAGATACTGAAGATCTTCACAGGGATGTATCATGAAAGGAAAAGAGCCAGCAATAATTGCTACCAAAGAAATTCCATCTGCACATAAGAACAAAGCTCTTTCCCTTGAGAACAATTAACAGGGAAAGTTTGTCCACAGAACTGGTAGAATCCATCTTACTGGAATTATTCAGGCTTGACAGGGCCCTGGATAACTCAGTGTGTGGCACTGTCTATAATAAGAGACTGGAGCAGAAGATTGCCAGAAGTTCTTTCCAGCCTAGATTGTTCTGTGACTCATTACAGTTAGGCCACACAATGATGCTGAGAAGCTTAGACACTGCTCCAAGTCAGCTTTAACATACACATGGGCAGTAAAACACTCATAACAGATAATACTGCAGCTAGGAATTACATGTTGTTCGCAGGGAAAATTATTCAGTTTTTTACAGCTTCCGGCTCCAGAGACTTGGTGCTTCAAACTTGCCAATGTGTCTCTGATGTTGAAGACAGACTTTTGTCCTTTGCACATCATTCAGCCATAGTAAAGAGGAGTGAATCAAAGCCTTTCTTTATACAGGCCACAGAGAAACTAACCTGAAGGCCACAGTTAACATGCAAGCAGAAACTCGGTATTACTATTTAATACTTACATTTTCTAACCCAAGAAGGACCAAGAGTGGGATTGTTGTCATTCCTCCTTGGATCCACTCTTCTAGGGAAACAGTGCCATCATGATCATAGTCAATTTCTTCCATCATTTCATGAAGGATCTACAGTTTAATGAAAAATTTTATTATTACTATATTCTAATATAGCAATTTGTTAAGACACGTGCAGATCTCCAATTCTCTCATACAAAAAATAAGAAAAATATTACTTACATGGTAGCTGTAGTAAAATAAGTATGGACAGTTCAGAAAATGAAGTGCCATGCTCCTGTTTACATTTTACTAAAACCTAAAGGTCCCAAACCAATTGTGTGCTTTGTGCACTCATTCCTAAGAAACCAGTTGTGTTATAGAATTTAATTATTACATTTATTGAACATCTCATAGATCAGATTTAGCCAGCAAAATACTGGTAAAAGTGCTAATTCACAGTGCCATAGTGGAACAGAGACTATTCTTATTTCTATCTTACTCACCTATAGATGGATATGAAATATCCCAAAATTATGACAGCTGTCTCTAGCAACATGAAAAAATTGTGATAAATGGATACTTACTGGACTTAATTCAGTAATATCCCATTCAAGGTATTCTGCAACATGCATCATTTGAGCAATGATATTTTCCAGCTCCTAGAGATGAATGAAAAAGCATGATATTTACTGCAAAGTTATAAAGAAAAATTCTACTGCAAGCAACTAATAATTCAACCATATTGCATTCAGTGACACTATTTCATCAACATCCCCGATGAAATACAGGAACTTTACACTGGAAGCTGTATACTCAAGTGAATCTGCTTAATAGCAAAACATCCTGCATGGACTACAAAGCATTCAGGGAGGTGAAATTCAGCCCCACAATCAAAGTAATTGAAAGTACTAATAGATTCTTCCTTCCTCGTTATCTTTCAAGCACTCATGTTTTCACAATCTGATTTTCACCATGTGATAAAATCATGTAACAATCTTTAAATGCTATCACTCTAAAAAATTATTTTTCTGACAGTAATTGTAAAAATCACAATTTTCTAACAGAAATAAGGTATAAAGTGGATTCTATAAACTACTACAGATTTCTTTTCTTACCTCTGCAGGATTGCAATTTCCCATGATCACAAATCACTAAAGCTTTTCTATGCTAATAAATACAATTTTGCTTTGTAAATATGCTCAAATGCTTAACTAGAACCATTCTGAATTCTCATTTGTATCTAAACATCTAACTCATATTTGGTATTGCCTAGAATTATGGTGCCATATTTACTTTATGTCCGTATAAAATTTAGCTTCCCTATGTCCCTGCAACTTAGAAGAATCACGTCCTCTTCCTTACCAATCCACTCTATGCTGTCTTGCTTCCAACAGACCCAAAAGAAGGTGGAAAGAAATCCAAATTAAAAAGAAAAAAAAAGAACACTGCTGATAAACTCTTGTTTCTGTTAGATATCAGAAAAAATATCTACATTTTAAAAAAAAAAGTAGTTCCATATCTCTGACTTTTCTTCAAACATTTAGTTGGGCTACTCCTCAAAACTTTGCCCTTAATATTGTTCCTCCATTCTAAATAACAACATGGAAGTTATGACATGTGTCCACATAAATCCACTGTGTGACTCTCACCCTTTTTAATGAAATCTTTACAAATGGTGTTTTCATACATATCTCCCAGAAGCATACTAGAATTATTGGAATCATATTAATGTGTCCCCTACAGTAATATGATTAAAGGTCAGAAGAATATAGAATGGGACTCCATGACAGCAGTGTCAGCAACTGAAAATTTATACAGTTGTATAAGCAGCATTTCTCATTGGAAAAGAAAACTCAAGCATTACTTTTCAAATGAATGATCTTTTATTGACTATATTTTATACTGCTTCTAATAATTCAGGAAAAACATAAACTTGTTTTGAATTAATGCAGTTTTTTATAGTTATGCCATGTTGACATACTGTTACAATGCAATACATAAAAAATATTACCGAACTATCCAGGTATCCATTCCCATCTGTATCATACAAGCGAAACATAACTGAAAAGAAAACAAAAAGAGAAAGAAACTCAGTTAGAAAACACAACACACACATCTCTTTTTTCCTAAAAAAAAAACAAAAAAACCCAACTCCAACCAAAACACAAAACAACTAAGCCTGAGTTTCAAAGAAAGGACAAATATTAACATTTTTATTTAATGATCAGACCAGCTGTAGACCAACCTAACAAACTGCATTATTTGCGTTGTTCACTCAGCAACTACCCTGCCATGGTGCCTCCAACGAGACTTCTTGCCAGAGAGTGCAATTGCACCTTTTCAACACCATCACCCCAACAGCTAATTTGGTGTGTGAACTTGATTTTGCTTCCCTCTAGAGATGATGTGTCTTCATGGTGAGTACTACCAAAAGGCCCTTCTCTGAGATCTCACCAAACATAGGATTACACACAATGGGTCACGAATGTTGATAAACCTGCTTAAGTTACAATGCTACTTCCTTGGCTGCAGCTATCACTATTCAGTAGTGACCCTGCCTTAGGAACTATTTTCTGACCAACTAAATGAAACACAGGATTAGTATTTTAAACATCCAATCATCCAAATCCAACAATAAACATACACCACAAACTGCCAGCATGACTTTTTCCAGGACCGTACTTTCTTCATCAGTTTCAAAGTGTTTTCCCAACATTTTGGAGGGTCACACAAAGGTATATTTTGACAATATCCAGAAAAAATATACACTTTCAAGTTTATATTGGTTCCAGATAAAAGAAGGGGTACGTGCACCATTACCAAGATATTCGAAAGCAGCAAAGCACAAAGCTTTCACGGGAGTACTGTTAGAAGCCTAAAGAGGAAATCCAGAAGCTACAAATACCCCAGTCTTTATCTCTATATTTAGGGACAGTTTATCAGAGCTCTGAAATCCACCATGCTCTTCAAAAGTGCAATTTATTTTTTACCCCTACACCTATTTTTGAGGGATGAAGAAGGCAGCCCATGTAGAGGTGGTTCCAGTACGATGTAATGCCTTCACCGACAGCAAAACACAAGTATCTGCTGTCTAATTAGATGTCTCTGGAAACTATTTGACACTGAGGATCCACAGCAGATGTTGTTACAGTCCAATAAACTTCACACACACAGTTTACCATAATTTCCAGGAAACAATATAATGAAAAGTGAGAGGAAATTCTTACCAATTAGAGAGCAAAGCTCAGAGAGAATTTGATGATTTTTGGACTTCCAGCAAAACATATTAACTGTTATTTGTATTGGTTTGCTTCACTTATACCTTCCATCTTGGGAACAAGTTGAGCATCTAACTGTGTGGAGATAAAGGTAAGCACTATACCTCTCTACCACTTCAGCAATTTTTGCCACTACATTGCACTGCTCTTAGGAGCTGTAACACGAGATTGATGATATTTACAGCAGTACACTATTTCATGCCACAAAGGCCCGTGATTCATTAGTTACAGGTTAGGAAAACCTATAAAAATATCTTTTTTTCCCTAGAGTTACATAGCAAAAATGCTTCAGTGTAAAACAACAGTTAATGCCAAAAGCCACCAGAGATCAGTACTGTCCCTGCTAGTATGCCTTCCACCAAAGCTTCTCAGAGTTTGACAGCTAATATTGTCTGGCAAAGGTACCATTAGGCATTCACAGCTTCCACAGGGATGAGTCACTGAATCTCTCAATGATAACGTTAAAATGATTTAGCTCTCCTTCCTCCTCCTCTGTGATTCTTACACTCTACTTGAGAGTATGTTTTACAGCAAGTTTTAGCATCTCCGTGGCCTTTACCCACTCCAGAGCAGTAGTGCTTACAACTTTTTTTTTTTCCTTTAACATGAATCAGTAGTTCTAATCAGTCGTTTAAAACCAGACATTAGCATAATTATAACTGTTTCACCTTTGTAGAAACAAAGTCTTTCCAATTACATATGTATAGGATAGCAAAAAGGTTCAATCTGTGCTCTTAGCTAGATTCTGAAAACTATGCTACTGGTGTAGCGTGCAATCTCTTTTCTATTCACGCGCTGCTAAATATTCATGCTCTTGATTTACACACTCTAGGAAAAAAAAAAACCTAAACCAAACCATCAACAAAATTATAAAAACAACCAAACAGAAGTTCTGATGCAAACTACAGAGCTCAATACAAAGTTTTGAATTTCTTTTCCCATCCCCTTACCTGATTACACTGACTGGGCATTCAATTTCTATTTCCAGATGGCAATTTAACCTTAAAATAACTTCTGTTTTCTCAGTGTATCTCTGTTTGGAATGCTTGGGATTATCTTTATATTCAGGTCATACCTGGCTTATGAATAATAGATATGTTGAGCATGCCAAACAGGTGAGGTTCACACTATGCAAGACCTCTACACTCTTAATAGGTTAGAAAATCAATTTATTTTCTGGAATATCTATAAATCTATGAAAATCTGTATATCAAGATGAAACATTATTTTCTCTTAGTGTAGTTTATCCTCCAGAATACATAAAATTTTAATTGAAAGCACCACTTTCATGTTCTGCTTGTCCTGAATAAAGTTTCCAAATACTCAGCTATGACTCATTTTTTTCTATTTTTTGTCATCTGAAAATAAAAATTAAATTCACCATTTGAAATGGGTATTAATATTAATGCTGACAACTCCAGAATAAGCAATTTTTCTTTTTTTCCCTTCATTGCTACAAACTTATAATTTACATTACAGCCACAGGACTTACTGCTTTCAAATTCAGAAAAATAGTTTAAATATACCATTAATTTATAATGAGAATTCAACTGAAATCAATGGGAAAGTCTGCATACAATGGTGCAGTATAAGCTGCAATTTAGACACTAAAAAGCAAAAATATGTGCTATATTTCAATTCTGTATGATAAAGAAGAAAATAAATCCATGAAACAACCATGCCCAGAATTTTATGTAGTAAATGCAACCGACCTTGAATACACAAAATATTTAAGGGCCATAGACATATTAGATTATGTTCTCTCTCTCCTAAATCATATAGAGCAAAGTCTTTTGCCTATGCAGCTTCTATTGCAGGAATTTCATAGAAAATCCTCATACTATAATTATCATCTGCTCCTCTGTCTCTCCTTCTTTCCATTGTACCAATTCCTGACACCAGGGGAGGCAACTGATCTCCATTTAATGCCAAGGTTTGTGCATGGAGCTCCTCAGAGCTCTGATAAGGTTGCATAACTTGCTACCATCCAGCAGTTACTATACCCTAAGTTAAATTCAGTCCTTGGATCCCAGTTTTTCTGCGTCCATGTTCTGAATGTGCATTCACACGTACATTCTCATATTTTAGTCATATGATACCAAAACAGTAATTCTGAATTTGGGGGATTTGCTGTCACCTTGCAGTACAAAGTTGCCATTGTAAGCTAGTTACAGGTAACAAACCATGAAGACACTTCAGCAACATGTAATCTTGTAATTAATTTCTCATTCTGGCAGAAGCAGCCTACTGTTTGCACATCCTAACACATTAAATATTTACCTTTCCAATGAGAGCCTGACCCCACAGATCTTTTATAAACAGATCTAGTTATGTATATTGAAGTGTATTTCATCTCAATAAAGCCTATATGATTGGTCTGACTGTTTAGCCACATGAAAAACTGGCTTCTAAAATTCCACAATAAGGAAGCAAGTTTTCATCTTTTTTCTCCAATTTATAGATCAAACTCACAGTGGCTTTTTGGGAAGCTTTGTTTTGTTGTTTTGTTTGTTTTTTATTTTTTAATTAGGAGTCTGGATCATCAAAATGCAATACCACTACCTAGTAAAAAACAAAAAAAACCAATAAAGCAAACAAATAAACAACAAAACAAGTAATTTCTAACTTTCTGTGTCAAACACTCCTTCCCAATAGTGTTGCAGACTTGGATCATTTCTTGGCTTATTACAGAGCCCTCAGCCTATATAAGCAACCATTCTTTATTTGAATTAGGATGTTTAGTACAGGTTATTCACCCCATCTATATATCTGTAAGTATACTCAGTATATTTTGCTGTTTTTTTCTCAGATCTGATGCTAATCAAAAGATGACAGTATAGAGAGGGTTATTGCAACTACAGAATGTACAATCCTTACTCTCCATCTTAGCGAGTGCTAGATAGACCAAATTTAGTTTAAAATCTCATCATTAGCAAGAATGAAAAATAAT
Source organism: Petroica traversi (assembly GCA_025920805.1). Classification (NCBI taxonomy): domain Eukaryota; kingdom Metazoa; phylum Chordata; class Aves; order Passeriformes; family Petroicidae; genus Petroica; species Petroica traversi. Next base: position 27,039,378 of record JAHLSL010000022.1, read on the forward strand.
TTTTGCAATAAGGGTCACCTAGAACCATATTTTTATAATCTATCTTCTCAAAACTGGTTCTTAAATTCAGGAACAGAATATTTGATGACTTATGGAAATAAATATTAAAAATTAAAAGATGATCATACATTCTAGCTTGTCTTCAGGTCTTCCTCTTTCTAGCAGTGACAAATAGCAAACAATATCCTTCAGCTGGATCATATCTGGTAAATGTGAGTTGGCAGGAGTAGGAGGTCTGGATGTAGAAGTACCCTTGTTAAGTCTCAGACCTGGAAATAACCCATAGCCTTTGTTAGACTGAACATAAGCAGAGAATGAAAATAAAACTCTTGCATGCATTCATATTTGTTTGATGTGAATCCCAGATTATTTCTTCATTTAAATATAAGGTTTTAAACAATTCATGTTCATAGTTTATTTAGCAAAGGTAGAATTAAAATAAACTTTTGGAAAAAAAAATCCCACCCAATTATGGGAATGGTTAATTTGTGCTGATCTGATTTCATTTGACTACAAAACAATTTAGTAAATATTTTTATTCTACCCTATTAGATGCTAAGCATTAAAAACAGTCCCTGCCCAACTCGCATCCACTTCCTTGTGCTTACAGAAGTTTCATCTAATTTATAGATTGACAACAGCTACACTAATTGAAGTTGTTTTAGCACCAACAAAAACTCTTCTAATATCCCAAAAACACAGCCAATGTGTCAGTGCAGCACATTTTTAAAACATGTAGTGTAAGTGAAAGACTACTGAGAAAAGAAATTCAGAATTTAAATAACAGTCATAATAATTGCTCAGACATTGTGATTTATTGCAGTTCCAGTGTACCAAGTGGAATAAAATTTTCAAAATTGCCAAACTTTTTGTTTCAGGACAATGTTAATATGACCCATCCTGATGATATTATTAGAATCTGCAAGCCCAAATTGGGAAAAAATGGGAAGGAAGCAGAACACAGAGAAAGAAGTATTAAAACTTCCTTTACAAGTTTGTTACATTTCTCACTGACTGAGGGTCCTCTCCACCTAAATTTAGCTTGAAAAACTTCATTGCAATCTGGATACATCTTCAAAAGCCTTTATTTTACAAGGTATGCCTACATGTTATGAGGTACACATGTTAAAACAGTAAAATAAGGTAAAAAAGAGCAAATTGGCATGCAAAAATCCTATCCTGGAATCAATTAAATTTTTATGGTTTCAGGCAAATAAACACTAAAAGTAAACATTAAATTAACAAAAATATTTAATAAGTCAATATTCTGTTTAATGAGCTTGCATATCAGTTAAGGGTCATTAAAATTAAGACATTGTCATATTTTATTCATTTAAATGGTAGCTTTAATAATACAACTTACACAAATAGTTCATATTCCAGACTCATGTAAATCATATTCACAGAATAAAAAAAAGGATTATTAAATCTGGGATATGTCTTCTCAAAAATAAATAGTGCTGAAATCCAAATGAAAAGAAATACAAATTTCAAGGTATCTTTTAATCTATCATCAGCTGCAAGGTACAGGTTAAATTATTGCTTCTTTATCAGAGGTGGGAAGGGCTGGCTGCAATGCACTGCTTACAGATGACCTCCAGTCCTGCTGCTTACCTGGCATCTGTTTCCATCTCTCTTCAGACACCTTAACTGAAATACAGTTTACAAACAGACATGAGTGGACTAAAAGAGACTAAGTGAAAAACAAACATAGCTGAAAGACTGATGAACCCTGTTACTTTCCTTGTCATTTTCTCTGGCTCTCACTTACCTTTTCATTTTTCAGGAGAATGTCAAACATTTCTGACAAAGTTATGTTCCAGAACTGTCAGCTTTCTTTTCATATTCAAAAATTACTAGGCACTCAAAAACAAGTATTTCCACAATTTCCATTTGCACATCAAAATTTACCAGTGCACAGTTTTTCCTTTAAAAGTTACAAATTACCAGGATACAACATTTAGTTTAAACCACAAAATTGAATTACAATATAAACCCAGTATATTTTCAAACCCAAACAATTCTTGCATGAGGTGAACTGTCTCTCTGAATATGTTTTGGACACAATAATTTATCAAACAGTCCTTCTGGTATTATGCTATAGGAGTCTCCTAAGCTTTTATTACATTATGTTATTTCTGAAGTCCTTAGCAACAGAAAAAAACTCATGACAAACTTGGAAAAATTAGTGCAGAAGAAAACAATTTTAGGAGGCAACAACAGAGTGAGAAACTTTACATACAGTTTAAACAACAGTATTAATAATATCACCATCCCACTAATGATGTTATAATAATTATCATTATAATAATTTTATCATGCATAGGAATAGAATATACCAAGGAGAACTCTAGCGAAAGTGAAGAAAGCTGAGCACAGGGCAGAATTTAGCTGTAAATCTGACAATGATTGCTACCATTCCTACAAATGAAGTGTCAAAACCATAAAAATACCAGAATTATAAAAGATGATTTTTAAAAATAACATGAAAATATATGTGAAAACATATAATAATAAATAAATATGCACCAACTGGACATGGACATTAAAATGGCAGCTGCTAGTGGAATTATCAGGCAAAAAGTGACTACAAATTTTGGTGAGTGGTTCATGTCTATTGCTGATGCTGCTCATAGATGAAATCATGATGAAAATGTCAATGAAAAGTTAAAAGGAATAAATACATCAAACCATTTGGCTTCTTATCTACGCATTTGACACTGTTTCAATAAATTAGTCCAGCTTCTGCTTTTAGGTACTAAATCTTGACAGACTTCCCAAAGTATGGAAGTACTAAACCAAGTATTTCAAGCTAGGGAAGTAACCATAAATCTCTTTAGCAAGGTTTTACAAAATTTTGTAGCTGACAGTTTTGAACACTATTTTGCATGCATGTCCTCTGAACTCAAAATCACTTTTCAGAAATATACTAACACTTACGCAACATTTAAAATATCAGTAGCTGCTAATTATTAGGATTAATAACAACAGAAGCACACCTAGACAATTAAGCGAAACATAAGCAACTCCCACAGAAATGGTTAAACACCAGCAGGAGCCTCCTGCATGAAGCTTGAAGGTTTTTAAGTGTTTATACAGGAGAGTGGGCAACAAGATCATGTAACCATAGCAATCTGATTAGCATTAACATGACAAAGAATGACCACTTGGTGTCTCAGCTGCATCATTATTGTGTATTAAAAAGACAAAACCATTTAATTTCCATTCCTTTTCACAGTATTTCCTATTATGGTTGAGTTAGTTTCTCTAATTTCACAAATACCAGAACAAAAATCCCTCAACGAGTCGTTAAGAATTCCATATATTTACAGTTTTTAAAAGTAAAACAGCAGGGTGAGGGAACCTTTAGCTTTTATATTACTGATTTTATTACTTACCTCCAGAAAGGTGCTGTGGTTTGTTTTTTATTAACGGGCTGCAGTGAGAGATTTTGTTCTTAAATGATGTAAAAAGGTGTTCAATGAAATCATCTGGTAACTCTGCCTCCAGAAAAGTCTTCATGAACAGCTTGAACCCCTCTAAATCAATTGTCTGCAGTGAATGGGGAGAAAAAAAGAATAAAAGATTTTGAATGCTTTGTAAAAAAAAATCACACTAATCCATCAAACAATACTCTGTTGATAAAAGCTTTGGACTGTATCAGAATATACTAATTTCTGAAGATATAGACTGGCACACTTATTCTTGAAAGTAATTATTGAATTAAGTATTACTTTGAAAATTCACAGTATTGCTACAATACCTCAGAGCACAGCATAAAACAGCCTAGAGCAAATTCAGAGCACTTACATCAGGACCCTGAAATCAAGTTCTGTGTTCTCAAATTACTTGATTATCAACCAAAGGCGCCTACAGAGCTCCTAGGGATGTACTTAACTCCTATAATTAAGCAGTAATAAGCAGGGGATTTTTGGATGCCTAATTCAGGCAATTGAAGGCCTTCTGTCTTTTCCTAGGTGGCAACATGCTTTACTGGTGTTTGCCAAGGAGTTACTAATCACCCTGTCTCAAATAAGTTCCATGAGTCACATGAGAGTGCTCAGACATGCAGCACTACTTACAGGAGAAAAAACCAAAAATTGTTGGTTCAAAACATTTGTCATTTAGTTTAATTTGGTTTTGCTTTTGCCAGCAAGGTAAGAGCTGATTAATAAAACTCCAACAATGATTTCTTCTGTTAAAACAGCATTATCTGTTTTAAGTAATAAAATTAATCATAGATTAACTCAAGTTGGAAGGAATACATGAGGATCATTGAGTTCAACTCCCTGCTAAACCATATGACTAAGAGCATCATCCAGATGCTACTTGATCTCTGCTGGGTTTAGTGCCATAACCAAGCAATGCTTTGGGAAGCCTCTTCCACTGACCAACCAGCCTCTCAGTGAAGAGCCTTTTCCGGATGTCTGAACCTCCCCTGATGCAAAATTCATTCCATTTCCTCCTATCCTGCTGCTCATCACCAAGAAGATATCAGCACCTCCCCCTCAAGGAAGGTGGAGGCTGCAATGGGATCACAGCAATGCAAAGCATTGTGACCCCACTTTATCCTGCTAATAGAGAATGAAGATAGAGGTATCCTGAAACATATTGACATAACTGCATATTTACAATTACATATGTGATTTTAAAACAGCTCATCAATTATTATTCTGAAAAAACCACAATGTTACTTTGTTTATAGATCAAACAAAACAGCAAACTGTTATCATTAAATAATAAAGCTACATTATACTACAAAACTGAGTTTGAGAAATGTCCCTGTGCTTCAGGAAGACTCCTTTTCTCCATAGAAAACCCTAGTGCAACTCCTTTAGTTCATCACAGTGAATGTGGAAGGAAGGAAAAGACAACCAAGAATCAGCTTGAAACCATGCCAGAAAAAGGAAAACCTAAACTGCATTTTCAAAAGGCCTCAGTGAATCTGGAATCTGAGTCACAGTATAAATATTTTGGCTATTATTTTAATATAATTTTAAGACTTAGGAGCAGAGATTTCTCTTCCCCTTTGACTTATTTGACTTCTTTTTTAATGTATTCATGAGATATTGGAATTGTCTGTCCACATTAAGTAAGGTGTTCCCCATTAAGATCAAGACCTAACTACCAAAGGGTAATATTTTAAATTTGTATCATTATTTCTATCAGGGATCAACAACACAAACTGCAAAATCTGACTGCTCTTGTGCAAATCATTACTATTAGCAATGCAAGATAGGCAACAGGCTACCTCTATTGAGCTTCTAATACAGAAAACCTAATTTGAGAAAGAAGTGAAACCTCTTGAAGACGAAAATAGCAGAAACTGAAAAAAAAAATTGCATACAATGCTCGAGTTGGGTGTAAAACGGAAATAATCACCTTGTTCAGGGACTCACTGTCTTTATCTCATCAGACAGTTTCAGCCACACTCTCACTTTGGCAAATCATACACTGTTTCATTCTTGCTACAAACTTTACATCTTTTCTGATAAAGCCACTGACATTTAATTCAGTGTTTATAAACAACGAATCACAATAGCAAAAGGATTTGTATCAGCATCCAAGTAAATCAGTAATTAGTTACACTAATATACACTATAAATGTATTTTTTATCTGCAAGCATAACAAATCCATTAATCACTAAATCAACTGACTTTAACAATGTGAAATTGCTTTGTTAAATTGTGCATTAATGAAATGTGTCTTAGTTATTTCACAAAATCATAGACACAGAAAAAAACAGCTAAGTGAAAAAGGAAACTAAACCAAAATTATGATCCCATTTAAATTAAGGCTTATGGATGGACAAGTAAATATCTTTACATTACATTAATCTTTATTTACTTTGTCTGAAGATCTTATGAACATATTGCAAAAATATTCCTGGAGTTTAGAGCCACCTTAGATTTTTAAACTGCTGCCTGAGTGGCATTGGTTCTCCAAGCTGCCAGCAGTAACTAAATCCCTAATGCTAATTTTTTTCTTTTTTTAAAAAAATTAATGGGTTCAGAATTATATCTGTGTAGAGAACTGGATAAATAAATAAGTTTGAAATTAGGTACTTCTTTCATCATGAAGACTCTCTTTCCCAAATATGTTCAAACTTTTCAATATTTTGTGAAGATGATCAGACTGTAATTTAAGCCAATATCCTCCAACAGATGTCCCAAATTGCTAGAAAAGACAGGACATACTGAAGTAACACATGACTTGGCAGCCAGGTCCATGTATTATACTTGACATCCTCACTGCCACCAATCAGGGTGGCTCAGCAAAGGACAAAAGAAAGTGTGTGGTTGCTCTAAAGGCTGTTCTACAGCCAGATTTGTTCAGATGAAAGTGCTTTATCCCCTGTTCTTACACGCTCTCTGACCTATAATCCCCCAGGGGAGCAGCAATATTCATACAACAAGAGTTCAGATGTTGCACATCCAAAAGCTTTCAAATTGTAATGAAAGTTAGTTAGGAGCTGGCAAATTATTGGAATACACATCAGAAATGTTTAGAATGGCCAAAAATGCAGGTGCAAAACCACATGCTGTATGCAAAGAATGTGTAAAACCAGTCGTGCCTAAAAGAAGATCTCCATGTAGAGCCCTGCGATTAGGTTCTTGCCTAAAACCCCAAAATCTGAGATTCTAATACCATAGCTGAAAAACATTCTAGATGACCTAACATAATTGGTGTAGATTATCCTATTAGAACTGAGCTCTAAAATAGTATACTCATCTCTGGATATTTGTTTTTGTAAATGTACGTACAGTAAATTACAGAACTAAGCTAGACTAAGGTAGATCTAGGAGTAGATCATCCATCAAGCTTCCCAATTAAAAAGGGTGATCTTTCAAACACAGGCTCACTTTTAAATTGCTTTCAGTGCCTTCTCTATCATTTCTCTCTCATTGTAATATACATAACTTATTACATGACTATAGAAAAATGGAAGAATTTCTTAAAATAAATTCTGAGAGGATCACTGTAGAAGACACAGAGGCCTTAGAGCATTCTCACCAAGCAGAGGTTTAAGTATTGAGTATGGTTCATTTAGAACAGAGCACACTTGCTCAGCTTAATTTAAAATAATTTAATTTAAAACAGAGAAAACAACACATAATATTACAGTCATTTCTCTATTCTGCAATTACAAACTATTTTTCTTTTTCCTCATGGAACTTTACCCTTCTGAAACAGGGAAATGCTGCAGCAATTAACTGCCCCTCCTTTAATTACCAGCATTTCCCCCTGTCCCCAGCCATTTTTCAAATGTATTGCACAATGCTATGGTAAGCAAAAAGACAAAATTAAAGGCAAGCAGAGAACAATAATTTTCCACCTTAAATGTATCATGCTTGATCTTCCTTTTAGATCTCACTGTCATTATCAGAATTTCTCAGATGAAAAGTTTAGAGAATTTTGGTATGGTTTGAAAATAATTTATTTATGCTAATAAATTCTCAAACATTAATTAAACAGTTCAGATCAGTAACATCAGAATAATATATAAACCATAATGGTGGATGTGGTTTTCTTAAGCATGTAGGCTAATTGCTTAATTTTCAACAGTTGCTTGCCTTCCAGAAGCTCCAGCTGAATTTAAATGAACCTGAGAAAGAAGGATTTAGCATTTCAGAAAGCATTTTCCATGACGTTTCCCAAGTGAGAGGATGAGAGCGTGAGAGGATGTACCAAACTGACAACAATTAGCCTGGCACATTAATTAATTCATTCCATTTCACAAGAGACTATCAGGGCATAGGGAGATTATGATCACAAGTTTAGGGATTTCAGGAAAATTTTCAACATAACAGAGATAAAACAGGACACAGTTGAATCAGAAAAACATGAAAGAAGTTTCAAATAATTTGGCCTAAATCATCTGAAGGAGTCTAAAATAAGAAAAAAAAATCTGTGTTTTAGTTTGGCTCTAATAAAAAGGGTACCAAAGTCCTTGCCTGTAGGTCACAGAAAAATAAAGGGTTTTATACTAATCATATAAAACTGAATTTCTGTTTTAATATATCAAACTGCTTCAACAAGTTTATCTGAGCTCCATTTTTATGTTTTAGAAAAAGAAACTTTACAAAATAAGACTTCATTATTACTGGGTAATAAAACTTCATTTGGTAATGAAAAATTTTGATATAACTCCAGAGAAGTACACGTTCAAAACCACCATAGAGTTTCAGCTAATTTAAACCATAAAGTTAATATAAAATTAATTTTATTATATTTTTAGAAGTAGTTAGTTCCTACTTATAGATTTTATCAATGCTTCCAAACATCTGAAATTAAGAAAAAAAAACCCTAAAAATGACATATTCCCCTGGGAAAAAAGGAGAAAGAATATATGACATACACAACACTGCATACATTTAACTTTAAAATTATTTTTAGCAAATAAAATGTGCAAACCATTAACAATTTTCATCTTTTCTGAAAGCAAACATGGAACTGGACTCACTATGCATAGGGAAAATAAAAATGTGCATATTTTCCTACACAATAAATTGTCAGGGAAAAATTCATAGCATTTAATTAACCATCCACAAGATTTCAAAATTAATCTTAGCCCTAAACTTCCAATAAGGATCTAATCCATAAGTATTGTTTAGGTATTTTTTTTTCTATAAGCTCCTTCCAAACAGATAAAGAAGAAACACACCAAAGTTGATAATGAGGTCTAAGTCACTGACTGGCCACAGAAAAGAAGGTTCTCATTATACATGTTCACAGAAAAATAAAATTATCCACAAAAAAAAAAAAGTGCTATGCACTAAGTGCAACCGAGACCATCACTTCCTTCTGACAGCAGAGAAAAAGTGACAGATTTTCCCTCTTGTGGGGAAAAAAAAAATCTCCTGGTAAAGACAACTCGCCAGTGGGAATCACCTTGGCTGACTTCCCATTTGCCTCAGGAAATTCAAACCTGAGTCTGTTTCTCTAAAGAGCATCCAAATATCAGGAAAGAGCTGAAGAGTCACTGAGGGCAAAAATAAGGTTTCTGTATGTCTATGCCAACAAAATCATTAAATATTTATTTGCAAAAATGTGACTGAACAAGTCACTGGTAAACTCCCATGAATGAGGTGATCTGAACATGTACTCAGAGATGTATCAAAAAAGATAGCAAAATGTTTCAGCTTTTAAGGTAGTACTTCTAGACATATGGAAAAATTTAAGATGCTCAGGTAAATTTTACAGAAAATAGATGAGACAAGTTTTTTATTTCTTTTCTTTTTTAAATTATCATACCAGAGTTGGATGCTGTCTTTACCCAGAGTGGAAATAATCCATTCAGGATCTACACCTATGCTAAAAGAAACAGAATCAATATATGTATTGCATATATAAAAATAAATCTTCATCTATACATACTATCATATACCAATTCTAAATGAAGCAGCAAACAGCAATTAGAGATTGCTCAGTGAGGCACCTCAGTGCCTCTGGGACTATAACATGTCATCTCACATCCTGCATATATTACACTATTAAATTTTTGGATGCATGCATTAGTCCAAGAGATCTAACAGTTGTGGGATTTTTATGTAAATGCCATGAAAAGATTACATTCAAAAAATCCCATCAGTGTAAAAAACTCACTGTTACTTTTTTATGATTAAAACCAGAAAAAGTGGTTTTCATATAGTGGAACAAAGCAGACTGATCTGTCTTTATTTGTCACATACTATGACAACATTCCTGCCATGATGTCTGACTAAGCGAATATAGAGAGATTTGTCCAGATCTGTAGTTTCAACTGACTTGTTCTTGGTAAAGAATCCATACCCAACCAATGTGTTGTGTGGAAATTTTTCTGAAGTTATGGCATATGGCATCCTTCACATTACAAGGAAGTTACAAACAATTATGGTTTGCTCTGCCAACTCCCATTACTTTGGAGAAAACTCCTTTGCTCATCCTTTAAGAACCAGGATGATACAAAAACAATTAGGCCAAAAATTATCCTCATTATACTACTTTTAGAGTAGCAGAAGACAATAAAAGTTTATCACAGAAGTCTGTTACACCTTATCCATTTTGTAAAATACAAAAATTTAAAGTGACACTAGCTATATGGATAAAAAATGGCAACTGCAAAAGATAATACCATATAGCACCTATTTTACTTCAAACGGAAGTCTGGAAATAGAGAGACAATACAATTTGTGCACAGACTATGTGAGAAGGTGACATCCAGGCCAGGCAAGCACAGGCAGAAATTACCAGCCTTTCTTTCAAACTTGTTTACAACCCAATCTCCACTGCACTTCTGCCATCAAGGATGCATCACTGGGTAACTGTGTAAGGGGTGGGGAAGAAGGCTGGAATTGAGCTGCAGACCCCAGATTTGGAATCAGAGATTTCAACCACATCTGTAGGTAACCTACTTGAAGCAGCTGCCTGACACTTATTAAGGAAAATGGTGATGGAGCAGACACAAAGAAGTTTTTTTAGTTATCAAGAACAATCTTCACTCAGTGGAAGAATTGAGGTAAGATGTAAAAGTACATCTGCAGAACACCTTCTTCCCCAGCTGCTAAAAGCTCCTGGCAAACTCCTTAACAGCTCATCAAGCATTCTTGGAGATATTTACCTATTTTTCTATAATAATACATTTAAAAGGCCAATTATGTAGAAAATTCTTTAGCCTGGCCTTTTGTTGTCCTTCTGTATCTCAGAAAAAACCTCTCCTAGGAAGACAGGCTGAGAGAACTGAGGTGGTTCAGCCTGGAGAAGAGAAGGCTTTGGGGAGACCTTATAGCACCTTTCAATCTCTAAAGGGTGAGGGACTTTTTACAAGTGCAGGTAGAGATAAGACAAGGTGTAATGGCTTTAAACTAAACAAGGGTAGGTTTAGGATACATACTAGGAAGTTCTTTATAGTGAGGATGGTGAGGCACTGGAACAGGTTGCCCACGGAAATTGTGGATGCCCCATCCTTGGCAGTGTTCAAGGGCTCGGAGCAGCCTTGTCTAACAGAAGGCGTCTGTGCCCATGGCAGGGGTCTTGGAAATAGATGATCTTCCTCCCTAAATCATTAGCTATTTTTCCATGAATCTGTGCATTAGTTTATCCTTAAGATACCACACAAAATCATATGACAGAACATCAAGCACACATAAAAAGACACATTTGAACAAATGGCAATCATTGAATTAGAAAAAAAAATACTAAAGAATCTTAACTTTAAAGAAGTGGAAGTCACAAAGAAATTAAAGACTTGGCAACTGATCAAATAAAGTTTCCAGGATAAACTACATATTTCAAGAGAGTTTCTAGGATGACACTGGTTAGTTTGACTAAAGAATTCACAACTATGAAGTAACAAAACCATTAAAAATACTTTGGGGTATTTAGACACAGTAAAAATCTCACTTTATTCATAGTTTAAAAAGTAGTCTGGGATTTTATTCTTCCATTACTGCATAAAATACTACAAATCTGACAATAAATCAACCAGTATTTTCCAGAGTATCATGACCATATGGGGATTTCTTTGCAATATATCCAACGTATCTCCTAGATATGCGATAAGATGCTTTTTACCCCACTAACACCACTAAAGAATGCATGTTTCTTAATTCTCTTTTTACTCTACTCCAGTGGCATAAAGCAAAGCTCTTGCTTCCCATATTTCAGTTTCTTTTGAATCCCAGATAAGCAGCATATGAGGGACTCCAAGGAAAAAGAAATGTGCATCAGTCTATGCTTAATATGCTTTAAAAAAATCTCCAATCACTATGGTAAGAGTTCTGTTTCTTCTCAAGCACTCACTGATAAGTACATTACATTAACTTAGTTCTATTCTATAAAGGGGGAGGCTCAGTCTGAGGAAGAACAGAAACTGAAGGACTGGTCTCTGAGTCGCAGTTAGGACTTGGCTTGGCAAAATAGCAGACAATTTCAGGTTTCTTCTAGTTGTGTATCAGACCTATATAGGCCAACACTCAGCTAAAACCACAGGTCTCTATCTCCTGATTAGGGCTACAACAGGCTATGGAGGTACCTTAAAATACCTGTTTCTGTCCCAAGAAGCAGAATGGCTTCAAACACCTTGAGCAGCAAAGAGGAAGAGGCTGAACTCCATCTACAAGCACTGTGTGCATTTGACTTCTTCCTTTCTCCTACAGCAGTTAAGCTGTTCAATTTTATACCTGACTTTTCTGCTTTACTGATAGCAAATCCAGATATGTAAGATCAAGAAAAATCCAAATATGCGTATTTTGAAGATTTATGCATTTATATGTATGTTCTGTGCCAACACACAGAACTCTACATGGTATGGACATCAAAAGTCAGTATATCCCAGTACTGAGAATACAGAAAGCATGGTTCCTCTGTGAAAAATAGGAAATATATACAAGGAAATGTTTGTAACTTTTTATACTTTTTTTTTACCTATGCTACAAAATATTTTATCTCCTACCACACTAAGACATTTGAATAGAACCAATAATCTATTAAGAAAATGGAAGCTTTTGAGTCAAGACCCCTCCTAACAACTGCAATAGAAGAGGTCTGTCTCCTATATTTTCCTAGCTGGTGTAAACACAACAATCAGTTCTTCTGGATGATATATTGAAAGAAGGGAGAGAAGCTGTATCACTCTACTTTCTTTCTCCTCACGACAAAAAATTAATAGCCTCTTGACAAAAGAGTTGCCATTGTGGATGGAGCAAGGCAGGGAGGAGTAGAATAATAACTCCTTTTATTGCTCCCCACAACACTGGCCACATAAATGGGAACAAGACATGATCTAGTGTTTGGAATTAATCTCCACCCATAAATTCTTTTAAAATACCACATTCTCTTTAGTCTTTTCTTCTTTTAGATTTGTACAAAATATTTCAACATAAGCCACTATTTTCAGCATCCTGAAAAACAGAATGTAGGAGAGAAAAGAAAAAAGAAAAATCATTCATTTCAAGAGACTTCTATGACATATGATTTTCATTTATTAAAAAGAACATTTCACAGATAATGGAAAGAAAATTATGTTGAAATGTAATTTTCCATTAATTACTTATTAAAATATGTTGTCTCATCTCCAAATGGCAACAAAAATATAATCAGCTCTCATCCACTGACAGTAATTGCTATGGGTTATTTTTTTGGGTTGGGTAAGTTCCTTTAAGTGATTATTTCTTTTTAAACTATTTATATTGACCCAATATGTGAAAAATGAACTGTTGAATAAGAGTAGATGTTACAGGGCCTTGATTCATACACAGTGCTATGACAACAATGGCAAACACTAATGCACTTGTTTTAATGACAATTACATGATTAGCTGTGAACACCAGTGCTAAAGCATTCCCACGAAAGTCAAAGTCTTGAAGATTCATTGATTATCACATTTCAAAACTTGACATTTGCCAAAAGATGTGGAAGTAATGGAGGGACTATATATAGAGGATTAACAAGCTAAACCCCAAGAATCACATGAGCATGCGTAAGTTCTAGGCATTCAAAACTTATTTCCAATATTCATAGGGCAGAAATTCAAATTAAATTTGGAATTCCTCATGAAGATGGGCTTTGGGCATCAGGGTAAAAATCTGGTTTAAATTCAAAGTCCTTAGCCTTTTCTGATCTAAGCATTCCATTTAATACAGCTTTTATGGAAATATTTTTGAAAATTTTGGTAACCAAATAAAACTATTTCTTAGCTATATCAGCATTCAAATTCTTATCTACTGGTATGAATGTTAAAAAACAACAAAAAAATCCCCAAAAAAACCCCATGCTCTCACAGGCTGCTCTGACCAAATGTTCCATATGAACGAATAATATTTGGATATTACCAATACACTGGCATAAATTACTGCCAAAATTTTCCCTCAGCTCTTCAAAGAAGTAAGCTCAACAAAATATCTAAAATGGAAATGGGAAAGCTCAGTTTTTATGCAATAATTAGATTTTTAAGCATTACATTCTCTTGTTATTCAAATAAATTTATGCTAATTACCAAAATATGTCTGAAATGTATTCACCAGCTACTGCAGTCTCATCCCAATCTTACATAGAGGTAAAAAAAACCCCAAAATACTTTTTTATCAGCAGGTTTCCTTTAGTACATAATTATATATGTGCATAAGTTTATATATCCATAAGTACTACACACATAAGTAGTTGTATTTAATACTTAACTTTTACTAAATATGCTATATTTACTATACCAAGGTGGGGGATTTTTTAAAAGAGTGGTAAATCACATACTTTTAGGAGGCTTTTGTAAAAGATTATCATTGAGAATCTACTTGAATTTATCAAACACAGTGATGAGTAAATAGTCTGCATTCTGTCCCAGAAGAACTGGTCAGGAAAAATGGGTAGGTGGCATGGTTTAGAAAAAAACCTAATAAAGCAGCAAAACTAATGAATCCCTGAAAAAAAAGTCAGTTATGACAAGAAGTTCTGGTTGAAACAAACAATTTATCTGCATATGCAGATCGTGTAAAAACTACTTATGGACAAACATGTTTGAATCGGCATTTTCATAATGTGTCTAAAATTTTTTAAAAATAATTTTCCTATGGATGTTCTATGACAATGGTATTCTCACATATTTTACCTGTAATGACCCTGTCTGTGCAGTGCAAATTTTTGTGGAGGTTATTTCAGCTACATTTTTTTAAAATACTTGCTACAACACTTTTAGTAAGAAAAGTAATAGGTGACAGTGTCATGTTACCAAGTTACTGTTCATCCCTCCCTCTTCAAAGCTTTACAGAATACAAATTAATAAACTTTCACTTCATAAATGAACAGTTTGCTGAGATTTAACACAATACGAGCCTTACTGAAACCTTCACCTGGAATAACCACATATACCAATAGAAAAAGGTTTAAAATGTCCCATTTAATTTGTCAACAACTTATATCCACTTTATAATAAGCAAATGCAGAGTTTTAGTAGAAGTGGAGCTATACTAATTGAATTAAGTTTGAGTTTCTCCTCACCAGTATTTAAAACTATAGCTTAGAAAGAATTAAAAGGATATGAGCAGTGGCATCTGCTCAATTATATATGTATACATTCATCTACATCAATACCTCTATTTCACAAGAAAACTTCATTTCCATTTGTTGATTAATTCCAGCAATAAATTATGATTGAAAGTATTCTTGCTATATTTTGTTCTCCTATGCAGTTTCATAAACATTATCTAGATGCCACCATGCAGGTGAATCAAGCATAGCTGAAGCCATCAGGATTAAAAACAACAAAAAATATAATACACTGTTCTTCTTAATGGAAACAAACTAATAACACCCTCCCATCATCACTAAATAGCCTGTATAAAGCTCTTTGTCTTTCTTAACACGTGAAATGCAAATGAAAGTGGTAAAAGGTTCATAAAGTTTAAACATAAGGTAACGGGCAATACAAACATGTAAAGGAAAATTGGATAAAAATAAGTTCTTGAGGCAGAGAAGTGTACTAAAAGGAAAGGAGGATATCAAAGAGGGAGATTAGCACTGGTAGCACAGCCTGAGAAAAGGAAACAGAGAGACCTGTAAAGATCATTAAGAAAAGTTCAAAACTGAACAGTTTTGCAGCAGAAATTGACTGTCAGAAATATTTCACACCCCAATGCCCTCAACATGCTCCACAGAAAGCAGGCTCACAGCCAGACTGCCAACATCTCTGCCTGGCAGTTTTCCCAACTCTCTAGGTATCCAGAAAGCTTTCCCTAGAAATTTTGTCTGTAGAGCCAGAAAAGCACTGAGTACCCAGTGTCTGAAACCTAGAGTTTACTGCTGGTGATATACACATGATGGTACATTATTTTCTTTTGTAGCTAGAAAGATACAACTTAAGCTTCTTACATGTGAGGGACAGGCTTCTCCTACATTATATATGCTATAATTCTGCACATCCTACTAACCTTCTGTAAATTATTTCCAATTTGAGTTTACTTCATCCCATCACTTGGACAAAAGTAGAAAGATGTGGCCTCTGCAGTACCCTTTTTATAGAAAATTAAATCTTCCTATCTCTAGAAGAAATACTTCACTTAATATATTACAATAAGGCAAGGTCTTTAAAGCAATTTAATATCTTCTGTAACATCAAAGAACATAGCTGAGGGAAAGAACACAAAATATCCTTTCAAACCATATTCCTGTGTGCTTGAAATTTTAACTACTTTTCCACTTATGTCAATGAGCCTAAGACACTATCTCTTTTTACAAGTTTTGTCTTCTTTTCAGACTGCTATGGCCACAGGAACACTATTACAACATCCCAGTAATACCTTTCTCCCTTTCATGACCAAACCACAGTAATACATTGCATTAATCTTGAGATCAACTACGTACACATCAATTTATCTGACAAAGCCAATTGCACCAGGGTACACCACACTCTACTCTGCACATGTGCATTTCATTCCGTTTACTATAGCCCATAATATCATCAAGCTTTTCCAGTGTGATATTAATTCCCAGATTTTGTTTAGTTTGTTGATTCTATTAGTGCTCATCTTCCCATCTGACAAAGTAATTAGCTAAATACTGACGAGATTACACTCAAGATTGGTCACAGTCACACTTCTTCAATGTTGAAACCTTCTCTTTCAGGACCCTCTGCAGTCACTCTGTTAGCTTATAACAAAAATAAAGGTAATGTTGGTCATCTGAAGATGACTCCCTCTTTTGTGAAGGAGGAGTCCTGCTCTTACCAACATATCTCCAAAAGCTCAACTGGCCTTTGACCCCAGAAAGTGCAGGGTTCCTACGAAACTAATCTTTTCACTCTGTTGACTTTCTCATTGTTCTCATGTTCTGGCTTCCTCTTCCCAGAACAGCAGAGCGGAGCTTTTTAACACCTTTGTGCAACGAAGAAATAACTAGGTCACTTATGAAACTAGTCCATTTGATTAATCCTTCTTCCCTAGACTTTTTTTCCCCATTTTACATTTATAACCGGTTTTAGGCCACTGAAGTTTCCCAGGAGTAGCTTCTTGTTGATGATCAGCATTTTTAACCGTTTCTCTTGCAACTGTGGTAAAGTCACAATCACTTAAAAGCACATTATAAGCCTTATTCAAATTATTAAATCTGTAACTTTAAGCCTGCACATATTAATGGTATCATATGGCTATAGAAATCAGTATTTAATGTGTTTTCCTGAGACTTGTTCTTATCATTTCAGAATAATACAGACCATTACAAGATCTCACAGTAAAGAGAAATTTCTGTGACAAATATGGAACAAGTCAATTACTTGCTTTTAACTTATTTCTCATATTAAACTCAATTAATGTTAGTAAAATTATGTACTGTGAAGGACAAAAATTAAATTCCCCCAGTGAAAAATTCTGCCAGCAGAAAAGGAGTGCACTCTGCTTTCAGATTTAAATATTACTCTATTATCTGAAAGAATAGCCACATGCAGAATTTATAAGTATATCTCAATGAAAGCCTACAAAGTAAAATATACTGCACCTATGCATAAACCAAGAAAAAAATCAAATTAACATTACTTACTTGATTAAGTATATCTTGTTTCTGTAACACATGCAAGGAAAGAAAGAACATACATACATTAGTGCAGTGTTATAACACTCAAGCTCTGCTTTTATAATAGAAATATTTTTAGTGAGAGGTTAGTGATTCAGATGAGCAGAACATTACATTAGACTATCCCATTTTCTTGCACTAAAACGTAAGTTAAGAAAATGGCTCTAAGTGAGCATTCTAGTCTTGATTAGACAGTGCAAAAAATTTATTTCTATACATGCAATGACATATAACCAAGACAGAAAAATAACTATCATGTTAGTCTTTCATTCCTGTTTACTTTTAAAAAGCATTAAAAATTAATTGTTATGAAGTTGCAAATGAAACAACTTATCAGAACTAAATACTTCTAAATTCCAAGTGGGAAGATCGTGGAGCAGATGATCCTCAGTGCCATCACATGGAGGAGCACCAGGGGATCAGGCCAGGCCAGCAGGAGTTTCATAAAGGAAGATCCTGCTTGACTCCTTGGTCCTTGACACCTCAACTCGCTCTATGACAAGGTGATCCTCTTAGTAGATGAGGGAAAGGCTGTGGATAATGTCTACCTGGACTTCTGTGGAATTGTAATCATTAAAGTTGAAAAAGACCTCTAAGTCTTTAGCATATAGCCTTTAACACTGCATTCTTCTGGAGAAACTGTCCACTCATGGTGTGCACCCTTTCTTGGGTAATAAACTGGCCAGGTGGCTGGGCCAAGGGAGTGGTGGTCACTTTGGTGCTTCCCAGGACTCACCAAGTTCAGTATAATATCTTTATCAGTGATCTGGACAAAGGTATGACTTGCACCTTAGTCAGTCTGAGGACGAAACCCTGCTGGACAAGAGCTTTGATTTCGTACTTGGGAGAAGGAAGGCTCTGCATAGGGATCCAGAAAGGCTGGATCAGTGCGCTGAGGTCAGTGAGATGAGGTTCAAAAATTCCAGGTCCTCGATCCTGCACTTGGATCACAACAAGCCCAGGCAGCTCCACAGGCTGTGGGAAAAGTGTCTGGAAAGCTGCCCAGCAGAAAAGGAGCTGAGGGTGCTGGTTGGCAGCCAGTTAACAAAGGCCAGTGGGTACCCAGGTGAACAAGAAAGCCAATGGACTCCTTGGTAAACAAAAAATTAAGATGCGCTCAGAAAGGATGGCAACACTAGGACCACAAGCACACAATGCTGTGTACTTACTGCCCATTTAGATACTGGCTTTAGCTCTGCTTTCTTAATTCTTGCCAACCTATTCAATGCTCCCATCAAAGTGAAATTAATTAATATAAATAGATGTCAAATGAAAATAATATTTATCAATCACAGCTTTCTGAGAGGCTGATCTTAGCCTACCTATGTGTCTTATTATCATGTATAAAATCCATTCTTAATTACTTCTTTGATATTCACTTAGAGAAGAGGTGAAAGGGCAGGCGTTCAGTAGCATTTCTAGAAATTTTAGGTATCTCCCTTACACTAAAAGCAGAGTAGATAACCTTCTGATAATTAGCTACGCTGTTTCCCCTAATCCCAAAATCCACTCACTCAAGAAGATCTAAAATAATTTAAAAACAAACCACACTATTTCAGGTAGCAAGTTTTGAGTACCAATGGCTTTTGTTTTGCTATCTGCATTCCACTAGATCAGCCTGTGATAAAAAACTGCACTGTAGAATCAATGGAGTGGAATAAATTCCTGAACCCTTTAAATATATAAGTAAATATTTAAGTAAATATATCATTCTGCTAAATTTGCCATAAGTCTATGTCCCATATTTATTGGTAAAAAACTGGCATCATCTTTTAGGAGAACAAGACTTAAAACATTTGGAGTGTTTATAAGATAACAAGCTAGGATAGAGAGAGGAAAAATGAAAATATGATGGTATCCTCTACAAAACACAACAAAACAGAAGTGCTGTCCAGAATACATGAAAATAAATAGCTGCACTAAGCTTGATGCCAGCTGGATCTGTTAATTTTTGTCATCTCGTTTATAATTAACTACTTACACCCAATCCACAGAGTCCTCATCCAACCACATAAAATCAACTTCAAAATCATTCTGTAAAGATTTTATCCGCACAGCAGGCTGAAAACTTGCCAAAAATATAGACACACCTGTGCAAAGACAGTTCACTTGTCAGAATAGAATACTCACTCAGTGGAGGAGGAAATTTCAGCCACTTTGCTTCCAGTTCAGCAGCTTATGGCATGAACCTTGAGCTAACAAATCTTACTAGATCCAAAGGAGCTTTGTTGCTAGGTATATTTTTTTATGTTGCGCAGGCTGAAGTCTAAGCACAGCAAAGCACAAAAGCTGGCAGTGTTAGCCTAGGTCCAGTACTGACCCAGGAGTAGTGAACAGCTTGATTCCTGCTGAAGACATTGAAGTCATCGCAGGCTGGCTGTACTGAATTCCCTCCTCCCCTCCTGTCCTGCTCCCTGCCTTGGGTACTCTGTTGCTTTATAATTCCTGGTAGAATTCAGCAAATGAATAGACGTGAAATGAAGAAGACACCATGCAGAGTCGCAGACTCGTCTCAAGACCAACTGTGCTTATTAACTCCAGCTTTGCACAGATTTTGCCAATTCATCCGGCTTCAGTAAGAGCAGTTTTCCTGGGTTTCCATCTTGCCATGACTCAACTTCCATGAAGCCCCAAATTGGAAGAAAGACTTTGTTAAAAGTGACTAAGCACACTATTTTAGGTAATCACGTTTATATACAACTGATTATTTGAAAACATGTTACCTAGATGGCAACATATTATTTATATATGCATAAAATGCACAGTTAATTTTTACTTTAACAGGGTAGACCTCACAAAGCTGAGCATGTATGATGACTGAAAATATGTGAAGAATTAGAAGAAAAAGCATATAATAGATTAAGATCATTTTACCAGTTCACATTTTTCCTAAAAAAAAACCAAACCGAACAAAATCAGAATTAAGTCTATATTCTAACAAAAAACAGGTAAGGGAGGTCCTACAGCCTAGATCTCCCTGTGTTACATTGGGGAATAAAGTAGATGATCACACTGTTCACATCCATTTATAGTCTATGAATGTATTTTACTAGACACCTAGAAATCTAAGATTATCCTTTACAGGATCAACTAACACTATTTTACTGAATTATTAATTTTTTTTCCTCAGAAACTGACTAAAATGGCCAACGTTATGCCTTCCCAAGTTCAAAGCATCAAATGAGTTTTCAATACTTAATAAGCTATAACTCATTAGTTGACAATAATTGTACTACTGCCAGTAAGTTGTCATTGCATTTTACATCTTGAAGTGTAAGATCAAGTAATTTTCATAATGGTTATCACATTTTTCTATCCTGAATTTCACATAATACGAGCACAGTCAAAAATATTACTATTAGAAACATTACTGAAACGGGTTTTTATTTAGCTACATTCTGAATCACACTATTAGGATGTGCTAAGCGAATGCAAATTTCTATGGAGGATAAGAAAAGAAAACAATCTGGCTTTTTCTACCAGCCAAACCAGAATACTTTGTCTAGTGGTGAATCTGTAGTGACAATGTGCACACAACAGCTTTTTACAGCTGAATTCTTTGTTTCATAACATCAGAAAATCCCACAACCAGAAACAACACAAGAGAAACAGAATTTAATAAGAAATCTTAATGGATTTTACCTTTATAACTTTTAAAGTCATGCTTAACATTTCTAATCTTTAGAGACTTTAAAACCATATTAATCTTATCATATGGGTTGTGGAGGTGTTTTGGGTGTTTGGTTTTTATTTGAGGGGAGGGCGAAGGGGACTGTGAACTGATTTTGGCTAGGATCGAGTTGATTTCCTTCACAGTAGCTTGTATGGAGCTACGCTTTGGATTTATGCTAAAAACAGTGTTGATAACAGGGATGTTTAAGTTCACAGAGTCAAGGCTTTTTTCTCTTTTCACCTTAGCCCACCAGCAAGGCAGCTGAAGGTACACAAGAATTTGACAAGGGGCACAGTTGGGATACCTGACCCCAACTGACTACAGAGATATTCCAGATCATATGGCATGCTGGGTTTTTGCTTTTAAAACAATCTCAAATACCCCAAACACCAGATTTATAAATAATCTTCTATTTCAAATAGAATAGCTACAGAATGGCTACAAAACTCATCATTTCTGATCATTAAGAAATGAGAAAAATTACCCCTTCAGGATTATATTTTGCTAACACACCACTGCCATGGAATTCTTCTAAGACATCCTTAATTTTCTTGGTGGAATCTAGAAAAAAAAATAAAGAGAGAGAAAATGAAAATACAGAGCACTGATTTGCATAATATGAACTGTAATTAAAAAAAAACCAATCAAAACTGCTAATAGCTTTTCACAATGCACATTAGTAATTTTCTGTAGCTGTATGAGAGTTATGGGCACAAAGAAAATGAGAACATACTTTACCCTCTTAAAAAGTACTGCAAAAACCATCAAGTAAACACAAAATGCTCAGAAACAAACACTCTTTGATCTAATCCTTAACTATTAAATAGCATATTTCTGAAGGAGTTTTTTTTTCAGGACTATTTCAAGTCACTTTTCTTGTCCTTGAGTCAACCACAAAACATGGCCATTTTCAACAGCACAATGAAATCTCCTTTGGCAGAGCTGCCGGTGAGTAGAGGAGCTGGACAATACCAAGATAAATGGGAACCTTGCAGAAAAAAAACTCTTCAGTGGTCACAACACAGAAAACAAATGTTGCTCTCAAAACCTCAATTTTTGCAGACCTCTAAAGTGTTCTAAAAACGATCAGCTACAGTAACTTTTGTCTAACACAATTGTGCAAATCCCTGTAGGTCGGAATCAGGTAGATAAAATTCTTCCAATTCATTTTAACTATGTGCAGAATAACAAAGCAATTATTTCAGAAAGTTGCCATTACATAAAACCCTTGAACTCAGATTCACTTAGAAGTCATCATGCACATAGCCATCTTTTCCACATTAAATATCTCAGCAATGCAAGAAAAATAACTGTAACTAATTTTTTACTTTAAAATGCAGTAGTTGAGTGTACAATGGTCAAATGTGCATAATGGCCACAACACCACGAACTAGTAATGAGTACCAATGCAATGAATAAGATAATAGGTGAACTTTGCATATGCACTTCTATTTCTACAAAAAAAAACCTGAAGGAAAGTAGAGAAGCAAAGAGTGAACCAAGAACAGGACTTTCTAGAGCAATTATTTAGGCACTTAATGTTAAAAACATTAGGACTTAATATGGCTTTTGTTAATTAAATCAAAAAAATATGGCTTTGCAATAGCTCTTAGACTTTAAAGAAATCTAGCATCTTAAACTTGAGTCTAAAAAGTACATTTAGCAGAAAGGAGACCTGAAAGGAGAAAATGTAGCAGCCAAGGATTTGAACAATAGTTATGTAACAGTTTTGTAACAGTTCATAGCAGCTATAAACAGGATACAACACTAAAATTCAGTTTTAAGAGGTGCTGGAGGAGTTGTTTCCCTCCCACTCTCATACACAGTTTACTCAGTAATAAGAATTACTTTTCCCAATGCTTTTCATTTACCAAATGTTCTTAAATAAAAACACCTGAGACTATGTGTGGCATCAATAAAATTGTTTGTTTTCACTAATTGGAGGTATTTCAATGTTACTGTCAGCTATAAGCAATGGAGTTTAGCAGGACTCGTGGACAGTCAATACAAATATTTACTCGATAAAACCATCTATAATCTTATTGCTGTGTCATTTGAAACACAACAAAACCCCACAATTTAATGTTAAATAAATAATTAAGTTAAGCAGCAAATTTTATTATCAGCTGCAATTAGAAACTGGTGGGTTACACACTTACTGACCAGGACAAACGCACAAATTGATGACTGACAAAAAATTATTTTTATTTGGTTTCTATTATTTTAATATGCTTTTCAGTATTCATATACATGGTTATATATAAAAATCATTGCATCTTATGATAATTATGTCAATAACTAAAAAAGCAGCAGTGTGAGATGAGCAGATGTATGACAGAGGTGATTGAACCTCATCCGTAAAAAGGATTTTTCTGAACTTTGGAGGAAAGTTTAAAAACACATCAAACACAAAGACAGCAAGGTCTCCTCAGGCATCTTTAATTAACGAAATTAAAAAATACTCAAATAACTAGAAATGGACCACTTTCTAGAGGTTTTAAAACAATGTCTTGACATTTTTTTTTCAGCAACCATGCTTTCATTTTATATTTTGCCAGATAGTCTATTCACCTTTAAATCAGTATTATGCCTATGCAACTGTAATTAGAAGTAAAATCTATTTTATGTCACTTGTTGAAAATAAATTCTTGCTTTCCATTTTTCCCATACTTTTCTTAGCCAAGTGTCACAATAGAAAATATGCTCTATTCCAGCAACAACTTAACTATTCACCTTTTTCATGCATGAGTTTAGAACAGTCACATCCAAAAAGGACAGGTAGTTCCATGTTTGAAATAACTGTCAGGGAATAAAAGGTCTGCAGACATAAATTCTGCTTTAGTTGCCCAGCAAAACTTTTCTAAAGATTTCTACATTCAGGTCAGGAGCTGTAATTATTTTAAGTACTAGAGCCACAGCAGAATCACTTTTTACAATCTTTTGTTCAAAGGTTTTTTTTTTTTTCAGTTCATGTGACAGTATCCAAGCTAGAATAGAGATCTTTCAAAATGTTCAAAATGGCATATCGATATTTTAAGTAGAATGCCAACACACCATCTTCTGCCTGCATACTCCTTAACAGTGCTGACAACCCTCAAAAAAAATTAATTCTTCTTCCTCAGCCTCAATTGGCAAAGAAATATCAGCAACATGTTCCAGCTGAAATAAGTTGTCCTAAAGGGGTATGAAGAACAGGATCACTTTCTACTATTTTTCAGGAATCACATTAAAAAACAAAAAGCTAACAAAATATCTGTCCTAGAAAGCCCTATGGAGTAGAAACTTCAATAAAAAGTTATCAGCTGTACTTAAAAAATAGTCAAGTACATTCTTTCCATCAAAGAATAAACAAAATAATTCCAGAAAATATATAGAGAAGTAACTAGATTTTTTTCCTAGGATTTTTTCTAAGCTTTCCAAATAGGATGTAAGAACAATGGTATGGGTTTCTTCACAGTTTTGTCTGATCCAAATCATCTACATAATCACAGTAAAATGCAGGTGCAAACACAAACATCAGAACAGAACTTGTATTCTCTGTTTCCTAAAAGTACAGATGTTCTGTATGCCGTAGCATCTTAGCACTTCAGAGCAATTTCTGTAAATTCCTAAGTACCACTCATGTTAAATCACAAATATGGCTTTAAGCTCTATTGGATTACTCTTAGCTGTTTCCAAAATCAAGGAAAAAATCCTTCTTTGTCTAAGTCTCTGCATTCCAAGCTCTCCTCAAGAGAGATGGTTTCCAAATATGAGCATATATAGTATATAGCCTGCCACGGCAGTGCTTAAATCCCATGTTATCTGCAAAGTTATAGCTGGCACAGTACAAATTTAATGTAGCTTGAAATATAGTATTTGTTTCATGAAAAATCTCTCTTTTCTTTGTTTTCACAATTTTGTTATTTTTATTACCCACTAGGGCAGTGCTCTGGGTATTCAATCAAAATACAAACCTTCAATTCTCTCCTCTGCCTGAATTGATTTCAACTCTTGCTGTTCAACCCATCTTCTGTTGCAATTTGCATTTAGTCAGAAGATGGAAGGAGAAAAAGGGAAACTGTGGCCCAGGATTCAGAGTTTGCCTTGGATGAGGTGAGATGCCATTTTCACCCTCATGCTCCAGTGAGTTTGGGGCAGAATAAGTAGGCAAGGCATGGTGTGGAAGGCTGCTAACTGAAAAGCTATTACAAGTACTTGGGAGAAAAGTAGCTGGATTCTACACCATGCTGCAGAAATTCTGTTTTAAATTAAGGCTCCAAAACGATAGAGGTATAGCTGTGACTTGGTATAATGTTGTATTGTTTCAGAATAAATGTACAAAAATTAAAATAATGACACCAGAAATATGAAACCTGAATATATAAAAGCAAAAGTATCAAAGTGTCTGATTTTTTCTTAACTATCTTTCAGCCCTGACAAAGATACTTTTTATAACTGAAGACAAATTTACATACTAAGTTCTAAAACGTTTGAGGTTTAGCCCACATTAAAAATTATTATTCATTTTTTAAAGTGACTCAACTTCAGAAGAAGAAAATTCAGCACGCAGTTGAGACTGGATTTTCGTGTACCCTGTCTCCTATAATCAGAAAACACAAAACAGGAGGAAAATTTGCCTAGATCACACACTTTGCCTACATTTTGTTCCCATCCTCACTGAAAAATTCTTCTAAAGAACTATTTTCTTGAAAAAAAAAAAGACTCATAAAGCAACTTATGTAAAACTAACATGTTACGTACACAGAATGTTTTTAACAGGAAATAAACATTAGAAAAAAACAATTTTATCATAAGTTACAATTCTCAACAGGAAGTCCCAACAACCTGCATATTTATGAGGCTATAACTCATTTTAATACCTATAATAAAATGTAGAGTAATAACCACTTCCTACCTCTATATGCCTTTTGTAAACTTAATACAATTTGAAACACATCACAGGCATACCAAATATAAAAGCCTCACAGAGATTTTCTACACATCTTATTAGCAAGAGGTCCAATCATATACATACAATTTTCTGCATGCCAACAAAGCCTAGCTCAAACTCAAAAGCTCTGCTTGACAGATAAACCAAAGAGAAGCATAGAGAGAAATCCAGCAATCCGTTGGCATTGCAATTTTTATACAGGTTCTTATTTCTTTCTTTTCTGGATGCAACAGTACAGCAATGTGTGTATATTTAAATTTATATGCACAACTTTTTTTTTTTTTTCTTTTTGCCTAGTTCTTTTTATTCAGAGAACTGGGTAATACTTTTACTCAAGCTATAGCTGTGCTTAATCTAAAGCTTTACTAGTCTAGAAACTCCAGTATATTAAAAAGGCCAAGCCTGCCAACAAATGTGTATGCAGCAGAACTGAGTAAAACAGTCTACCTTTCAAGATAAAAGCTGGTTTCAGTAAGGATGTGCTCATGGAGCATGACTCAGGCTTGCAGTGTGTCTGTGATGGTCAGAGATGTCTGATGTCTGTTACTGAACTTGCAGAAGGCAGTGGCTCACACATTCTCTGCTGCCCCTAACAAGTGGCTGAAGGCTCACTGCCAAAGCTCCTTCAATATAGGTCACACCTCTGCTTTGCTTCATGACTTGTAAGTGGTCTTCTGATGCAAATTTCCCAAAGCAAAAAAACCCCAAACATTTAAAACCTTTAATATGATAAACACTTGATTCTGGTTTTCTCGTAATGAGAATTTAAAACCTCTTGTGGCCTTGCAAAGAGTGGCCGAGAAGAGAAGGCAATCACTGTCCACTGCTGTAAAGGAGACCTCCTCAAACCTGCTACCAATGGTTTGGGTATCACTCGGCAATCAGAAGAACTGGACTCCACCCTCCATCTAATTACATTCTCATTGAATTCTATGACAATTAGGAAAAACATTTCTTAGAAACCCAGTCAGAATTGGATAATGCTGCCTAAACAAATACAGTGGCAAGCTCTGCAATAGGGAGTGGGGGAGGTAGAACAAGATGCAGGTGAGAGAGGCAGAAGCAGCAGCTCCTGCTGCAGAGGAAAACCTCCCCCTGACACCCAAAGCAGGAGCTGCTTCTTCCACCCAACCTTCCTGCTGGGGCTGGGCAGCACAAGGAGCAGGACAGATTCATTTTACCCTTTGCTATGAACTAAATTATACTTAGGACTTACAATACTTACAAGGACTTTGTGGAAAAAAGCAATATTGACTGCATGTGCCAACATATCTTTAGTCCACATTAATAAAAAATGTCCATCAAATCCCTCTTCCCTAAGCAGATGTTCAAGTGAAAAGTATATGGCAAACAACAGGGAGCTGGGGAGGCTTTTGCTTTATTTTAGTCTGCTAGTGGGATGAGCTTTCAAAGGAAGAAAGAAGTAAAGGACAAAAACAGACACCAGAACTTGAGCAGAACTGCAGCTGAGTCCTGTGTGCACTTAAAAACTGTCAAAAAAGAATGCATCGGGTTTTTACATTTTAAAATTACTCCGACTAACTTTCTTAGTGTCTTTTGGACCCCCTTGTTTCCTGACATCCTGAAAATTAGATCTTCAACAGTCTGAAAGCTCCGTGGAGTGCACCTCTGAGAGGAAGACTCAGGATATCAGGGTGCTGTGAGTATTTGGGCTCTGTGGAACCAGGATCTCATGGATCCTCTGACCACCAGAGCCTGTCCCATCACCAGTGCTGGGAGTGGGGAACCCCAGGGCCAGGCATTGGTGTCTCCCAGGGGACAGCGCAAGTCCAAGGCTGTGAGTCTGTCAAAAAACACCTCGCACTGAGACCAGGGAGGAGGAGTAGCCTTGGGAATTTCTGCAGTCCTCAGATCCCATCACCACAATTCAGTCTGAAAATTCACACAAACCTTCAGCAAGTAATACGTGGCTCTTTCTTCCTCTTTTCTCATTTGCTGTTTATTTTTAGATGGTCACATCATCTCATGGAGGCTGCCAGCTCAAAACTTTTCCATTTAGAGTGATGATGAAACAATTCTCTATTAAATTAAGGAAGGCATGTTGGTAACATATTTCACCCCGAACACTAAATCTAAGTACTAACTAGTAGTGAAGAGTCAAATAAGTTTGGTTAGAAATTTAGCAGGTATTATTTCTGATTTTAAGTGGAAACAGGGAGATTGCATTGTATGTTTGATGATATTTCTACATGTTTTGAAATGTAGGATTTTAAAATCACAGTAATTCACTTGTTTCTGTTTTCCCCAAAATGTCACATCTCAAATCCTGTGTTCACAAGAAGGACAGTGAGGTGCTGCAGTGTTTTCAGTGAAGGGCAATGGAGCTGGGGAAGGGTCTGTCACAAGGAGAATCTGAGGGTACCAGGGTTGTTCAGCCTGGAGGAAAGAAGGCTCGGGGGTACCTTATCACTCCTAAAACTCCCTGAATCGAGGCTGTAGCCTCTTCTCCAAGGCAGCCAGTGACAGAACAAGGGGAAACAGCATCAAGTTGCACCAGGGGAGGTTGAGTTTGTCTAGAAAGAAGAATTTCTTCACTGAAATTGTGGTTAAGTGTTGCAACAGGCTCCTCAGGGAAGGGACGGCATGACAAACCCTGGAAGTGTCCAAAAAAGTGGCACTTCATGATATGTTTCAATGGGCATGGTGGCATTCAGTCAGAGGTTGGACTAGATGATCTTGGAGGTCTTTTCCAACCTCAGTGATTCTGTGATTCTCTGCATTTTTGTGTTTGTATACTTTGAACTCATAACTTATTTAACCTAAACTTCAATTATGGCTTCAAAAATCACTGAATAGGATATATTGCAAGACAAAATGTCAAAGCTACATCAGGTTCTTCCATTCTTCCTTACGGTACAAACAGTTCTTGAAATTACTTTTTGCCTCTTCTTGAACAAAAAAGTTTTTCCCCATTTTGCTTTATCATGTTTCTTGTTTCCAAAGTATCAAGTTCATTTTACTCTTCCTTATACAAAGTTTTAAATGTTTCAACAGTGACAATTCTTGACACTGCAAAATCTGTATTTCTTGCAATTATGATTCTCTACTAGAACTTCTCTTGGGAGCAAAGCCTTTCAAGTCAAATACATACCTAGGTCATAAAACTGACAGAATTAGTAACACAAGTACTCATGACTCTGGATATTGAACAACAAATGATGAAGGCTCCTGCACTCGCTGTGAATATGTACCAGTATAAACTGGATTTCCCTTTTTTTGTCCTAAATACTATTCCTATGAGGTCTTAGAGGCCTCATGCTTGGTGCAGTGTGGAAAAGCAGCTAAAAAAGAGATCACTAGATCCTGTTCTCCCCAGGACTCAGAGAAACAAGCCTTGACAATGCTATCAGAAGCTTTTCAACATTTAATGGCAATCAAAACTATCAGAAAACCCATCAAGAAGAGTAGTGCTGCCATTAGTATTTTGGCATGTACAAAATTCTCTATTGCCTGACTACATTTGGATGTGGAGACTTCACATGATGCAGATATTCAGATCCTGTATGCACACGTACAGTGTTGCCAAGTCCTTGCATTTTAGTTTATTTATAAATATACACAGACATAATATGTGCAATTTGGTGAATTCAGATGAGTTTTTTCAATCAGCAAGATATTATCTGACCTAATTTATCAAATCTCTATAAAAATTTCCATAAGGTAGCCATATACAATCTGGAGAAGGGAAACAGAACATTCCTTTACATTCTTCACGTCTTTGAATAGCATAAGCAGATTTGACCTCTTGGGGCAATTATTTAATATTTTTTAAAATTGTGCTCCAGTTTACACAATTAAAAATTGCCTGAGGTTTATGACTCAATACTCCTAACTAAAAATATTTTTTTTAAAAAAAATTCAATATTGCTTATATAAAGTTTCTCCAACTTCTATTTCCTTTGCAGATTTTTTTTAAATTTTTGTGTGTTGAAAGTGTTGACACTGAAACAACAGTTCTTGTTTATCACCATTTTGGCTGAGAATCTTGCCAAATATATTTTAGATTCAATCTTTCAGTACTTCTAGTATTACGTGTGCTGAGCCTGTGGAAATATCAATATTATAGAAAGTTTAAAGTTAGTCACAGAAAAAGTACCAGCTTTGCTGTCCATAGGAATGGGCTGCTAGCAGACATCAGTGTACGAGTCACAGCCTTCCAACCATTGCTCAATTACAAAGGCATGGAATCATGCAGAGATTGTTTCCACTGTGGTATTTATGCATTCAGCTTCCAAACTGAAAAAGTTTACTGCTAAATAGATCGAATTAAAATATAAAAGTCAAAGAAAAAAATGCTATGAACTGATCAGTAAAAATTAAAAGTCACTTCCAGTTCAAGACCTAACTTCTGGGATAATACTGTTCTCTTAATTCCTCTAACTTGAAGTTTAATGACATAAACAACTGCTAAGAGACTACAACTGTGCCTTAACTGTATGCTAGGAAGTTTTTGAGTCTTCCTATTTTCATTACTACAGCACAGCAACTCAGTATTTATATTATACTTTCACACATTAAATATTAATATATGCTCATTTATCTTAACAACTGTAATTTCAAATCTATCCTGGGAAATCTGATTTATGTTCATTGCTTTGAGAAACCAACGTTTCAAGTTCTATTTCCATAAATCTTCTAGATGTGGACTTTCAAATTTTAAAAAATTCTGATTTCCTCTAAGCCAGCTGTTTCCAAGTTTGGTATAGTTAAACAGCATTTTTAGTGCATTGCTACACAATTATTTTTTTTCATCATTAAATCTTTTCCTCAAAGAATTAACTGCTTTATCTCACTATTTTCTTATGTGTCTTTACGGACAATATTGACAGAAATCGAGTGTGTAACAGAGAGGTATCATGCAAGAACATCAAGGAAAGAAAAGCCCTTGAGATCAGTTCCCACTCCTAGAGATCTGTTTTCTACTGATCATTGCTTGATGCATCTCAAATCCTTTCTCTTTTTCTACAAAAACATTAGACCTGAATTTTGCATCTGCTTTGGTACAAAGAGATTTCATCTTCTGGTTTTCCAATTTAATATCAAAGCTGGAACAGGGTAATTGTCATTCCAGGATTCTAAGGAGATGGCAAGCAGGAATAAACCTTATAATATAGTACACTGACAAAGGCAGCATTAAACCCTACTACCAGGATTATCTGTGACTTTATCAAATGACATTTTGTGTCAGAGTATCAGGGAGAGAGACACCAAGGAAGACTGCATTTTCACAGAAACTTATTTCACAAGGTAATAACCTTATTTAGATAAATAGCTCCCACAAGCAAGATTATAGAGATCTCTAATCATCCTAAACAATATCTGCTTCACTATTTAATTTAAGCAGTTTAATACATTTGGGTTACTTGTCCTCTACAGGCTTAGAAGACAAAGCCCATTTGCTCTCTTAAGCTTTATTTCTTACTCTGTTATCACTTCTACAATTCCCTATTGAGCTAATAAAACAAGCAAACAAGAACACATAAATTCTCAGCCATCTCTGTTCAAGTATTCAGAAATAACTTTAATCCTAAAATTATCCTATAATCAGTTTTCTATGGTTTTATCCCATCAATCTGTTCTTCATTTATATTTTCTCACACTTACCTCATTTCTCTCTGAGCTTATTCCCCGTGATAGATGGTTGCTCTTTTGTGTGCTACCACAAATTACCAGTTTTTGTGTAACACATATACTAATGCACAGCTTTCTATGTTTTAAACTTTAAAACTAGTCTGTCCTGTTCTATAGCTTACCCCCTGGCCTTTGAAAGAATCACTTTCCTTGCCTTTAGGGAAATACAAAATGGATTGTTTTCAGCAAGTCTGAGTCATAGGGAGTCTGAAGACAGGGAAAGGGGAAGACATGAGAAGTACTACACATCTAGACTGACTTTTGCCTCAAAACCATAATGATGAACTGTTGGACAGATATCCTTGAGGGAATATCTAGGTAACTCTGTCTTGGCAGGAGGGTTGGACTAGGTAATCTTCAAAGATTCCTTCCAACCTCAGCTATTCTGTGATTGTGTAAATGAGCTAAAACGTAATTGTGAAGGCATTATGTATAAAGGACATAATGCCTTTATACATAATGCCTTCACAATTACGTTTTAGCTCATCTTCACAGTCCTACTTACTATGAAAGTTTAGTCACTGGGTCTACATGACAGATACAGATGGTATCATTAAATATGTCTACCACCCAAAAAACCAAAGATCCCATTAAAAAATTGTGAAAAATGCAGCTTATACCAATAGCATGT
The DNA here is from genome assembly GCA_025920805.1 of Petroica traversi. NCBI lineage: Eukaryota > Metazoa > Chordata > Aves > Passeriformes > Petroicidae > Petroica > Petroica traversi. The sequence goes on from JAHLSL010000022.1 coordinate 27,071,803, forward strand.
AATTTAACAGAAAGATGGGTAAAACAGAATTGTACGAAATCTGAATGCATACACAGTGCTTTTTGCCCATTAGAATGCCAAGAAGTATGACAAATAAGATAAAGGACTGCTTAAACAAGAACTAATCCTTCAGAATTAAGTTTCATTAGCTGGGGGTTCATTCCTAATATTTCCAAGACAGTATGTCATCTTAAATGCATTTTTAACATTCACAAGGGTTTTTTAAATCCATCAAATAGTGATTTATGGAATTTATTTGGAAATTTAACTAACAGTTTGGAACAGGAGAGAAACCAGACCCTGTGTCAAAAATGCACTTCTGAGGTATGAAAAGTAGCTAAATTAAGTCAGTTCTTTCAAAGGTGCAAAACATACAATTTAACTGCAATGTCAGGTTACCCTGAGTTAGTTTTACATATGCTTACTTGTGTCAACTTAGAATCTTCCTCCTCTCTATAGAAACTTGTAGCCCTATGAAAGGTCTGCTAGAAAATTACTTTATTCATATAGAAATATTTTAAAGAGCATAGATGATACAAATTTATTCCTTAAAATAACCCTTAGAGGCCAGTACCTACTATGGACAGTTGCTATAAGTACCATACTCAACAAATCACTAAATTTGATAAATTAATTTTGCCTTTTACCTGTCATTATAGTCACAACATTTTTTAGCAATTTCTGGCAAGTTTGCAATAAATTTCCTCAAAAAACTCTGGTTTCTAAATAACAAATGTGCTCCCCATCTCTGAGGGGAATCTTCCTTAAAAGATTCCTGCCACAATTCCTGGCAACAATCAATAATCTCGGCAGCAAGCAGCATCTACCTTTTCAATCCATAATATTACATTTTAGGGGAAAAAATAAAAATGAGATAAACAAATTAATTTACTAAAGTTTCTTTTCTGTCACCTATGCTTTAAACTAAAATCAGCTAAACTCAATGTATATTTAAAAGAAAAAGATAATTGTCTATTTATTGTAAGCTTAATATAAACCTAACATAAATGTATTCAAATGTTTTATGAATGTGCAGCCCTAGAGTACAGGCATTACAACAACAATAAGTTGTCTCATCTTATAGAAAAATACCAGTAACATGACACTGGTATTCATCAACTTAATGCTGCCACGGACAAAAGACAACATAAGAGTAATGAACTATCAACATTCCCAGGTCCCAGGATTCAAATTTATTTCCTAATCTGTCCAGTTCTACCTCAGTATGATCACACTGGACTTGTTTATTTCATTTTATATTGTTCAGTTAGGCAGATTAACAATGACACTTTCCAGAGATACAGATAATTAGTGTAAAAGTAAGCAGAAAAGATACAAGAAGTAAAGAAGGATGAGGAGTTAGCAATGAAAAAGGATAAAATGAACACGAGAAAACAAAAGACGGGGAGAAGAAAAGACAGGAAGACGAAGATGAAACTTCAAAAACTGCAAGACAAAAGAGAAGAAGAAAGAAAAGTTCAATGTTCTGGTCTTCCCTTATTTTGCATCTCTCTTCTTCTACTCCTTCACACCTCTTTTTAAAAAATTCTAACTAATGTATTTAAAAGTAAAAAATCTAAAAATATGATCTCATAATTTTACAAGTTTCCGGCGACCTTAACTTTCCCATGATCAAAAAGGATGACTTCCTTTTCAGAATAAATATATTCCATCTAATGCTCTTTACATGAGGAGAAAAACCCTAAAACATTACCAGTTAGTATCAGAACATTCAGAAATAGGAAATTACAGCCAAAAACAGACCTTAACTTTTCCCAAACTTCTGTATTCATCATTAACTCACAGCTGAACATTCTGAATGTTCCATATGCCTGATAATTAAAACTATTTAAATGTAGTAATAGATAAATAAAATAGTTTGTTCTGAGAAAAAAGGAAAAGAGGCAAAAGTAGGATTAGAAATAAATTCTCCTAAAAAGCTGGGGGCGATACCAGCTGTGAGGGAGCTACATTCCAATTCCAACGGACTTACACTTCAAGTAAACAGAAGAGTAAACCTTTTTTTACTTTTTGACACATCTGCTTGAGGAGATCAGGCTTAATAGACATAGCTTGCTTGGCTGAGGAAAAATGAGAAAAAAGAAAGTTGGCTTATGTAGTGAAAGACCTCTGAGAGTGCAAAGGAAAACAAAATTTGACTTCAGAACTTTGTCCAAAGATGCTAAAGGAAAAAAATTAGACTTTTCTTTTGCTTTTGAAGATGTGCTTTCCATTTCCTCTTTTATATCCTGTTTCAGAATTAGACAAAGGAAAACATTTTAATAACTATGTTCTAAACATACTGTTCTAGAGCATTTTAACCCAAGGAATCTGTTCTTGTTAAAAAGACATTGGAAGTCCTGGAGCTTACCAGGCATTCAGCTAGTGCAATAAATAGCAGACAAGAACTTACGAAAAGTTTTAAGACATTTCAGCCCAAGAAAAGATAAATTCTAATGTCTTTAGGGAGCACGGCTTTTCTTAAGCAATGGTAGCACCCCATATTGGTGCGTAATATACGTTTTAAATATCACTGTATAGGTAAACATAAAACAAGAAAAAACAGATTTTACTGAATGCTCTTTAACTGTTAACAGGCTTCCCTAAGAAACAAAATTAGCAATGAATATAGGATATGTCATTTTTACTTTCTCTAGGATGATCTAAGCTGGCCTCTTCCACTCCTTCTGCAGCCCCATTGTTCTTCATTCTCTTACAAGATAATATTTTAAGCTTGGATGTGGTATGTAATTAGAAATATAAGAAGACTATCACTATATTTATACTCAAGTTTCTCACAGAGAAAAGACCTGGTTTTGTACTAATGCTTTCCAAACAGTGTGTGCCGTTGGTGAAATAAAGCTTATCTCAGCCTGTGCAGCTAAAAAACCTCAGAAAATAAATGGCTTACCAAGTTTCAATATGTATGAGATCATGGCTTCAAGATAAGTCATAAAATAAAGGCTAAGTCTCCTGAAAGTAGTGATGCACAATCCTCTGCACCATTAAGAAATATGCCAGACCCTTGTCAGAATATCTCAATCTTAGTGTCACTCACAAATAGAAAAAATTATACTCACAGAAGTCATCTAAAATAATCTACAGTTTATACCCCCTTTCCCTGTCTTTTAACAAATTCTAAATCTGAAAAAAAGGCCAACACCCAAGATACAAATATGAATACAAATAAAATGGCTAGTCATAAGAATAACTTGTTTTAGACAACAAATTAAATATTGTTGAGGTTGTCTTCCAAAATCTGATTGCCCGAACCAAAATTCCAAGAAAATACAGAAATCTCCCCTTATTTATTTTAGCTAAATATTGCATTTAATATAAAGCTGTGCAAACTATTTTCTTTTCTCCCATCAAAATGATAAACTTTTCATAGAAGTTTCCTTTGTTGAAAAGAAGAATAAATGCTTCAGTAGACAACGTATTCCAATAAATCTGATACTAATAGTCATAGAATCTGAGAATGGCCTGTTTGGAAGGGACCTTAAAGATCCTCTAGCTACCCCCTTGCTGTGGATAAGGGACACTTTAACTAGATCAGGTTGCTCAGAGCTCCATCCAGCCTTAAAACACTTTCAGGGATGAGGCATCCACACATCTCTGGGCAACCTGTTCCAGTGCCTCACCACCTCCACAATTTCACTCTAATATCTAATCTAAACCTGCTTTCTTTGGGAGTTTGATGCCATACTCCCTTGTCCTGTCACTACATGCTCTTGCAAAAAGTCTCTCCATCTTTTCTGTAGGCTCCCTTCAGGAACTGGAATGCTGTGATTACATCACCCCAAGACCTTTTTCAGTTCCTTTTCCAGGAACAAACCAAATTCCCTCAGCTTTTCCTCAGAGGTGAGGTGCTCCATCCCTCTAAACAACTTGGCGGCCCTCCTTTAGACTTTTTCCAGCAGATCCACGTCCCTCTTGTGCTGGGGACCCCAGAACTGGATGCAGCACTCCAAATGGGGTCCCACAACAAAGCGGAGGAGCAGAGTCACCTCCCTTGACCTGCTGGCCATGCTTTTGATGCAGCCCAGGACATATTCTTTGAAAATAACATTTAACTTTCCTTTCTTGTTTTTCCCCCCAAATAAAATATTGAAATATTCAATTCTGTAAGCGTCCAAATGTTTCAAAAGAACACTGCAGTGTTTTGTTTCCAAAAAATGTGTTGTTCTGTGTGCCTACAAATGGCACTATTATGTAAAGAGACTCTGATTAGCTTGAATCAGGCTGTGGAGGAATTCTAGAGCTCCTGAAATAAACTGAAAATAGACTCCAGCTGTGCTGCTGCACCACTTTACTGCTCATTTCTAGCTTAGGAATTTTTACACTACATTGCAAAGTACAGCACAAAGCACAGTGCTTCTCTGGGAAATTCCCAAACGTAACAGGCTTTTATCCTTGTCAGACGGTCCAAATCAGTGTCCCCAACCCAGGTACACACAAAGTCCATTCCAATTCTACACAGGGTCTCAGTTTCCCCCATGAGCATCCATTCCCTTGCCAAAAGCACTGTATGGATGGCCTTGAGCAGAAGCTGAGAGCTGCTTGTGTGGCACTGGGCACGGTGCTGCTTCAAGAGGATGAAGAAGGAAGGACATGAACCCAGTGAGGGAAGGATGTGGGAATGGGGACACCCACCCAAAAAGGGCAGGAGGCCAGCTGCTGACTGCTTTTGAGAGGGTGAGTAAGGAGGAAGAAGCCTGAAGGCCACCAGAGCTCCCCAAAAGCTCAGCAAAGCAACAGAGCTCCCTGTGCTGCACATAGAAAATACACCACGTTCCTGCTATCAGAATTCAAGTCATTCCCTGGTAACTTCAGGCACTAAGACAACAATGTGCATCATATGGAGTTAATTGCAGCCATATAAAAGCTGGAAAATCTGAATGAAGGCTTCTTATTCAGCCTGCTGTGTGCCCTGTGAAGGCATTGAGCACTTTACAAAATCAGGAACTGACTTCTATCCAATTTTAAAGTGAACAGCTACAATTTAAGTTGTCTGAAAACCTGCGTACATTTCAGTAGATAAACTGAATGCAGAAAAACAAAAACGTGTTTTATATTTAATTTAACATCCCAACCATTGTTTCTGAAAAAACAATGGAATTCTTCCACTGGAGACATACTGTATACTTCTTTATTCTCACCTTACTTTCTTCCTGTTTCTGTAGCTTCTGTCTTTATTTCAACCCCTTGATCATTTAATGCATACTACCTTGCTTGCCGTTAGGATTTCTTTCCTCTTTATTTTTATTTCATTTTATCCAAAATTGCTCTGATGTTAATTGCCACATTTTTCACCAGTGCCTCCTAACTACTTATCCTTTATTTCTGAGGGCAGTGTACTTCCAACCAAAATAATTCACAATATTTATTCAAAACAACTTTAAAAAAATACTTTATCTGCCTCTTTGTTCATTCTCTCCATGTATATAATTGATCTGCATCATCTGTTAAGGCAAAGTTCTAATGTAATTTTAAAAATCTATTATGTTCTGATGGTGGTTAAAAATAGAAAAAGCCTGATTAAATGAAATGAAAATGTCTTTTTATAAGAAATGCTGATAATGGATTAATTTCATAGAAAACAATGATGCATAAACTGCACAAATTGACATTGTTTTAAAAATATGTAATTTTGTGGTCAGGAAGTTTTCAGAACTGATTTTCTCAGTTTTTTCAAAACTTGAAAAGCAGCCTCCTAAAAATTGCTTTCAAGGTTTAAGATAGCATTTAAATTTCCAGACCTGTAAAAGGAAGACATAGCCGAACATTCTACATTCTCCTAAAATTACTTTTAGAGTTTCTAGTACAACAGCATTCATGCATAAAATTTCAAAATGCAACTGGATGCCAAACAAAAAAGCAGCTCAAAAAATCTCAGCTCTGATAGCAAGCTCCGAAGCCATGTACTCATGGTCATTTGGCAAGGGCTGGCCAAATTCTGGCAACTTTTACGAAGTTCATCAGTCACTGAAGTTGTGCAGCATAAGCTACTAGACTTTTATCTAAAACTAAATATGCAAAATGGGGGAGAAAACAAAACACAACTCTAGAATATGTATGTAAAGAAAATATTTTTTTCTGAATTATATGGAAGACTGCTATTTACATTAGCCTGAAAGACTATCAATAAAAGTGGAAATCTCTCCTGTAAAGTGTTCACAAAAAATTAGGACAAGACTGATATTCTGTGTAACTATTAACACTAAGAAATTCTTACAAAAAAAACCCAACAGTGGAAATAATAAAAATCTTCTATGATAATGGACTTTATACTCCTTTTGTGAAAGGCATGAAACTATTTCCCTTTCTTCCACCTGTTTCATTTTTTTCCACAATAATTATTTTTTTATAATGGCTATGGGATGGGAGAAATAGGAAAAGAATTCCTATGCACATTCCTATAAGAATGATGAACATTGTTGTCCTCAGAAAAGAAGAAAGAAAATGAAGTAGAATCCTCTTCATAAAACAGAGTGGGGCATTGAGAGAGTGCTTCTGAGAAAGACCAAACAGTCAAACACAGACATTTAGTGAAACAATGCAGAAATCAAACCCCCAGAGATGCTTATCAATCTTTAAAACAAAGCAGATGATCAATTTTTTCAGAGTAAACCTATTTGACAACTGGAGTATATAGGGGATTTTTATTATTATCATTCTTTATTTTTGAAAGATAGTTGCATGAGGTCTGTAAGAGGCTCGGTATAAAAACACCAGAATCTATTAAAGATGAGTTCATAGTTATGTACCAGCAGTCTGAATAAGAGAAGAACTTACAAAAACGCACCTGCTGCTATACACAGGATTAATAACAACTAAAAACCCTAACAGGCAGCCTCAATCACCTCCCCTGAACACTACATACAGTAACCTTTGGCACTGTATGGGCAGCAGACAGCAGCAAGAAAACACAACTCTTCTATCACTGGCACATGAAGAGCGAACCCGTATGAAAAGAGCTTTTGCCTATGCCTGGGTACCAAAACTCCTGGGGGGGAAAAACAGGATATAACAAACTTGTTCTGAATGGCACAGAACAACTTCCTGAACATACAGGTGGGCGTTCCTATTGAAGAAAATTAGGTCATTTCTTACCTTAAATAACAGTTTCCAGGATAAAACCTGAAGTAGAACCAGCTAATTTAACATAATAAAAATGCAGTGACATGATATATTCCTTATTCATTAACCCCAGTTATTTAGAGCAGTTTAAGCTGCTTTTTTATTCACTAGATACAACTCTTAAGGAGGTCTGACTCAGTTTCAAGTCAAAGATTTTCTGCAGTGCAGAGACCATCTTTATTGCTAGTTTCCACTAAAATAACCAAACAGAGACGTTATTATAACCCATTCTGCATAATTATACAAGATTTAGATTTGCTTTTTATGTCCAGATAGAGCCTGAATAAAGATTGACATATTTGTGCCTGGAACACTTACAAAAGTTTAGAGAGTTGCATGCCTCCTCGGGACAGGATGCTAAGCTGTAGAGATGACTGGATTTGTTTGGGTGTTTTTCCTTTGTTTTGTTTAGGGCGTTGAGAAGGTGTTGCTAGTCAAATATGCTACATGGGCTGTGTGGACAGATAACAAAGTAGGGATGAAAAAAAAAACAAAACGGGGGAACAAAAAAAAAGTTCTTCTGAAATGTGTTACTGGTAGAAAAACCCTCAGGTTGTTTTTAAAAATACAAGACTGGATAACTTTAGGCTACAACATCTACACAGAGCTGCAAAGTATTTATCTTAGAGTCCGCCTTGAAGAGTTTGCAGTTTGAAGAGCAGTTTAGTAGTCCTCTACACAGTCAGTCATTACATCTCTAGATTGATATTAGAAGGAATAGCTACTCTGACACTTGCTTCTTGAAACCTAATCCAGAAAAACTGCAGTGCCTGCTATGATTTAAGCATATACACTGGAAGACATTTCAGAATGTGCTTTTGTACCATTTGGGACAACTTAATTGATGGTCTTTCTGTGAATCCCTTAAGCTCCTACAGCTCAAGGTACAGATCATTTAAATTTATATCAGAATGTCATATATCTTTAACAGTATGGTCTTCTTTGAAGGTATCATGTGTTAGACCATAGATAAAACAGTGAGCCTGGACTTTACAAGCAATGTGACAATGTTCATTGTGTCTGAAACAAAATATAAAAATATGGTTCTATACTTAAGAAATATGAAATGGATCATTACTCCTCTAAGTATTAGACAGTTCCTAACTAACTAACTTATCTACTAATACAAATCTGAATGAACAGCCATTTCTGATTTATTCCAGAATAAGAGCACCTCTTAAAGGGACTGTAAGTGGCTTTTTCCAAATTCCAATTTGAGTACTTGTCTGGATTCACCCTAACACAAAATTAGCTGAATAAGTAGTCAGGCTTTCAAATCAAAAACAAATGGGCTTGTATACATCTTCACAGATTTTAACAATAAATCATTTATATTCAAGAACTTGAATATGTCTAAGAAGAGAAAATAGTTAACATAAAATAATTTAAATCATTTTTACAAGATAGACCTTGGCTAGCCACCAAGGTTTGATGTGAATTCTTTTCCTTCCACTGCAGGTCATTTCTCTCAATTTCATAATTACGTATTTTTATTATTAATAATTTTAGTAGTAGTAGTAATAATAATAAAATAATATTAAACACCAAATGTCAATCAAACATTGACATTTCCAAACATTTCCAAACACTCAGTTTCAGGTACTGAGTTCTATTTTGGCTCCTGTCTGCTGTTCTGTCTCTCTAAAAGCTGACTTTGATTTTGTACTAATAAGCTATTTCTAATATCTGTTTGTTGCTTTAATACATCACTCATGGCACTACCTATGGGTCATAAAAACAGCATAGATACATGAATTTTGGTCTAGTAAAACTTGGTAGACTCCAATTTTATATGAAGCCATTTGTTTTGCCTTTTTTATCTCATGTCTTCCTTTTTTTATGTTTTTTTAATAATTTTTCCCTTTCAGGACTTTTATATTTTTATCCCAGGAATTCTTGTCGCTCACTCATTTTTTTCACACCTTTTCAATGTGCTTTCACTATCTCTAATATAATTTCAGCAATTTCTCAATCTCTTAAAGCCTATCCAGTACTGAAGTGCTGCTATTCAACAAAGAATTCAGATATATACTTAGTCCATAAAGCATCTTCCCATACTCCTCTCATAAATATCTATAAAATTTTCACTGCTTCCATCCATTCATTTCAACTACTACTATCTATAATACTTAAACAATATACAGCCTATGCTTTCTTTCACAGCAGTCACAAGGACTGCCAAAGTGTTTATGTCAATACAGGTAAGGAGAATAGAGTCTGTCCCATCTCTGTAGTGAATTTCAAACATAAAGAACTTACTAAAAATAGAAATGGCACTCTACTAAGGAAAAAAAAAAAAAGGTAAAAAAACCCAACCAAAAACCAACCAAAAAAGCAAACCACAAACAACAAACAAAACCAGATCCAATAACAAAGAAACAACAGTTTAAAAAGCATTTTAAAGCTCTTCAGTATGCTTCCATGAATGAAAACAGTTATTAATACACCACTTAATTCTAGGAAATACATTCTTCAAAACAAACTCTTTATCACTATTATTACTGCTACAATTAATTGGAGTGCCTCAATATCAGAATCACAGAATTGTCAGGGTTGGAAGGGATCTCTCTAGATCATCTAGTACAGCCCCTGTACTAGGCAGTACAGGGCAGGGTCCTGTTCCAAGGCAGGGTCATCTGAGTAACAAAAATTACTTGTAACCTTTATGTTTAAAAAAAATCAAGCGTTTCTCTTTTCAGAATTAATACAAAAGCATTGGAATTAAATAAAAAATTCTTTTGTCCATATTCCATACTGGTTTTAATAAAATTATGACCCACATAAAATTTGCATAGTTCTAAAGACAAATTTAGCAATCTGTAATGTCCTCAAAAAGCCATGCAATTTTGCAGTGCAGCCAACAAAACTATGCAGTGACACTGCATAGCATCCACTAAAAATCTTCCAGAGCCACATAAAAAGCAATGTATTTTTAGTGCCTAAAAACACAATGAACACATGTAATCATGAGCACATTTTAAATTTTTGCTTCTTTTAACAGGTAGAAAACAACAGAGAAGAAGGCAGAGCCCTTCTCCCCAATTAATGGCAGCTGGAGGAAAGTGGCCTGACACTATCAGACAGCCCTAAGTCCCCTCTTTTTCAAACAGACACCTCTGATTCTCTATTTGAGCCATCAAGACCAACCTATTTTCCATTCCCAAGAGGAATAATGAAGGCAGCTTTGGCTCTCCTTTCTTCAGAAACCCAGGAGAGGCAGAACAGCATAAGTGGTAAAGCTAATAGCAAAGTATATTTTTTCAGTGATAAGTTGGACAAGCAGCTTTCACCCTTCTCTCTTCAAGCTTATGAAGCTTTGTTGGGCTTAAGAGACCTACCACGGGCTACTGGTTTATTGAGTGTGAATCTGGTAAAGGCAAAGTGGGATCATCTTTTATCTCAGAGCTGTGTTTTTTTTCAGCTTGTCTGATGAGTCATGGATTGTCACCATTTGAATTACACTTTCTAGCTCTTCTATAGAAACACGGGGACTAAAAATACATGCTTTTAATAAGAGCTGAGATTCTGCTACAGTCACATGGCTCTCCAATTAGCCCATTCTGCCTTCATTTTGCTTCTTAAAAGCTTGGTGAACTGTAATTCTCTGTTTGTGACATCAGGCTCATTTCCACAGCAACCAATTGAATTATCCCCCAAATCTTTATAATAAGAATAAGCAACAGGACCAGATGAACTCTTAAGCAACAAAAGCTTCTTACTGTTTACATGCAAATGTCCATAGAAACAACCAAACAGAAAAGGAAAAGAAATATGGAGGATACATAGAAACACAGGAAATATAACAAAGGCATAACCAATGTTCACATATTTTACAGTGTATAAATAAACATTCAGTAATTTGATGACCATATGTCAGATCTGTAACAGACACAATATATGTTCAACGTCAGTAACAGCTGAGGCTGCAACACCAGGTGTTACTGACTGGCACCATGTACCTACGCAGCTTCAATTCTAGAAAATGGCATTATTTTTGGACAAGGAAATAAAGAGCAAGAGGAGACAACACCATTTGCCTTTCAGAAGTCAAAGACCAGCTACTAGCTACTGCATGTGACAAAACCCTCAGCCACAGAAACCTGAGAACGCCTCTTACAAGGAAAGGCTGAGGGAGCTGGTCCTGCTCAGCCTCATTCACCCATTCTGCAACTCTGTGAACAAGAGTTTCTGTTTTGGACTTTTTAAGAACTCTTTACATTTGCTTCTTGCAACAATATCCTTGAAAATGGAAATGCAAAGTCATTAACTTTTACTTAAAGATCTTCTCATAAGTACCTTCTATTACAACTATATTTGAGAAGCATTAAATAATAATCTGCATGTCTAAGAGTTAACACAGGCCCTGATACTACAGAGTATCTGAATAACTTAATCTTCCCCAGGTACTGAAACAGCCACTGTGCCCCCAGCAGAAACACTGGGATCTTAATAGTATAATTTAGAAAATAATATGATTTTCCTGAAAATAAGAGCCTAACAGTGTCCAGTCTCAGCACAACTAATTCAACATCTGTACTGAACTAGGGTGTACTGAACTACTGTGTTTCACTGCTCAGCAAGACTAAGCAAACCTTACAGTCTTCTCCAGGTGTTGTGACTGCTGTGTCTTCCCCACTCTCCCATGTGAAACCAAAGTGCAAGAAGGTTGCAGGTAAATTATCATCTTGTAGTGAGACCACCAAATGCTTTTGATGATGGGACAATGTCCTACTCATCAGATAGAAAGCATTTCCAGTGCCTCTCCATGCACAGATGATGGGTTTGTAATAATAACAGCCTTTCCTAACAGGACTTTCTCTCTGGACTCTGGGATCAATTTTTTTTTCCTTCTCCAATTCCTTTAACATATGAGACCTAAATAGGTACAAAACTTTGACACTTCCACTAACTTTCCTAAAATTGACAAATAAAGTGTGTTAGCACTAGCAAAACTGAGACCATTTGCTTCCTAATACTTTCATTACCCCTAAAAGAAAGTTACAATTTTTGGAGCCATCATCATTTTGACCCTGTCAATCAATTCTTCAGGAACCAGAGACAGGTCTTTAGGAAGGAAATTGATGCTAAGAACAGCTGTGCTTCACTGAACTGATCCAACTCTGGACCAATTTATCAGCATTTTCAAAATCTTCTGAATTACAAGTTTACTCTAAACAGCCTACTGACTTCTCTGCTTTTACTAAATTGACTAAGTCTCTTCATGCTATATGATCTCTTGTTAGCAGTCCCCAGTCAACAGCACAAAGCAGCAACAGTACTTTTGAATTTTGCTGACTATAATTCCTTTAATTGGAACTCTTGAACAAATCAGATATTCCAAGAGGATCTTCTTTTTTTGCAGAGGAAGTGGGTCTTTTCCAGCCTTTACAATTCTTTGACTCTGGGGGATTTCTAAGAGGAGATTTGTCCCAATTTTGCCGGCTGATAGTAACAATTATAAATTCACTATTTTCTACTCTTAAAACATGTCTCCCTGTTGCTGACATAAAAAGTATCTTGCAGTTAGAAGACAGGAGAGGATCCCTCTAATTAAATAAGACATGAACATAATAGTGTAGTAAGATACTCCAAGTCACTCGATGTGACTTCTTTGTGCTGTTACTATGTACCATTCAAAGTTCTAAGAAAACCAATATTTCCTAAAAGAATGCTTCAAATTAGAACATATAGCAGCTTGAGAGGGACAAAAATGTACCTAAGTGTATCTGCCTTTGTCATAAAATAAAGAAATCCCTGAATAATTTCATAGTCTTTTTAACCAAATCAAAGATTTCAGAACTCTTCTACATTGTTCCTTTCCCTAAATAGTTTTACCTTTCCCTAAACGGTTCATACCTTAAACAAGTTGGATGACCTTCTTCAGAATGGGCGTGGAAGCAGGAAACAAATTCTGCATACACGAGTGTCCCACTTGACAGACATAAAAAGGGTCCTCCTTACTCACAATTGTGGACAGAGTTAATATCATTCTGTTTACCCTTGACAGGCTAATTGGAGAATTGACCAGCTTCTGTTTGGTTAAAAACACAACTGCTAGTTACCAGTAGCTATTTATCATGCAGAAACACTAAGCATTTTATCTCATTAGAAAACACAGATCATACTGTATTAGTGAACATTTATCAGCTTTCTTTTCTTCAGAAATGCTCAACTCATCATTCCTACCTTACACTCTCTTTAAGATTTAACACAAAAACCCTCATCAAAGAAAGAAAAGAAATCCACTAATATTTCTGCAGACGATAATGGTGCCCAGCTTTCAATCTCCCACAACTTTATCTATGGTATGATCTTCAGAGGTCAGATCACAACTATGACTGGTTAAATGAAAAATAAATTCACATCTTTTTATTCTGGATTTCAGCCTAACACAAGTCAAAGTCAGATCTAATATCCTCATTAGTAAAGACTGTATGTAACAGACTTCCTTTGGAAAGAGTTCAGGATTTTTTAATAGCAAATCTGACTAGAGCCTAAATAAATAATATGTAACATTCCTATCCCATTTTCTCTAAATTGGTGCAACATAGGAATGTGCACAAAGGATTTAAATTCACAGATCTGAGAAAAAATTACAGCATTGTATCAATACGCACAGTTCAGAATTCACCTCTCAGGAGACTAAAGCTAGTGCCCCACCAAACCACTGAGTATTTTTCTCCACTCCATTTTCTCCCACTCATATTTTTAGTTTCCAATCACCAATTAGGATAAGGATTCAGACTCTTCAAATTTATCAGCTGGTCCATTTTTCTGGCAACTCTCCCCCCCCTCTAGTGAGAGAGGCTCCCCCCCAAGCCTCTCTCACTAGACCCATTGTCGTTCTCCATTAAGTTGTCCCAAGTTCATGGGATATTGTACAGGCAGAGCTGGTAGACTCCACTTTTCAGCCAGTCTAACAGATTCTGTCAAAACTTTTTGAGAACCTAGTTGCCTCCATCTTTATTAACAGCAGCAGAAATACCATAATGCTAAAATTCAGTACTTGGGGTAAAACTATTTTCAGTAATCACCAGTGATAATCTCTCTCCACTTTCCACACAGTCAAAAATAGCAGTTTTAGTCAAATTGTATTTTATGAGGTTCATTCCCTCATCAGAATTAGCACAATTCCATGTGGCATTAGAAGCCTGGGGCCCTCTGAGCGATTGTGTAATGGCCCATGGCTGCTGGTCACCAGCTGCCATAAATATGAAGTTCCCTCCAGGTCATCATTTATACCCATTGTGAAAGACAGTATTTCCCTCTGTGAGGACCACAGAGCCAAACCCTCTCAAGAGTCTCTGCCAACTTAATTTTGAACCAAAACTTTTGCTGACCTTCTCATTTTTCTTTAGAGATCTTTTTCACAAATTCCTCCTTCCTGTTCCCCTATAAAATTGTTTCACTCTCTAGTTCTTGCAGTAGCAATTGATGCTACATCAAAAGACACTGCAGCTGCTGCTGCTGTTTCTGTTCTCACAGTCATTTCAGCAGCACTCCAGCATCTATTTCTATCTTCAGTCTGTGACAGTCTGCCCAAGTTTTCCTCCACCAGCCTGGGAAAAAGTCACTGCCAAAAGTTTTGCAAAAAGGTTTTTTTCAGACTTTTTCCTCAGGGCACGTTTTGTTGACAAACTCAAAAGGGCAACACAAAACCAAGCTATTTCCCCAGAGTGCACACACTGCCAGAGCTCAGAGGTCTTTTTCTCCGCCTTCTGAGGGACGAGCTCTTTTTTCTTTTTTTTTTTTTTTTTAATGCTTAACTGATTCATGAAATAGTCAGGCTTTAACTGTTTCAAATCCCTTAAATTCTTCCCTACTTGCTTTTGGAGCAGGATCCTCTAAGCTCCTTTGAACATATAATTTGGACTACAAGAGCCATTAAACTTTGTTTAATAAAAAGGAGATACAAAATTCATTTAATAAAAAGGATTAAAAATAAACCCTTTCCAAACTAATCCAATTTACCATACAGATAATAATCACAATGAAGCTATTTATATTGTTTCTCTCTAATGTCCTTACAATTCAGGCTCCTGTTAGGAGTAGTGCAGAATGACACGAATCAGTAAATCACAGCATCATTTAGGATGAAAAAGACCTCAAGATCGTCAAATCCCACATTTGACTGACCATCACCTTGTCAATAAGACCAAGGCCCTAAGTCTCACAACCACTCCTTCCTTGAACACTTCCAGGTGTGGTAATTCCACTACTGCCCTGTTCCAATGTTTAATAACCCTTTCCCTGAGGAAAATCTGATGTCCAACCTGAACCTCCCCTGGTGCAGCTTCAGACTGTCCTTTTCTCCTACTGCTACTACAACCCCTCTTCAAGAAGTTGAAGAGAGTGGTAAGGTCACCTCTGGGCCTCCTGTCCTCCAGGCTGAACATCCCCAGCTCCCTCAGCCGCTCCTCATACAACTTATAAATACTTATCTGTACCTCAACCTACGAAATGGCATTTTCATGCAGAAAAATCCCTACATCTTTCCACCTTTATTTCCCACAGTCAGCATTTATTATTGAAATCTGAAGGAGGAAAAAAAATTCTTCTGTCAAGTACATTTAACTCCCTAGGATCTTCAGGATTTAGTGTGGGCTACAGTATTGTTGTCATTATTATCACTATTATATAATAACCACACCAGTTATCCCCTTTTTTTTCTTTTTACCTGTTCTTCTGAGCCAATTTAAAACTAGGCAAAGATGTAATGCAAAATATGTTCTACTGTTCTATCTTCAGAAGAAGAAAAGACAGGAGATTTTTAATCTGACTGGGAAGAATGACATGGAGGAAGTGTCTTTGGAAATAATTATTCTTCCAAAATCACATATACGAATATTAACCGCAAAGTGCCAAGAATTAGGTAATACACCCTTTGGACTTAAGAAATTTTTTTTTTTTTGGTAAGTAATATTTAAACTTTTCAAAAAAATTAATTTAAGTCCTAACTTGTTTAATATGGCAGGCAGACAAAGAACAGTCTTAAGCTGAAAGCATAAAATTGCCTTGACTTGAGCTCAAAAATAGTTCAGTAAGACAAAATTACAGGTATTCCTTGGATTAATTTACAGGAAGATATTAACTTAATATGAAGTTCTGAGTGTTTCTTATAGGGAAATATTTTGTGGTTAGGAACAAGTGATGGAGAACTCATTCTCCTTTGCTGTTCAGTAATATTTATGGAAATTGAGAGAAGCTATTATATATTCAAGAATGAAATTTTACATTCAAGGTTTGGGTTCACCAAACAGTACAGCTGGACAAAGCACTGAATCAGACTGTAAGTACATGAAGAAGAAAACAGGAGACAAGAAGTGGAATGAACTTCTCAAAGTGATTACAAGGACAGTACCTGCACACAGAACTAGGAGCAGATCTTGTTTAACAACAGTTGCCAGAGTAGACAGGCTATCATCAAGCTCACAGAAGATTAATAGAAAGAAGAACTACACTGAACTAAAGCAGTGAAGTGAAAAGCAAATGTCCTCAGAGCACTAAAACCCAAAGGAGTAATTTAAAGGGCTTTATACAGTGAAAGATCAACACACCTACTTTGGGGGCTAAAAACGGAATCTATGCTGAATTCAGACCTCTAAAATGGATCTAAAATGTCCACACCTGTATGAGTTATGTATGCACATATGACTCAACTCTGACTGTAACTATTATCTTTGCAGTCTGTATCTCAATATAGCTTGAGATTTTCTTTGCATGACTGAAGTCAATTGATGCCAAGAGAGGCAGCTCATCTAGTTGCCACTTGAATTCTATTTCAGTGTAAACATAAGAAGAGGCACTTAATTTGTCTCTTACCACCTGTGTAGACCCATTCCTCCATTCTTCTTGGAAACTGTAATACTTGCAGGTGTGTCTGATTTCAGTAAAGTTTGGCAACAAATCTTCATAAAGCAAGTAGAGATGAAAAAGGCTTGCTTTCCATTTAGGAGAAAGATCAAGGATATGGTTTTAAACAGAACTTTAACCTCGAAAGACTCAAACACTCCTCCAAGTGTGCCCTGTCTGCTATGCAGCAGAACAGTGCCAGCCCTTCCCAGACTGGATCCAAACTAAGGCTTTCAGACTTGCAAGGTGGTGTGTGCTTGTGTGCTTGGGCAGAGGCTGTCAGGTAAGTAAAACACTGTCTCACTCTGTAACAGCTTAGGCTGAGGAGATTGTTTCAGAGGGGAACTGTGCAAGGAGTTTTTTTTCCTGATCTCAAAGCCAATATGCAGAACACCAGCAAATCCATTTAAAAGAGAATACTTTCTGCATGAATAGACACATGAAGTGTCTAAAAATGGATGAGCAAACTTTCTTAACCAAATTTATTTAGGCTTTAAAGAAAAGCAGAAAATGAAATCCACCCTGTTCTTAAGAACTTCCTACTGGTTCTAGCACAAGGCAGCTCAGCACAGCCCCTCATCCCATTCACCAGCTGAAGGTTCTGTATGTGCTCTTTATCAGTGAAGAACTGCAGCCCAGGAGAAAGGCCCACACTGGAGAAGTTTGTGGAGAAATGTCCCCCATGGAATGTACCCCACCCTGGAATACAGAAAGAGAGTGAGGAGTGATAGAACAGTTTGGGGAGCAGCTGGCACCCTGCCAAAACCAACCCACCACATCTGTATAAAAGTAATTTTGATTTCCAGTGAACTCTTAGGCAGAAGTTACTATCAGCCACTAAGAGTATGATCCAAGGCAGACAGGTTTTTGGTAGGCTATACTCTTTGTTCTACTACTCTAGAACTACAGCTTGATGCAAACTAATATAGGACTTATAAATACTGTATTTTTTTAATTCAAAAAAAAGTGAAAAATTTCCACCATTAAAATAACATTGCAATTTAGGTAAGATGAAGTAAAATCTCTACACCAAACTGAAAGGCAAATGACAAGCCTGCATATCAGAGGAAGAAAGCAAAACAAATCACCTCTCCATGAACTTCCTACTTATTTCAAAGTCCTATAATGAAACCCACTCTTTAGCATGAGGCGCAGGGAGTCACAAAGCCAAACCTCCCCACAGTGTCACCTTCTGACACCCGGATCAGCATCCCATCCTGCAGGAGAACCACTGGTACTTCAAATTCCATGCCGGAAAAAAATTTCCAATGCTTTTTTTTTTTATTGTTTGAGGGCTTTTTTTTGTTTAGGACATTAGTTATTATTATTATTTTTACTTTTTTAAGTAAATCAAAGTCTACCAAGTCACCAAATGGAATTTGGTGATTTTCAGCTCATTGTCTTGCCAAGTTCAACAAAGACAATTAAACAGCAAAGCAATTATATATTCAAACTCTACCTAATTCCATATAACTTATTTATTATTTAGTATTGAGTAAAGATATCTACTGTCACAACCTTTTATCTTGCCATGTTACATAAAAAATATATTAAATTAAAAAATATTGGTCCCATTTTTTTAATTACTCTGAAATAAAAGTCTTAGATCACACACTTAAAGATATTGTTATTCAGTCATTTAGTTAAATTAAATGAAATTCAAATAAAGGTCCATACCTGGGGTTTTACTCCCTCGGCATGATACAAGAAAATTTATATACTACTAACAATTTTTTTTTCTAATTACCTCAGAAACTAAACTTTTTATACAAAAATGTGTCACATTTCACATTCCGAAAAATATAACATCCTTTCATTACAGAGGAGGGGAGGAAGCTTAAAATAAAACATATCTTTCTTTAATGTACACATCCAAACCTGAACACAAACATATTCAAGCAATTTCCCTGACAAAACAGTTCTACTAAAATAATGGCTCTGAACTATTGTGTGAGCAGGAAGTGCTGGAGCAGCAAAGTGAAGACAAAAAATAAAGAAATATATTAAATGCTTTTTTTTTCCCCCCAGGGAAGACAAATATTTTGACAAACGATGCACTGAGGCTTAAATAATAAGAATGCATGGAAAAAAAAAAAAAAACACATATCTTTTTATCACTATTAGAAATCTTCCAATTCTGGTATTGAAAAAAAATAATTAAAAGTAATTTGAAAATATTTTCTCAGGAAACAGTAAGTATTTTCAGAAGTGGGTTGCTGTTTTTCTAATTGGTCTTTTTTGTTTACTGTTTATTTGGTGGTGTAATTTAAAACAAACATGATTATTAATATAAAAAATTTGAAATACAAAGTTATCTTCACAGTGGTCTCTGAAAGCAATGAATCATCAATATAAAATCTGGAAGGTGTTCTTTCTAAGCTCCCTTTAATTCCACCTTGTTTCCCTTTATTTACTGTTTCTATGTATCACATACAAAAAGAAGATCTACTAAAAAGTACAGATACTTTTATTTCTCATACTTGTAGCAAAATTTTAAGCCCTTCTTTTAAACAGAAGTCCTAACTGATTAAATACTGAACAAATCAGTGGTTAATATTTCACTGTGAAATGAGAAAAAAAATAGCTCTTAGCTCAGTAACATCACTAAGGATGTAAAGCAGTCTAGGAAGCAAATCTCTCTATTGCTTATCCTTTCAGATGAGAAGGTGAAATGGGGAAGAAACACTTCAAGGAATAGAATACTTTAAGCTGTACAGCAATTGCCACAGAGAACTGTAAGACTCACATATACTTGTTCCAGAAAGCGTAACGTAAATAATTCCACCTGATTTTTTTGTTGTTGTTCAATAACACTGCATTATATAGATTATAATCCACGGCTAAACTTGGTAACAAGAAAATATTAAGAATCTAAATGGCATTCCAGTTGAATTTACTCTTACAGAATAATTATATTATTTATTTTTATAAACATTTTATGATTGTTCTGTTACATGACTACACCAAAATACAGTCAAGTATATACTGTGATGTCATAGGCAAAAACCCCAAAGTAATTACCAGTCTGCATTCTAATTTATAACCAAAATTTTCCCTTAGTAATAAATCAATAACATTCATAAATCACGCAAGTTTTTCCTCCATTTTAAAAAAAAAATTAGGTTAGTTATCATACAGGAGAACTTCCTAAATGTTACTGAACTTTTTCTGTTCAGCTCTTATCAGGCTTTATGAACTGTCTCCAGTCTGTGTTTCATGTTCAGTATCTGCTCTCTAAGTACCATTTAAGTGTCTCAAGAACTGAAAGGAATTTTCCCTAAGCAATAACTAAAGAACTGGATCTTCAGCTTACAGATATTCTTGTTTCTTGATCTTTCACAGGACAGCTCCTCCTTCAAACTGCTTGAATTATTAGAAGCATCTTTATACTGGACACCCAGATGTGTTTCTTCAGGAACCTCCATCCTTCCTCCATGACTGAGGCAAGCCACCTTTCTAACTACAAGCCCTACTGTAGGGGCCTACAAATTGTTATGGCAAATTGAGGCAAATACAGATCAATTATGGTAAAGCCTTAAAAATATGCTCTCCAAATACTCAGTCACCTAACCAACCGATAGTCAGCCTAGGTGGTATCATACTGGAAAAAAATTGTTCAGAAAAAGTGTTACAGACACCAAGTGATTTTGTTATTTCCTCCCAAAGAATATATATTTTGGATTAAAAAAAATAAACATAAACCACAATTTAACCTCTTAACTGACAGTGAATAGTAACAATAATGCAACAATATTTTATTCTACATTCAAAAGACTATTAATTTTTATTTAGCCATAAAATGAAATGTTTTAAAAACTACTTACATTCTGCATATTTCTGAAGCTGAGAGAACTCTCCAGGACTAAGGTTAACCCACTTCTCCTGGCTCGTCATACTGGCAGTATGGGTCCTCCTTATATATCAGAAGAATATTCCTTTTGACTCAGGTGTTATAAACTCCATAAAGATTTTTAACTTCAGTTCACAGTGTCTGGAGAGAGCCAAGATGGCATCAGTCTGTGCAGATGAAGTTTTGATGCTATGAACTGTTCCAAATGTGTTGGTTCAGTGGCGAGTTACAGCACTGTTAAAAGATCAAATATAAAATACCAGAATAAATACCACATATACCAGAAAAAAATACAAACCATTAAATACTAGAATAAATACCGGTTTTCCTATGGGAATACTTGTAACTAATAAATATTTTCTCATATACAGTTTTGCTCAAAACACTTGCATACCATATAAATAAACAGTTTTCCCATTCCCAAATTATTTTTTTCATTTCAAATGTGTATGTGCAGCATTCATCAAAAATTATCAGCTGATAATGATCAAATGTATCTGGACACACTGTATGGAGATGTTCCTGATTTAGTAACAACCACTGACATTGCAAATACTATCTTATCAGTAAACTTAGTTCCTTATGATTTTAAAATTTAATTGCTGTAACTAGATTTGTACCCAATTATATTGTTACACAGCACTGTGTGGCCTTGCCAGAAATGTTCTGAAGCTTCTAACTCTCCATGGTAAAAATCAAATGGATCCTGAGTTTGCTGAGAAGTTTACATAAGAGCTATACAAATATTAACTATTCTAACAAAATAGTAGGGGTTTGATTTCTAGGACATCACAACATTGCTGTTGGTACCATCACAAATCAGTTTGGGGCGGGGGGGGAATCAAACTGTGGGTGCCTTCTTATCCCAATTTTATGCAGTTTCTACATCTCTAGGACAGGCCCTCTGAAAGCAATGCATTACCAACACCACTGCTGGAACAACAGGTAGGCTACTTTTCATCTAATTTTAGCCATCTGAGAGCCAGGTACCTCATTTGAGGTTGTCATCTCAGGCACTCCCTTTAATCATCACAAAGAGACAGGTGGCCCAGGCAGCAATTAATCCTTCCAGTTCCAACATAAGCTTAAAATGTGATGAATTGCCTTCTGTTGTATTTATCTTTTATTGATATTCAGTTGAAATACATATGATGCCAGTTAAGGAACTTTCCAACAATCCTCTAAGAGATTGACCTATTCTGGGCAACTCACATTATGGATACATTTTGTTAATACACATGCAGGCAAGATTCATAGTCCTCTCAGCCAGACACAAAGCAGGCCTTAAATATAAGAGAAATTAGAAACATGACATTAATAAACCATTCATTTAATCATAAAAATAATTAGAAAAAAAAAAATCATCCTCCTCTAGCCACTGACTATAACAAGTCTTGGAATTCCACTCTCCTTTTTATAACATGTTTTCCTTTCTGTATCTGAATGTTTTTTAAGAGTTCTGTCAGGATTCCTACCAGGCCACATACCCAAACTAGGAAGCAAAGCTTTGTTAAAAACTATACAAATCAAGTTACTTAGCATTCAGCCAACACTGCTAACAAACTTAGATTTTCAGGAATTCCCCATGCCACCAAAATCCTCAGCTGCTCTACAGAAGCCTGGCTGAGAAAAGAAAAAGGAATATATGATGGAGTAAAAAACTATAGAGGCAAATTCCCTATATGCCAACATCACGACTCAATCTCATTTCACCTCATACAATCCTCCCTGCAAGGAAAGATAAGTTTTCAGAGAGTATTTGGGGGGAAAATAAATTACATCACTCCCACAAAACTGATCAACAACACTGATTTCAGCTTCAGACTTGAGCCCATGGAGACACATCCAGTTTCTCAACCAATCAAACACAATTCCCTGAAAGACAGGGGAGCTTCTTTTGAGGTCCAACCTCACTGTCATGTTTGAAAGCACGACACTCATCTTAATGCATGCCTTAAGGGACTTATTTCTGTTTACCAAAACAGGAAAACAGAACAGCCTAGAAACTGGCTTTTGGGCTTGCTCAGTCATCTTTTGCTTTCCACCAGCCCTTCCATAATGTTCATCTCACACGCAATTTCATCAACTCCAGTTACTCCACAGAGGGGGCACAGGAAAAAACTATAACAAGTTTCCTTCCACAGAAACTACAGTTCTCCACATGACTGATTAATGATTTTTACCTGAACAACAGGAATAAATAACACAGAATATTTTATACCCTAATTGCTATGGAGGCTGCAGCAATTATGCCTATCAAGAACTTTTTTGTACAGAACGTACTTGATTTTTCCTTCAGTGGGGTCCTACACTTTCATCATGGTTAGCTAGATCCTTATGTGGGTAACATAATGGATTTTCCAAAGGAGAATTTTTACATGTCTGAAACTTACATGTGTGCCTGAAATTTTTGTCTGTTCTTCAAAAAAAAACCAGAATATGCTAACAATCATTAATTTCTTGCCTGAAAATGCAGGCATTATGTACAGGTATACAAGACATGTGTAGGTGTTCCTGCAATTAATTTTACACTTTGTAGAGAACAATGTCTCTGGTGTCAGAAACACTCCCAATTTGCATGGTTTAAAGTTTAGTATGAGAGTTTGAAGGGCAAGAAACCCATTCAAATTATCTGCTAATCACCACTCTGGTTTCTTTACTTTCAAATACAGAAGTAATATAATTACTTATAATTGCTGCAGGATTAATTGTATGAATGAAAAAAATGAAGCCCCATAACAAAACACAACAGCTTTTTCCTACATAAATTGCATATTTTACGTAACAGCATCCCTTGTTTTGCACTGTATTTAGTATAGAGTCTTTTTATTAGTACACTTCTTCAATTTACTAAAGGATGTTTACTATGGTAAATTAACACAATTCTGAAATATAAAGTATAAACATTGAGGCATTGAAATCAGAGACAGTTTCTGTATCAAGCTGAAAATCTCCCCCTTTAAAGAAGTGACCAGCATAACTCAAAAGCACACTTGTTTTACTGACTACTTTATTCCCAGGTGTACTAGTCTGGGACATGTAAAAACATCCATTTAAATTTTAATACAAAAGATATGGGCTGTATTCCTCAGAGAAGTAATTATTCAAATTCACTTTATTGAATTATTTATACGGAATATATCGGTAAACACTAAGAAGGCATGCAACACAAACCCTATTGTGGCATGCTAAGCAGAATACTTGAATCTTTGTGAAACCATTTCACCAATACTACAGTTTGTGACAGGGAAAAATAAAAACTGAACACTGATAAAAAACAATCAGAATGCAAGATGGCAACATCACTGTTAGGACTGATTAAGAGCAGTTTAATAACTAAAGTTATTAAGAATAATAATGTTAATGAAAACCATAATACATAATTACAAGTGGAGAGAGTGGGGGAAAAACCCAAGAGAAACAAGTTATGCACAATACAATTGCTCATCTGAGAGCCAGCCAGCCTCTCCTGAGCAGCCCTTAGCTAATTCCTCCCAGTTTATACCCTGAGCATGACATTCCATGATATGGAATATCCCTTTGGCCAGATGCCTTGGCTATGCTCCCTCCCTGCTCCTTGTGCAGCTCCTCACTGGCAGAGCATGGGAAACTGAAAAGTCCTTGACTTAGGGTAAGCACTACTTAGCAACAACTAAACATTGTGTTATCAGCATCATTCTCATAGTAAATCCAAAACACAGCTCTGTACCAACTACTAAGTTTAAAACTCTATCCTATCCTATCCTAGCCAAAATCAGGACACCCTTCATGTACCTCATCTCATCACATGAATTCTTTAATAGCAACTTCTGATTGATCTTAAATTTTACAACTTCTAGGCTTGCTATTCCCAGGTTGTTACATTAATTACCTACCAAGGCAGAAGAACTATATTTAAATTTCTTAGCCTTTTCTTCACTAAAAGAGATATTGAAATAAATGAAATCTGAGGAGAATCTGGGACAGGGAAATACCACAAAATATTTTTGCTGATTCATCAAAAGTATATAAAGGCTTTTTTTCTTTCTTTAAATAATACAGCTGAATAAACTAAAAAATCCAAAAAAAAAAAAACTCCACTGGAATTTAATTTATCCTTATGAGAGAAGTAGCACATAACTAAAATCTCCTCCAAGTGAGAGGAATTGAACTGCTTCCAATGCAAAAAAAACCACAGTAACAGATTTAAAAATTGAAAATTTGGGGAAAAAAGCTGAGGAGTTACCCTTCTCATTATTTTACATCAATGATTAAACAAGCAAATTTTTCTATAGGGCCACTAAAATTTGAAACCCTTCTTTTATGACTAAATAATCACATTTACCCCAACAAAAAGGAAAAAATAAACTGTTCAGAGATTTCTAGACAGCTAGTAGTATTTTGAAATTGGTGAATTAAAATTAATATATACTACTTGAATATTAAAATTTTTAAAAGAAGGCTGAATCACTATAGCTTAGACTGATATTCTTTAATGAATAGAGAAAAGCAATCTGCAACAGAAAGCACTGGATTTTATAGGTATATCTATGTAAAACTACAATAAATTCTCTGGAACACAGCATATTAGGCTGTCCACTAGATAAATCACTCTGATGAGAGAATTAATCAATCCCTCAAACAATTCTTTCCATATCACACACCACTATTTCTATATATCCACCTAAACTACTCCAAAACCTAAAGCATCATGGATTAGACATCCTGAGGACAGCCTCTGCCTTCCAAATTATGCATCTGCCATCTCCCCCAGGAAAGGCAGCTCCAGAAGTGCCTCCCTCGATCTGAGCTCTACATAGACCTCCCCACAACCAGCACCATAAGCATTTGAGCCCATACCAACAAAGGTTAAGGTCTTTGACTATTATCTGCCACATGTTCTTCCTCTTTTCTTTCATTTCCCTCTCATGGGGCAACCTCTAAATTCTGCCTGACAATTAACTTTTGTTGGCAGTAAATGACAGAGATTTTTTTTGTTGTTTAATTGTTGGATTTAATTAATCTCTCCATATTTAGGTGCTCTAGGGGTGATTACATTACAGGAAAGCAAAGCTGAAAAGTGTAATTTACAACTGGGGAAGAATTCTGATGATTTGTAATTTCCTGGGGCAGAAATTCCTACTTCATGCTCGGAAATAAGCCTTTGAAGGGATGTTCTTCAGTCTTTTGACAAAAATGTTCCACAGAGCTAGAGGAAAAGATTTGTTAACTGCTGTCCTCATACAAATGCCTTGTGCAATTTTAAAATAAACTGGGAACAGGGCAATAGAATTCCTCATAAATAACTTGTGAAAATATGAACCTGATTTAATCAAAAGGAAATCTGTACAGAGAATAAAGACAGGTGAGCAGGCAGGTTAAAGAATTTCATGGGAGAAGTTAATGCTATATTGTTTTCTATTATGTGGAGAAGTTGATTAAATTATTACAGTCCTGGGATATGAATAGCTGGCACTGTCACTCTCCACTGGGATAGGGTGGAGCCTTCCAGACAACTACAAATGGGTATGTGTTTCTTCATTAGTTCTACTATAAAAGAGTTCAGTGATAGTGAGATACCAAACAGGTTATCAAAGTTACAAGAATGCATATCTGCACTTGAAGTAAACTATGTGGTGGTAGCAGCATCTCAAAGTACAATTCCCTATTCACCCAGAAAATTCCTGACCTGTTCAAATTCAGCTCTAAGAAGACAGGAACTTCTAGGTTCTGAAGGATCAGTGAGCATTGCTGCCTGCCTGTTCCTACAATTTGCTCTGTTGGCATGTCCATATTGACACTAGAGATGTGGAAGCACAAGTAGAGCACAAGTGAGGCAGTTTTACTGAAACAAAGCCAGAAGTGAGGATCCAAGCTGGCTCAGCTCCACAAGCATCAGAGCAGGCTCTGCACCTCTGCCTGACCTCATGTGCACATGTCCAAGGGATGCAGAAGTCCAGGCTGCCACAGGTTCACAGCTCACAACACCAGAAACCATTACTTAAAGGCAGCTTGGCCACACATCCGAAAAACACACCTTGAGCCTCTTATCTCTTTTTATATCCTTAATGATTTTCCTGCAGTTCATATACTGTCACTGAGTAAACTGAGACAGAGAAATGGATTTGCAGAACTGCACTCTGGAGATCTGTTCGGGGATGGAAGTGCGTTTTCTTACTGAGGGTGCTTCATTTGTTTGCCTGTCATCCATCTCACCTAGAGAAGATTTTAACCCACTGCCCCATCTTTCAGATAGGAAAAATCTACATCTTCATGGTTAACCGTGCTGATGTTTTTTTCAAAGGTGTATGAGAAGACAACCGTGAAATTTATGTCCTTCATCTACTGATTTCAGTATATTACTTACTTCAGAATGCTTTGTAGCTAAGAAGTGCCAATATTCCCATGCAATTTTTAACCACTAAAAATTGGTATTTTATTGCACTTTTAATTTGCAAAGGTACATAATTACAATTTCATACAATTTAAGTGTGTGCTCTTTTTCCATGGTGTTCAGATTTCAATATGAACATTTACTTTTGTTCATTTGAGCTTCCCAGTATTTTACCCATCTTAACGGGAAGAAGAAAAAAAAAAAGCTGATCCTGTCTCCCCTTTCCCTTGGGAATCCTTTATCTGCACTAGCTTATATTATGCTTGCATTTTAAATATTTTTTCTCTTGAGAGAGGCTCTGTATTTCTGTTATCTTCTTCCAGCATGCTCTTCTCTGGAATTCTATCTAATTATTTTCTCTCTTTAAATGTAACAACTAATTCTCCTTAGATTTAGCTTGTGTTTTTACACAGTAGTTCTCGACACTGAAATTATTGCAACTGCATGTATGATTCTATACAGATAGAAGAGTGGGATTGGCAGAAAAGTGTTTTCTAATACATGAAGCTTTCAGAAACGAGTATTTGCTCAAGTCTGAGAACAGATGCAGGAAACTTTGAGCTAAGTGAAGGTTAAGATCAATTTTAACTTATGCTACATTATTATATAGTTTGAGAGAAAAGGGTAGCTGGTACCCTACTGCAGGTCTGGAATGCACACACATCCCTTTGGGATTTGCTTTGTCTACAGACTGCTAAATATATGCTGGGGGGACACTGGTGGGACTTTGCCCCTCCTGACACTCAAGTGCAACAGCATAGTCTCTCTTCACCAGCCTGTGAAGAAAACTGCCCAATTTTGCCACATTCCACTTTATTTTGCCTATACTACTCATAAACATGGGAACAACATTCTTAGATACAGTAATGAACCATGCTCAAATGGACCTGAAAAGGGACACAGGATAAACACATGGGAAGAATAATTTCACTCCAGTGAGCAACTTGCCTTAAAAGTGCAGTTATTGGATAAAAAAAAAAAAAAAAAAAAAAAAAAGGGGACTTGAGGGACTTGCTTAGTAAGACTTTAGCTTGAAATTTGAAACAATTTCCCCTGACTTTGCTGAATGTTGATGCTTGTGTTTCCTCATCCTCTGCAACTCCCCTGGGGACCCACAGGATTTTCCCCAAGGGAGTTTTAATCCTATCCACAAATTGTAGTCGAGAGTCAAACAATTACTAAATAATCTTTATATTGGAACACTTTTAGAGCGTAGGTCAACATTTTTTTGCTATAACTGTATTTGCCATAAACTAAAAATCATCTGTATGCTTACTTCTGAATCATAAACATCATTATTCAAATAATAAATCATTTTTGTGCCATTCATTTTTTACCATAGTTTAAAAAGCAAAATATAAACAGTGTTTTATGTATGTCCTTTCATTTTCTTTCAAAATAAACCAACAAATAAATCTACTAAGGAATGAAAACGTTTAGTCTATTTTGAATATATTTTTAAGGTTTACATCAAAACAGGTAATATATTAGAATACGATAACTAATGAAAAGTCAAAAATCAAAGAGAGTAATAAAGTGGGGAAGTAGAATAAATACACAAACACAAAAGAAACTAAATGATTCATTGTTGTTTCTGTGCTTAAATTGTTGAAAAATTCCTCTTCAATGACAAAAAAAAAGTATAATAAAACAGACAGCAACTGGATAAAACTACATTTATGCTTCTCTATGAGAAATTACATGGTTCAGTCTTCTGGACTCCACTCCCACACAGAACAGAAGTATCAAGAGTATTACCACTCCTCTTAATACTAATTAGAGACTTACTACCTCTGTGGATTTATATCCTTAACTTGAATAGCAGCAGCAGTAATTGCAAACTGCAAACCTGTATCTATTACAGTATTTCACATCTGTAGAAGCCTTTCTGCCTTCAACCTGCAATTGCTTTTGTTGGTTTCGTTGGTTTCTCAGCTGAAGCACTGGGATGAACACACCGCACTTGATGCTCAGCTTTCTATTACTAAAGAAGAACTACAAAGAAAAAACTTGTAAGTTATGAATAGGCACAAGCTTGTTAAGTCACATTTCAAGGTTTTCAAGGTTTTCAACCTTTCCACCCTATATTTTTATATAAAATTTTATATATTTCAGTTTGTACTTAGCAACTACTGTAATAGTTCTTTCATCTGCTTGTACAAAGTCATCACTAAAGGTCCAGATGCTTTATGAAAAGGCTGCATATGAAATATTTATATTTCAGAGCTTGAATTCCATTGAAATCTTGCAAGACAGAACATAAAAACAATTTTTCAAAAAGCAGATTTTTTTAGGGCTTAAGAATTATTCTCTTTTCTACCTTTCTGATTCGATCCATAAAAGTGCTCAAATAAAGAGATTTTCTGAAGTCCCTTGTGTGGTCTTCTCTTACCAACAGACAGAGGATGAACTTTTATAACACTTTTCCCAGGAGCCACCCATGTAAAACTCACTTTCATCAACCGGAGAATGTGTGAATTTTAAAAACAATTATGTAATAGAAATCACAGAGTCATAGAATGGTTTGGGTTGGAAGGGGCCTTAATGATCTAACAGCCCAGCCAATGGCAGGGACACCATTCTCAAGACCAGGTTTCATAGAGCCCCATCCAACTGCCCTTGAACACTTCCAGGCATGGGGTATCCACAACTTTTCTGGGCAGTCCCCAGAGCCTCACCAGTTCCAGTGCCTCAACCACCCTCACAGTAAAGAGTATCTGTTTAACTTTATTCAGTGATTTGTTATTTATGAGTAATTCCTTTCACATGTCCTGTATTAAAATATGCAAAATTGAATCCTTCTACATATGAAATATGTAGCCTAAAAGAGTTTGCTCTACTTGTACCCTCTTTATATCAC
Source organism: Petroica traversi (assembly GCA_025920805.1). Lineage (NCBI taxonomy): Eukaryota > Metazoa > Chordata > Aves > Passeriformes > Petroicidae > Petroica > Petroica traversi. The sequence continues at coordinate 27,101,878 of JAHLSL010000022.1, forward strand.
AGGAATATCACAGCTACGTAATCTGTAAGCCATTCAGTTTATTGACGTCATCCCATTTTGGTACAGCTCATGTCATTAAAAAAAAAAGAGACAAAAATTATTCTATATAAATTTGTTATTTTAAACCATTCCATAAGAAGTTCTCTTTCCAAAGATCGTCTTTGAAACAATAAAGTTATAATTCCTCAGAAACAGAAGTCTTATTGTCTGAGAACTTTTGCCAAAGACCAGCTAAAGCCTCATAAGCCCTCCAACCTCAAAAATATAAAATTAACTTAAAATAAACTTGCTTATATGTTCCAATGGATATTCACAGAACTGATTCTTCTGCACCCCAGTAACTTTCATAATTAAGAGGGAGGTTTTGCTTATATTTGCAGTAAATCAAGACAGCTCCTTTGTTTTCTCCTTTGAGACATGCCACCTAACATGGGGTGTTTTACCCAAGAAAAAAAGACGAGAAGAAAAAGCAAACAAACAAAAATCACCTCAGAGAAAGGTGATCCACTCTCAGGTGATGTGTATCCATACAAATCTGTGATTCAGAATTTGAGAAACTATTGTTTACACTTAGTTGGTTAGACTGCACAGACAGAAATCCCGGAGTTAAAATTAACTGGGCAACTGAAATGAACTGGGCAATCTATTGCTTTTCTGACCCAAACAACAGTGACTCTGACATCCAGGGCCTAAATACACTTCATTTTTCTGCTCACTCTTTACAGTCTCGCTAGACCAATGGAACAGATGAAAAATGTCAAGTAATAGCAACAACATAATTAATAGTTACGTGCAGAAACTGAGATAAGATTTACACTCTGGAGCAGGAATTCCATCCAAGGGAACTTTGAAAGGCTTATGAGGTGGGTTCATGCAAACCTCATCAAGTTCAGCAAGACCAAATACAAGGTCCCAAACCTAGGTCAGAGCAGTTCCAAGCACAAATACAGGCTGGGCAGAGGATGGAGGGAGAGGAACCATAAGGAGAAAGACTTGGGGTTTTCATTGACAAGAAGCATGACATGACCCAGCAATGTGCATCTGCAGCCCAGAAAGCCAACTGTTTCCTGGGCTGCATTCAAAGCAGCGTGGCCAGCAGGGGATTCTGCCCCTCTGCTCTGGTTTGGAGAGACTCCACCTGGAGTGCAACATCCTGTTCTGAAGCCCCAAACATGGACATGGACCTACTGGAGTCCAGAGAAGGGACACACAGATGATTAGAGGGCTGGAGTCACTCTCCTAAGAAGACACAGAAAGTTGGGGCTGTTGGTTGGAGAAGGTACCAGGGAAACCATGCAGCAGCCTTCTAAAGCAGTAACTAAATGGGTCCTTCAAGAAAGATGACTTTACAAGCACAGGTAGCGATAGGACAAGGGGAACTTTAAACTGACAGAGGGTGGGTTTAGGTTAGATATTGGGAAGAAATTTCTTACAGTGTGAGTGGTGAAGCACTGGAACATGTTGCCCAGAGAGGTGATGGATGCTTCATCCCCAAGAAACATTCAGGGTCAGGTTGGATGGAGCTTTGAGCAACTTGGTCTAGAGGTAGGTGACCTTAACAGTGGTTTGGGGCATGGGGGTTTGAAACCACCTGGCCTATAAGGTCCTTTCCAGCCCAAACCATTGTATGATTCTGTGATTATATCACTGGCAGGACAATAGTACACACCAGCTTTCTTTCAAATATAAGGACTATAAAATTTAAAAAAAGAGAAACATCCCAATTTACAGACAGGAAGTGAAGAATTGAAATTCCTAAAAATTAATACAGACCTAGTGGTGAATTTTAACAAGTGAATAGACCTCAGCTGGCTTAATTATTGCATTTCAAAGTCACTAGACACACTGAAACATTTGTTCTTAAATATTTTCCTCATTATCACACAGGAAGCATGTGTGGAAAAGTCAGGAACTGAACTGAGATTTGTAACTGAATATATTTAAACACATGAACAGTGAATGAAACAGTTTTACTCTTAACAGCTTTATTTTTGTCTATCATGTCAAGTTGGAATTGGTAAATTTAAGTCTAAATGCCTAAAAATATATTTTAATAACTTAAAATAAAGCTGTAGACTATAAAAATTATCATGGATGTCTAATTAACCAAGGCTCAGAATTTTAATTAAAATTCCCTGTCTCTCATGGACAGCTAGCTTTAGTTAATACACCATTAATTAAAACATGAAGTAGTTCAAAGGAAGTAGATATTTTTGATGAAACCTTGTCACTTACAGATTTAACTTCATATACACAATAATAACACCATTCCAGAAATGTAGGGCTCTTTTTAGATTACTTGAGGCTTATACTGCGCTTTACTTCAGGATCCTGGTTTTCCAGTCACCCATGCTGGGGACCTGTTTAGAAAATGTCACGGCTCCCATCCAGCTCCAGCAGCTCCATCCCTTTTCCTCAGAGCTGGGCCAGCACAAGGCAAGCTCCACCCCAAAGGGTGCTGGGAGGGGGTGCCCAGGGCTGAGCCTACACCCCAAGGACCAGAAACACTCCTAATGTATCCACTTGTTTGTTCCAGTAGAAGTACCCTAAAAAAAAAAGGAAGATGAAGACTCTGAACAATGTGCCAAAACCAAATACAGATTTCTTTGTTTTGAATCTCAGCTTCTGTGCTGTCTTCCCCCATGAGGGAAGAATAGGTACCTGGAGAAGTGTAAAGAGAAATTATGAAAAAGCTGTTGCTGCTTGGAATACAAAATTGCAAAATGCCAACTCCTCTGCTTTTAGAGGTAAAGGATTACTCAGTGCATTTAGCCTTTTTCAGATTCTGGCCTGCTGAGATACACAAAACAAAAGATTATTCAAGAGATTATTATAAATGTCCAATGTTTGCTAGCAGTTTCCAGTTCTCAAGGTTCCCAGGCACAAACTGCATCACTAGATTTAGCTTACATTTCTTAAATTGGCACTACTAAAATAAGAAAGTTATTTCTTTTGGCATCTTTGAAGAATTCAAAACATTGATTTAGTACACCTAAAAAATTCACTGTAAAATACACTGTTGTAAATATGTGTATACCATATGTTTATGTTTCCTCTTGTCATTTTTTTTTTTAGTTTATCCAACGTAACTGTTATCCTGCCATTGTTAGAATTTAGAAAGCTACCTATGATACAGGTGAAATTATGAACATACATATTTCTATATAGATAAATCAGAATATTCTGATGAAAATAAGTAACATTTCATGTTCTTTTGCATATTTCATCCCTACTGTAATTATTTATAAAACTTATCTAGCCTTTTTAATAACAAGTACCACAAATAAAAGCAGCCAATCTCCTACAATAGTGTTGCTTAATCAATTACTAAGTCCAAGTTAGCACAGGTAGTAGATGAGATAAATACTTCCACTGATTATTTGTGAGCCAGAAAGAGATTACTCTGTAGTATTTCTATTTTGCTATCTATTATTCCTTTGCTTTATGGCCTTAAAAACTAAACATATGAAATAAAATGTTCCAGTAAACAGTATTAACAAAAAAAATGTATATTTTTTTTTTCTGCCAGAAATTCAAGGGGAGAAAGATCAAACATGTCTTCTTGATACCCACAATTTCAGATAATACAGTATTTATTGATGTTTAAAATTTTGGATGTACTAAATATTCCTGAATAGTCAGACCAGTTACCATACTAACATTTTCAAAACACTCCAAAAGCCCCAAAATACTTTACTGAAAATAGCAGACTTGCTTGCTTGGCAGAGTTGACAGAGTTATGCATACTTTTTAGATCTATCAAATGTTGCAAAAGCACATGTCTTCTCTTTTATGGGACATCACGATTGCTCCATTTGTGGTAAATTTGCCCTGAGACACAGAATTTTCCAAAGAAAACTGCATTACAATGGCCCACATCATGCCATCTGTTTTAAAAACTCTCCAGTGATTTCTACAGAGAATAGTCTTAAAAAAATAAATGGAACAACACGTCCCGAAGTACTTTTTTTACCTAGCTTAAATAGTTTTCATGAAAAAATATTCTGAAAAATTTAGAAAGCTGTAGCATTAGCGCTAAGTTATGCCCTTAATATTTCTCTATTCCCAAATGGGTGAGAAGGGTTCATGGACTGACTGTAACACATGGGAAAGAGCTCCATGGCTGCAGAGCAGGTAGTGATGCTCACAAATGCAGGGGTTGCAGGCGGAGTCTCAGCTTTCCCAGGAGACGCGTCCTGCTGGCTCCCATTCCTCCCACTCATGCCCCCATCAGTAACACCCTGTGCTGCTGTGGCAGCAGCACAACAGCATCATCCATGTCCCAGAAACTGAGCAGCCATGGAGCCACAGTCCTGCAGAGGCCAGAAGGCCATGAGCGAGAAGTTTGGGATCTGAAAGTCTAATGTTGCCCTCACATTTGACCAGTGCCATCTTAGTCCTTACAGAAGATACACTGCAAACAGTGCAGATGTCACAGCCACACGAACGCCCATGGGCTGGGGGGCGGGAGTGGGACCTTTCTTTCAGTCGGTGTCAACACTGTGAGCAAATTTCATCACGCCAAATACCTTAAATGCACTTCACCTGCTCTACAGAACATCAAGAAAGGAAAAAATATTGTAATGTCCTGTTATTGTCTACTCTCTTTTAAGACTATTTCTCTGACACAACTATAAATTTTAATGCTGCAAGAGGACCATGCCCTTCCTTCTTTGGTTACTTTTGAAAATGACATCTCTGTAAAACACCAAAGTATGCATAAAGTCCAGATTTCTGATTATATAAACAAATACTTTCTATAAAGAAGCATACTATACTTATTTACACTGCACCAGAGCTGTTACTTCATAAGAGATACAGAGGAATATGCCCAGAAATTCCCTGGTGAAGTCATCTGAAACTCCTTTCAAAAGAACAATAACCTTCTGCATCAGTACAGCTTCATATTATCTCATGTCTGACTTGAAAATAGAACAAAAGTTCCTATGAACTTCATTAAATAGCTGTTATCTAACAATTCCAGTCTTTTCATAGCACAACCAATGTTCCTAGATTATTAGTATATGTTAGTCAAATTTTATAGAACTCTAAAATACCCAAGATGTATATTGAATCTAACTCCCGCCCTCTGTACAGCACACTTTGCAATATCACTTCACATGCATGACCTGGGTCTGGTTTGGGTTTGTTTGAATATGAATGATGTAAGGCAGCATTTCTTTCTCATATTTATAATGGCTTTAGTCATGCAGATGATATGCCTGTCAAAATAGGTCCAAACTGGAATACTAGCAATTTAAAAAAAAATTACAAGCAAAACATACAGAAAGATTTCTAATAACTTGACATGAAACCACAGTAATTGCAATATCAACATCAAGACATCTTTCCTTGCCAATGAACCTTTTATGCCCTTGACACCTTCCTGACATGAGAACCTCCAATTTATCCTTCATCCCAGTGTGCTTCTTTATTCTGCACACCACTTCACATCTCTCTAACTGGATGTTGCTCACTCACCACAAGAGTTTGTTTAGTCCTCTTGGGCTCTGGAATTCACTAGGGGCTTAGTTTATGCCCTCAAAGATTCCTTGCTCTACCCATTCCAAAACCACAGCACATTGCCTCATGCACAGACTGTGTGCTGTCCTGGCTCCTTTCAGCCTTCCAGAGGAATGTGACCTTCTTGAGCCTTCCACCTCCCATTCTTTCATTCCTGTGATTCAAGAGGACCCATCAAAAACAAGAGGACTCATCAGCAGATGTAGTTTTCCTTCTCTGTCAGAGCAAGCTGTGATCACTAGGTTTCCACTCAGGTCAACAGTTTTCTAAAAAACCCAATGGCATTTCCAGAGTATCTCTCAAACACACAACCATTTACCTCTGTGTTTTAAGCTACCAAGAAAATAGTTCTAAACATGTTTCTCACACATACACGGGGGGGGGGGGAAATTACAGATTTTATTTGATTATGCCTGGTTGTTCCCACCAACTTTTACTTCTGCTTTGCTCTGGCAGTCAATCTTCTCTCACAGCCATCCTTAGCAGCAGCACTTTGGGTGTCTAAAGAAGCAATCTACAGAGTGCAATTTATACAAGTAATACAGTCCATTCTTTCATTTGAAAAGCAAAGACTCATTCAACTCTAAGCATCTTTTCCTAGGAGCTGCTCACTGCTACATTTCAGCCACAGCACTCAGTAAATAGGAAAGCAGAATGACTCCTCACATATCACTAACTGCTGCAATCATCCCAAGCAGAAAAGTAAATATTTTTATATGGAAATACAGCCAATCCACACTGAAAGAAAATGCAAATCAAGTGTGATGGCGCATAAGACAATCTCGGCAGTTACTGCCCACTGGTAAAAGGATAGCAGCAAACTCACTATCCCCTGTATAAGTCTGTACTAGCCAAGGCAGATGTAGAAATTGAAAAGAGAAAAAGACACAATTAAGTCAAACATATGAAAACATCCTCAATTTTTACTGGAATTCCCTTTCAGAAGAGCAGGGGAATGGGGGGGGAAAGCTCTCTCTGTAAGGCAATAATTAGGAAATAATTAGGAAAAAAATACTGCAATGCTTTCTCTTTTCTCCCTTCATTTCCTAGACATGTCAGTTTCCCCCAATCCTGGGGCACGCACACCCACAGCCAAATAAACCAACCCCAAAAAACCAAACAACGACAGAACCAAAACACACATATTTTAAAAAAATTGCAAAAACATATTTAAAAAAATAACACACACATATTTAAAAAAAATTACAAAAAGACCCAGAACCACCATAAATCCCCACAAACTAGTTGACTTGTGGAGCAGTAATTCTGTTTCCCTTTGCTGTAGTTGTCTCCACTGTAGTCACCACTAGCAGTGCCTTATCACTGTTTGAGGTGAGCCCAAGCAAGTCCTGCTTTCACAGTTCCTAATCCCTGGAGTGCATTATCAACATCCAGAGGAAAAGAAAAGCAGGAACAGCTCAGAGACATGGAAATGGAGAGGCAGCAGCAGAGATGTAAAAAATAGGGCTGCAGGGCATGTAAGATGGATAAGACAGACAACTTTCTTCAGCTGCTCTTTTGGTGGTCTGTTTGAGGAAATGTAACAGCTTTTTCTCACAAAATATTATAAAAAGGAATGGAAACTAAGGAAAATAACGCTGAGTTGAGCTCATCTGATGTAAATTTCATTGACTCTAAGATTCTATAGTGTAGGGAAAGGCTTACATGTAGAGATGAACATTTTTATTTTACAGACCTCGTTTTACATGTGACTGAATAGGTATTTTCATGTAGAGTGAGAAATATATATTGTTATTAAAGAATTCTCTGGCTTGTATTGGTATGTTTTCATATTTTGAAGACTCTTACCACCATAGCATCTATACAAAAGAATAAAACCTATCATATAATGATAATTATAGGTAATTAGCAATGTAGAGTAGTGTACAGAAAAAAACAGTGATATAAGACAGAGGGCTGTATCCAGAGACTGATGACTGAAATTTTAATTCTCTAAGAATATTTAACATGCTTGTAGAAAACAGTATTGTAAACAGTTTCAATATAGCAAACTCAAGACAAATAGAAAAATAATTCAAAAATTCAAGCTCCAGAGGCAGGAATTAATCATGTTCTAATCTAACTCCCTCAAAGTATGAGCACGTTAGGAGCTATCTGTATATGCTTTTCATGCATCTGCTACAAGGGCAATGACACAAATACAGCTTGCAGAAAATACAAAGAAAATAAACCCACAACACCAGAGGTCACACCTCAATAGTAAGAATTATGATACATTGATTTTAAACTATACATCATTTTTTCATCAAAACTTCAAAGTTTAAGAAACATTGCTAATTTCTCAATATATTTAGAATAAGTAAAATTTAAAAGGAGCAGTAACAGGAGTCTAACAGCATCAGCCTTCCTCATTTACAATTGCCTTGCCTTACCATATTCACTCTCTTAAGTTCAGATTCACAGACTAATACAGTCATTTGATGGCATTCAGTATTCACTAATTTTACTAGCCCAGAAACTTTTCAATATTTTTTGCTGAATACTTACTGAGGTAAAATTGCTAGGATTTCTTTGTAATGTGACTTCTTTTACTGTATGCCTAACAAGGGCACAGGTCTATCTCATTAGTTCAGACTATGAAATATCAGACAATATTTCTCTTAGATTCATATAACATGTCACAAATCTGTAATTTTTACTAAGAGGATTTTTAAAAAATTATGCAATTTCAAGCTACGTACTTTATAAGCATTACTATTTACAAGCATTATAAATAATAATGAGTAGTTCATACAGAGTAATTTATGGGAAATATATTGTTTCCAGTTAAGTGTCATCACCAAATTCATTCAAGTACAACCCTTGGAAACAGCCTCCCAGTGTGAACAGTCACACTTACAAATTAAGATGTGATGTTGTTTACACCTTCTTCAATATTTAAAATATGGGACCTTAAAAAATAATGACAGTAACAGCTTTGCTTAAATATCTTCACAGATGAGCAAACAGACATAGTATTAGATTTTATTCTAAACTAAAGTTATCTGAGGCTTTGTCCTCTCTTCTTGTAACATTACTGTTTTAAATACTCAGTCCTGTATTATAAATCATAGTTTATGTTTTAGACTCCATAGGGACATTCTGTGACTTCTGGTAAGGGTGTGCAGAACTGAGGCTCACTGAACCCCAATCTGCATCAGGACTCTAATGACATTTTTCCTGAAGCTGCAAATGACCAGGCACAATGGTCCATGTGATCGACTCCAGCTCCATGTTCCCACTGCTATATGAAAACAGCATGACCATGGCAATGTTGATTTTTTTAAAAAAATAATAATAGAAATACTGCAATATAATGCCAAATATTTAGTAGTAATGCATACACATAGCACCTGTTACAGAGTTTGCTTCTGTTGGACATATGATCTAAATAAAAACATCTGTCATGTACTGGACTTGATTCAGATCTAATGTGACTCCAGCTAGGGTTGGTCACTTGAGTAGGAACTTTTTCTCTAACTACCACTTCTAAGTGCAGTTCCTGAAAGTAACTAAACTCTCAGATGGATTCTGACAGCTATACATTTAATCATGTTCACAACTGCAATGAATATTTTCTGGCAGATTCAGCACATAGCCTATAGAAATTTATACAGAAGCTCTGCATAAACACATTCAAAATTAACAAAGTCCAAGTATTTACGGACTATGCAGCAGAATATTTTGTACTAATTTAAGATTTGAAGAATGGCGAACACAGGAAAGCAAAAAAAGTAAACATTTCAAAAATATTTTTAAAATATTTTTCGTTTTAATAACTATTTAAATAAGTAAATTTATGCAAGAGGTATGACACACTATTGCTAAACAGATTCTTTTTTTAAAAATTAAGTTCCCTTTGTATTATTCACAAAGAAAAACAACCCTTTTCCAATGGATTAACATGTCATTATTCTACTTTTTATATCCATACCAATGAAATATTTAACTCAGACATCATAAAGTTTTTAAGGATAGGTACAGGAAAATATTTAGCGTTGAAACAGAACTTAGGTATTAATAATTCAATTGTCTTTTCTCTTGCTTGCTAATGCTATCCTCCGCTTCCACTGGATTTATATACTTTAGATTTATATACCTCAGCATTGATAAATCTAAAGTAATGCACATAAAAAAATAATCCTAGCAATACACTTAAAGAGACGACCAGTGTACTCATCACTGATGAGTTACTGCTCAGAAATAAAATACAAATTTGGAATTATAGTCAGAAAAGATCAGCTCAGTGAATGACAGCATTCAGAAATAAAAGCACTCAGAAAAGATTCAGAATAAAACAATTTATTTCATTGTGTAGATCCCTGGTATACTTGCATTCTGAATAACTTGCAGAGCTTTTTTGGATTTGAAAATTGATTACCGTAGAACTGGAAAAAGAAGACCAAAAGATGGAATACAAAGAATAAGAGTACACTAGAATTCTTCCAGCTTCAAAATTAAACAGGCCTATCTCAGCTAACTGTAAACTAATAAATGTGTACAGAGCGTTGGAACCTGGAGGAACATTCTGGACATCCTCACTTATTCTTCTATTCTTTTCTTGATAATCACTTTTAGGAGCCATCATAATAATCCAGGCAGACTTTCATCCAGTAAAACTATCCTTATACTTTTAAGAAAGATGAAGAATGATCCCATTCACCTGCCCCACTAATAGTGCCTTGAGAAGGACAAAAATAAACAACAGTGAACTTTCACAACAATGCAGAATTTGACTCCCCTGGGAAAAAAAAAAAAAAAAGAAAGAGACCAACTGATTCACAATAATTATTTTTCTCTGGAACAAAAGGAGCAAATGCTACAGTGTTTACCACACTATGTAGTGTGGGTGCTGCCTTACCAAATATACAACACATGCTTCCCACAAACATAGAGAAGGGGCATACAAAAAAATATATTTTACTAATATATATTTTTCAAAAATGTATAGATAATAACCAATGGAAACATCCCTTTTAGTTGCAATAGTGTTTGCTGTCATTTACAGAATTCAGCTCCAACTATATTGAGGAATGTAATATGTATTATCGACTCTTCAAAAGAATCCATCTACAATATACAGGATTCTTCTCCATTATAAACTTAATGACCATATGTAAGGTGTTCATCACGCTGTTTACAAACAATTTAAGGTATTTAATGGTATTACAAGGCTTTTAAATATTAAGTCAGAAAGGTTATGCTGTCATGAACTTCCTTTCCTTCCCTTTCCTTCTTCAATACTATTAAGCTATCTTAAAAAAGAAAGAATCAGTGTTAAATATGTGTTAAATCTGAAGAATCAATGACAACATAGTTGAAGACAAGGTAAGACTAAGTATTATCTTCTCTTCAACACCCACAGGTTGAAAATCATTACCATAGCTGTTCTGCCTTCAGGTGCTCCATTTTGTAACAGTTTAAAATCTCTCCAAACTTTGCGCTTTGCACAAGGAACTTTCCTTTAAACAGCCACACCATCTCTTGCATATCCCTAAAACATTTAAATGGCTGTGGAAGACACTGGTTTAGAGTGTTTGAAACACTCAGGTTATATAAAGAAGGTAGACATACAGGTTCAATGCACCTCTGTACACTGTCTGCAGGTCCCTCAAACATAGGATTGGATGAAAATCAATTTTGATATTAACAAGCAATAATGATCTACACATGTGATTCATATTCATTTGCTATTATAAAGCATATATATCAACATAAATGTTGATATGAAAACACAAGGTTCAGCAACAAGATCTCATACTGGGCTATGTGCATCAGATTCCCTGGAGAGGAACAGCATTTTATTCCTTCGTGAGTTAACAATTTGCTCTCAGCTTAAAAGAGATGGCACCTGCTCTGCCAAATACATATTTGCATTTCCAAAGAATGAGAGCAGCAAACAAGACAAGGGGAGGAGTAATGAAACTTTTCCCGAATAAATTAAAGAACTCTTCATGGGGAAGGGATGAAGCATTTGAATCTGAATGAAAACTGCAGAACATGACAAGAAATATGTAGAAGAATTGGAAAACTTTCCTGCTTGTGATGCTCTTCAGTGAACACCGGCCAAGAATGTAAATAATGCAAGACAAACTGGAGCTTGACTGAACAGCAAATCCAAGGATTTGTAACTTGTCAGGATACACAGATTTTGATTTGATTTTAGTACAAATAAACAAAGCAAGAATGTCCCAGTTCTACAACTGCTGTCATTAAAAGTCCATGTTCCACAGTAGTTTATTTTGGATTTTGAAAATAATGTTTTTACTTAATTTTACTTTAAGATGGTAGACTAATTATGTATGCATTAAAGAAGCTTTAAAGGTTATTAGATGATGAAAGCATTACTCCACCCCCATAGGAGTTATCCTTTTATTAGGGTCCTGGACTGATCATGCAGAACTCACTGTCTCAATATTAAGATACTGAAATGGTCATCTCTTCCTTTATAAAGCTGGACAGCATTATGGGTCACTAATGTAAGATCCAAAATGAAAAATCTTCATGGAGTGACCAGAGTTATCAGGCATGTGTCCTGAACTGAGGTAAGGTCAGAGGGAGTATGGCCTAAACCCTGAAGCAGTTCTATTAAAAGTATAAGATCTTTTATAGAGCCCATATATTCTTAATAATTTCCTTTACAGCTACCTGCTTGTTAAACTACACTGAAACCTGACTGGAAAAGTGTATTTGTAAGATTCTACCAATTCTTCTGTCATTGACAGATGACCTACCGTAACCTCAACAGCTCATCAGACCTAAATAAGAACACACCAAAATTCTCAAAAGAGACTTGATCAACTTCTTGTTCACTGAACAGGCAACTTGATATGAGTACTGGATCTTCATCAAGCCTCTTTCTCAATACCAAGAGAGATATGTAAAAATCATCAGCCTGGTGTACTGTGCAATAGAGGGTAGAAAAATATATTGAACACTCATCTAAGCTGGTTTTGTAGTTTCTGGGTGGACATTTATAGGAAACAGTCTGACAGAACATAAAGCTTTTCTACAAGTAACCACTTTGAATTCACAAAAGCAAAACATTTCATAACTGAACATGATATTTTACAATGTGAGGAAAACAAAATAACCACTTGGCATTTTAAATTTAAAGTAAAAGTAAAAGAACGTTCTTATCAGAGTACCATACTGTTTTTAACAGCATCTAATATCCAAAGTTGGGAGTTTCCCCAGGATTCCTCCAGCCATTCTACTTTTATGAAATAAGTTACGTCAATTGCTCTATGCCCAACAAAAAGCAGTGCAAATTTTTACATCTCTTTTACATGAGACAATATTGTTTAGAAGGTTTGAATTCTTTGACATAAAAGTTGTCAGGCGGTCTAAACACAAACATCTTCATGGGTGCTTTTAACGCAAAAACAGGCAAAATGACCCACTGTACTTCCAGAGCAGAAGTAGCTGCAGTATTAAATGATTTTATATTTACAGCAGCATATAAAGATATCACAGATGTAGTAGTTTTTTAATGTGAATGACATGCAGAACAAAGTAAACCTAAATGCCTAAGGCTTCATAGTTTCAAGGTAAATCCAGAATTTTTTGAAAAGCCTGTAATTTTATTTTTCATTAAAAAGCATTGCTGGAATATTTTCTATCAATAATGAATCAAGACAGACTTCTTGATAAAAACATACCATAGTTTTTGAGACATGAAGAAAAACAGAAATGCTCCAGACAACTTGTTTATTTAGATATGCTTAAAAATAGGTCCTTTGATATTTAACTTCTGGTACGTGGCCTGCTCTAATGAACTCCTGTTTTAAGGCTATTTTACTTTGTGTTTATATTCAGTAATGCATGGAGAAGCTTTGATGCATTCTTAGGAGTTCAATTCTTCCTTACCTTCCTAGCTGAGTAGGTATCCAAGGGTATAATTTATCTCACACAAAGACATTTTAAAATTAGATTTTAAACTGTGAACGAGTCACACCAGCCAGGCACCCTTTATAATGAATTGAGAGACCTGGATACATCCAGAATGTGCTTCAACTGACCTATAAAGGATGCTCATCTTAAAATTAAAATTTCCCCCAGCAGGTGCTTTTGACTTTCCATTAGTAGTAATAGGAGAGACAGAAGGTGACCAGATGGTATTTAGATATTGGACAGAAGACAGGATAGACCCATTAATGTATATTTTTAACATTTTTAACACTTAATTTCTAAATGATGACTGAATTATCAAAATCTAAAGAAACAGACAAAGTAAAGATATTGAGTAAAATATTCTAGGGGTGTACAAAAGCAGCATTCTGGTTACAGAAATGAGATTAATTCAAGTTTTACATTTCTAAACCTAAAACCTTTTCACAGAACTCACTGCCTCAGGTTCATTTAAATTTTAAAAAAAGGTTTTCATTGAAGACTAATCTTGAAAAAAAAGATTTAAAAAGTAAGTATTGTATTTCCTTTTGCTTGCTTAATTCATTCCTGCCTCTAATCACATATTTTACAGTTTTCATCTACTTCAGTATCATTTTTTTTGCTATAAATGTTTTCTCTTTTTTTCTTTATTCTCTTTTTTCCTTCTTCTAACCTCTTTATGGCATAATATTGCCTCCCATTCATTTGATTAATTCATAAATTCATGCAGGAAACAGGAGAAAATCCAAAATTAAAGAGGCAAAAACAGCAGCAGAGCCTTGAGTCTTGGGATGCAGTGATTCATAATCTTATGTCTAGGCCACAATCTCTATAGCCTAGATTTACAAGGAAACACTACTTTTGCTTTCAGAAGACAAGACAGGAAAACTTGCTGATTTCACACTCTGAGATTCTCTCCTAGGCTGATACAGCTGCCTTACTATTTGCCAGTCTTCTATTTCACTTAAACTTAGCTTATCAGTTTTCCAAGACCACAAACATCAAATATGTGACTGCATGGAAAAGCCACAGGTACTTCAGTTGCATTCAGGGTTGATTTCAGGTAATTTCCAAACTCCTACTTGTGTATAAATCAGAAGCATCCACTTGGGGACAAATTTAAACCAAAAATTTGACTTGTTGCTTTTACTTTACACAATACACTTGAAAAGACAAAGGAGAAAAGAAAGACATTGCTATTAATAGTGTGAGTTTTCCTCATTCCCTAACTAAACCACCAATACACTGGAATGCTTCATAATAACCACAGAGTAACCCCAAAGGCAAGGAAAGCACCATGTCATAGTAGAAGGCTCACAGATTTGGATTCACCAACATAAAGTTTCGTGAAAATTTTCATCACATCCCCTGTTGAGATTGCTGCTGACACAAGGACTAGAGAGCGAGCTTCTTTTTACAACTACTGAGCACTAGACATCTCATTGAATGTCCAATAAAAAAAAAATCAACTATTTCAAACCAAGTAACCAAAATGTGACTGAAAATCAAACTAAAGAGAAACAATTCATGGCATTTGTATTGATTAAATATTCTGCCACCATAGAAGTAGTCCCTTAACAGAGAAGAAAGATTCTTCTTTCTTCTATCTAGAGGTCATTTTAGTCATGATTTACTATAGTAAACAACAAACATCTAAAAATAAAAAGCTAATCTGTCCCCAGAATTGGAACTCTAATTAGTAACATTAAACTGACAAATATGTCTACAACTTTGCTTGTCTTTATTTATTTTTTTAAAAACTGTTTAGGCCAAAACAATAGTGTCAGAGTTGTACACTTACATCCCAAACTTGTATTAAGGGGTAGGACAAGAAATAATTAAACTGCTGCCAAATACTTATATTTGTTAAGCTTTTAAACTTGTGGCAAACTAACTATATCCCTTCAGGGCTAAACTGCTGCAAACATTATTCAGAGAAGTCTTCTAATTTCTTCAGAAACAATTAAAAAAGAAAATGTGTTCTACATTGCATAAAGCTGTTTTAGAGGGTGTTTGGGGACAGTTACTCATCTCGATTCCAACTAAATAAATATTTACTTCTCAACTTCTTAAATTAGCCTGAACTCTTTACCTGCATCAGATGATTTCTATCCACAGTAAGGGCATTATTAGTGTACTGAAAACTAGGACAGGTTGACAAAATCAAGATACCACTTTCAAAGCCCAAATTTTAAACTTTTTTTCACTCTTTTAGGCAAGGTATTAAAAATAACTACAAACATCAAACTCTTCTCAGTGAGACCCAGCATGTCACTTCTTCAGCTTTCCAGTACTGTCAATTTGCTGATTTAGCTACAAAAGTAGTCCCCAAAGAGAAAATTATTAATAAAGTACTGTTATGAAAAACTAAAATTATGGACAAGTAATTGCCTTAAGTCTTCTACTACTGTTACTAATTATTTTTAAAGTGCTACAGGAAACCATAAACTGACTGAAGAAACTCACACCTGAAGGTCAAGAGATCATTTACGTGAAATTCTTGTCCGAAAAAGATTGTTTTTAACATTTTATACCTGCTTCTATTGATTAAACTGGCTGTGAAATGCTGTAATTCCTTCAAAATAACACTTGGAACCTAGTCTACACAAGTGTAAGAAAAAAAAACAACATCCAGAGCAAGGTGTAGTCCATATTCTTGGTATGTTTTTCACTTTAGATAGTAATGCAAAGCTCAGGTGGGAATTCCTGGAGCAGGCTGCAAACTTTACTTCAAAGCAACAAGCTGCAGGGAGCTTTCAGGAGGCCAGCATCCTTTTCTCCCACAGCCCTGCATTGGATTGATGTTTCACAGATCTGACTGGGATAATTTTATCATAACTTTAAAATAAACATAAATTTCTTTCACAAGTACCTTCTCCTTTCCACAGGTAGAAGTCTGGCTGAAATTCTCTTGATCCAGCACACCAAACCACAAAAAAAGACCAACTGTTTCTGTAATCCACTCCCTTCTAATTGTCACCACTCTCCCATAATTCCAGACACAGATGAAAATGTTTCATCATCCACTTTTCATCAAGGCCTTAAAAAGACTGTGAAGGCTTAACTTCTCAATGAGCTAATAAAGGTCATAACAATTCAGAGAAAATGAAACATTGTATAATATCTATACTCAAGGAGCGTCTGGAGGATGCTCTTAGTCACACAGTTCAGTTTTAGGTAGTCCTGAGAGGTGCAGGGAGTTGGGCTCAATGATCTTCATGGATCACTTAAAACTTGAGATACTCCATGATTCTTTCCTATATGCTGTTATGTTTTATCTCACTAAATAAAAAGCATGACTTCCAGCTATTATCTTTCATTCCATATGTGCCATTCACAAGAACTCAGTGCTGCTGACTCGCACACACAAAACAAAAGAAGCCCAGTCCAACTATCAAGCCCGCTGACTGAAGTTTTCCAGTATTAGCCTATTATTACCTTTACTCCCAAATGTGCTATTTACACTCTGCTTTATTCAAATGCTGCTCTAACAGGTTTCCTACAACTCTCTTATCATTCTCTTCATTCCTGTTCCAGTGATCTCATTCCATAGGCAAGAGGTACCTAGACCAATCCTACAGTGACACCTGAATGACAGTTGCAGAACAGAAACAGTGCAGAATATCATTAGAAGTAAAGACCTAATATCTAGTGCTCTTTAAAGCAATTAACTTTATTACTTTCACACTGAACGCACTCTTAAAAAATAACTGTTCATTCATGCATTGCTACTGAACACTGTTCAAGACACCTATAGGTGTTTAGAAAAGATGATTTCAGCTTGTACGTAACAATTCAAATATACGTCTTCCTAAAAAGATACAAGAAAGGGGATTTCCCCAAAACGTAAGAACAGCAACTTCTGATGTTCGCAGGCCCCTAAATTAGATTAACACAATTGGACCCCAAGTATTTCAAATCCACAGCACAAAACATATCACTCCACAAGCATTTCAGACTGTTGAATAATTGTTTCAGGCCCTCCCTGCCATGATAAACAACAAAGTCCTTCTACCTCGACAAATGAACAAGAGACAAGAGAAGCCCCTGGAGGAAAGTGCTCTTTTGTGATGCCCCATGTTTCTTGATGCTTCTTTTCCTTCTGTACCAGGTAGACATTTCAGGCTCAGAGCAATACTGGATTACCACTTTGGGGAGAAACAAGGGACTTATTTCCTGCCATTTTATCCATAAAGCATAGCACAAGTCCAGTCATTTGGGAATGCATATTAGATTCTTGGTATGGATTTTTTTTTTCCTGATGCATAATGACTTTCTAAATATGGGCATCATACCATTCAAGTGCAAAGAAAAACTATTACCTTGCTACATTAGGTCATTTAACCTAAATGGAAGTAGGAAATGTCAAGTAGCTTTTATAAAAACTTAAAAGATTACTTCTCCTGCTACAATTACAGGTTTTTTCCCATCCTGTTGCATCACCTTTTTATTTTATGACAGGATTTTATAAGTTTTCCATTTTTTTCTAAACTTACATCAACCAGATAAAACTGCTTTCGAAAATTAATAAAGTTCTACCTAAATCTGTAGGAAAACAGTCAAACAATGAAGACCTGAAGACCCTACAATCTGCTTGTGTAGCTATGGAAAAATAATACCTATGATACAGTAATCTGATGAGAAAACCTTTAATCCATCGCCAGAACAGGACACTCACAATAAAAAACGTAATTACATTCACTTCTGACAAATAAAACTGTTCTTAAAAAAGAATCAGAATAATGCTGGGCCACAAAACAAACACGCATAAACAAACAAACAAAAACCCCCGAAACAAAACAAACCCAAAACACAAGAATGAGCTTGTAACAGAACACGTAAAGTTTAAGAAGACCAGCCTTTAAAGCCTAAGTTTGCAGCTGCATCTTTTGTTTCCTGACCTCGCTCCGTTCGCATCTACGCTGGATGCCTCAGCACTTCACCGCTTTGAACCCGGCTGTCAGGGGCAGCATCAGGACACTGGCTGAGGTTGAGCAAAGTGATATGGGTCGACGAGGTAAATTGGCAGCGACTAGAAATCAAAGCGACGCGTCGTGACAAATTCAACACAACACGACTAGCTACAACTTTCAGCTGAGCCCCTCCGCTACGCCCAGACACAGCCGCGCATCACGGCCCCCCCGGTTCCGCGGCTCCCAGCGCTCCGGCCGCCCAGCGCCTCCCGAACTTACTGCAGTGCGATGCGGCCGGAGGGAACG
>JAHLSL010000022.1:27120909-27216178 GCA_025920805.1 Petroica traversi
CCTCAGAGAGGTTCCGAAACAGGTGCTGGAGGAGAGCGGGAGCCCAGTGCAGGGTTCGGCGGAGCGCGGTTCACCAATTCCCTCGGCGCCCGGGAGCCGCTTCAGCAGTGCCCGCCGTGCCCGGCTCGCAGCCTCCGTCCGCCGAGGGAATTGGCGAACCGCGCTCCGCCGAACCCTGCCCTGGGCTCCCGCTCTCCTCCAGCACCTGTTTCGGAACCTCTCTGAGGGTAGCGACAGCCTAGCTAGGGCCTGTAAGAATTTGCAGATTACTCGGAGGGACCAGAGTAGCGGTGCCGTGGAAATAGATGTCCTTGTGCCAGTGCCTACCATTTAGCAAGACACAGAACTAGGGAGCTGATCAAAGTTTCACTGACGGGTTCCCAGTGTGTAATGAGAGATTACTATGCACTACCAACTTCCGTCTTCACCGAATCTTGAGTGGTCAGATAAGCCTCAGAACTTCAGCTGGGAACCTGACATTTTTTCTTTAATTATAATGACATTGACTTCTATTTATATTCACTTTCTTGATATATGGCACTAAAAGACTTTCAAGGGTGTTTTAGGCACTGTAGATGAGATGTAGCATACTGCTAATAATTTTATATCATAAATCCATAGAAGTTTGAAAATAAAAAACATTTACCAGCATTTTTTGTTTCTTTTGTACTTGTATCCATTCTTCCTTGCTAAAATATGCATTTAAAGGGTTTAATTTTATTAAGACATTTTCAAGTCCTAGAAATTCTTGGAATCCTCTTTATTTTAGGAACCATGCAAACCCATGCCAGCCTGATTTTGTTTACAGAGAGGTTTCTTAAAGGAGAATTTCTTAATTCACCTAATGCACTGAATGTGGTTTCCTCAGCATAAATGGTACCTGGTCGCTATAAATTAGCTTTTCCGCAACACTCCAACTTCTTGTTTAACAAAATAGTTTTAAAATTTAGATGACCTTTCAGTGTATAAGTGAAATGCAATTTTATGTTATACAATGGAATAAGTACATATTTATACCATACCATTTATACCATACAAAAGCATTCATAACTAAAACTTCATTTTGGTATAGTTTTGATTGTCTTAAATAAACTCACATTGTATTTTTAAAAAATCCATTTAATTGTCTTCAAATTCTCACGAAACCAAAAGAAATAACAACTTTTCTGTAACTTTGGAAAAATACGTTCTTCAGAGGTGTAGCATCATACATATTAGCCTTTAAATCCACATCCAGTAGTCAACTTTATAAATAGCTTTCCAAATGCCAGCTTCACAGTAGCACATGCTGAGTACTTGCCTTTAATTCCCCATGTCTAATGTATTGCTTTCCCTTTAAAACACTGATTTCAAGAGATTCTTTTTCTCCCAGGGAAGGCATTCAGTCCCAGTATATTTGAGCCTCAAGTTACTAAATATGGATCAAAATACTGAAATACAATGAGTAGTTACTTAATTGTGATAAATCATTCCAGCACAACACACAATTTTTATGGGCCTTGCAATAAAATGTTTGACCTCGTGGCAAGGGGGAATGGGCTGATTTTGAATCACCATATTGGCTTAAAAATTGCTTTCAAGTACTCTCAGTTACACAAGGTCATATGAAAAATAAAAACTGCTGCAAAAAAAAAATATGTTCACAATTAAAAGTACATTTTTTATGTTGTGCAGAACTTCCATAAATTCACTTAGGCCTTTACTGTTCTCTTCTGCTGTATATTTGAATAGGGTCCAACTTCAGTTCCTATTGAAATGGAAAAGGTCCCACAACTTCATTTACGGTTTGGAATGACAACTCCATTGACACTCGTAGCTTTAAAACTCCAGAGAAAATTTTGGAGGTCTTGCAACACAGGAAGAAAAATTAACCCCTTCATTAAACATTTTATTTGCCTTAGAAAAGCAGCAACCCTCACACAGGCGAAAGCCAACTCAGTAAAGCTGAGCTGTGAAAGATCAATGTAAAAAATGTCAAACTGAAGGACTCTAAGATTCTTTTTTCTGCTGGAAAATACTTAGGAGATTGCTATCCACATGCCTAGTTTTAAAAACATTGCTGTATCATGTGCTGTTTTGAGAATAGGTAGAGGATGGGGATAGATGGATTATGGGCTATGGCTAAGAGCTTCCTCAGCACAGAGCTCAGTGGCAGCATTTGTGCATAGCACATTCACGTGAGCATCTTTGTTCTGGTCTCAGTACAAAGCTCCACCATCCTGTTCCAGAAGCAGGATGCTGCCCAAACTGTGTATGCTCCTGTCCTCCCCTCCTTTAATCAAGATCCTACATAAGCAGATTAAATATGCAAAGAGTTTGTCTGTTAACAGCTCACTCCCTCACAGCAAAGAAAATAACAGATGTCTAGAAGCCATAGCCAGAATTTTAAATATTAAATTTATTTTACTGTATATTTAGATCTGTGTTTGGATATTTAAATGACTTTTGTTGCTAAGCATGACTTTAGGCTGCTCACTTAATAAAACTGTGATGAACTTGGGGCCCTATATTTTTATATGATTCATGAAAGAATAAAGCACTTAACTCAAGAATCCTAACAGCAAAAATAATTCTCAATTTTCAATATGTTTTATTTGCTTTTAATATTTTACAACAATACCAGTCATCTGCAGTCATAGTATAATAGTAGTTTTGAAAGAAACAGAGTTCAGGATTACAAACCTGACTTCAGTCGTGGTATGACTGTACAACATCACAGGTACAAACTATTGAAAAGTAGTCTGACTCCATCTGAAATCAGCTGAGGTACCAGCAAGCTTCATATAAATAAAATATTTTTCAGAATATATGGTTTTAAGAAACAAATGTAGTTCACCAAATTTGTTGAAGAAAAAAATTAATCTTCTCAAAATTTGATTCATCTAACTTAGGACGTTTTTACACTATAGGAAGAGTTTTGTGGAAAAAATGGAATTAAGTGAAAAAAAAATCTTTCTTCAAAGTAATTCTATACTTTGTATGTTTTCATCAGTAAATATCAGTATAGAGTAGACTATACTGCTCCCTCCCAGAAAGAGCAAATTCGCAAGCAATCAGTAAAAGTGATCCAAAGGAATCAAACCATTTCATTTTTATAGATTAGGCTGATATCACTTTAATTATTGTACTGATAATGATATGCCATAGAACAGTACATATAGTCCACTTGACCCATATACTTATTTATACAGTAATATATCTATTTACACGGTTGGGATGGGAAAAATTCTTGTGAAATACCAAATACCCAGGGGCATTTGTAGGTCTACTGTCACTCACATTACTGATATTCAATATATATATGTGTGTGTGTATGTGTGTGTGTGTGCATGTGATAAAATCTAGGGTAGCTAAAAGAAAATACTCCACAAAGATACATTTGTACTCGATAAAATCAAGGACTGTTGACAAATTAGAGGAAGTTACATTACTGTGCTAAACTATTATTTCTGGGCTTCTTATCCAGTATACAAGATACTCTAACCAAATCTTTAGCTATTCTTTCACTAATGCAATTAAGATTTAAGTCTGAAAGCATCTAAATTCACACCTCTTGAATTAACACTGGCATACATGACTATTTACTTGATTACCCAAGTGCTACAGATCAGTCAGTCTTGCTTCTGCCCCAGGAGAATCCCAGGCTGACTCCTCTTGAAGTACATTTTGAGTCATATGAAGGACAGCAGGATGCGTGGGAGCAATCTACATGAATTTACTAAGGGTAAATCTAGCTTGATGAATCTGACTGTCCTCTGTGATGAACTGACTGAATATATGGATGAGAGAAAAATGGAAGTACCAGTGGATGGTACTTTTCTTGGCTTTTGCAGGGCTTTCTGTGCTTATTCCCACAGCATTCTCCTGTCCAAGCTGGAGATAACAGACTGGATTGGTGGAAACTAGATACATGTGCAACTCATTGGGGTAAGAGGATGGTAGTTAATGGGTTATACTCTATTTAAATACAAGTAGGAAGTGTCATTACCCAGGAATACATCTTTAAGAAGAAAAGGATATGTCCTTACATGTTTATCAGTGACCTGAAGGACACACAGGAGTACTCGTTCCTAAAGTCTGCAGGTGACTGGTTAATTAGTCCTCTGCCATCCAGAGAGACCTAGACATGCTGGAGGAAATGTCTGACAGGAACCTTATGAAATTTGACAGGAATAAATGCAAAGCCCTGCAGTAGGGAAATAAAAATCCTCAGTGATGAGGCCTGACTGGTGACCAACTCTGTTGAAAAAGCCCTGGGAGTTTTGTCTGACAGCAGGCTGAGCATGAGCATTGAGTCCTGGCAGAAAAGAAAGCCCATGCCATCCTGGGCAAATACAAGGGGTGTTATTATCCCTCTCCAACAAGTATTTTATAGATCAAATCTTGAATAATGGATCATAGGATAATTCTGACTGAAAAGACTCTAGTTAGGATCAAATCTGAGATCAGACTAAGGGGCTTTATTCAAAATACAGAGGCAGCATAATTTCTGTGGGCAATCTGATTAGTGCTGGAGAATCCTCAAGGTGAAGTTGTTTTTCCGTATTTCAATTCTGAACCTCTCATTTCACTTATGCCTATGTCCTCTCACCATGCATAACCATTAAAAGCATATCTCTGCCTCCTTGTTAGACTCCTCATGCATTTAACTCGTTGGGCTACTGTTAGGTGTCCCCAAATCCTTCCTTTCCAGCCTGGACAATCCTGGAGAAACCACTCCAGGTTATGTAGATTGCCATATAGGTGTAGCAATGCTCAAATTACTAATGGATTTGCCTGTACTCTGGTTTCATAATACTATCTCTAGTGCTTTAAAGGAAGAAATGGCAAGTACAATAAGTAAAGACAAAGGCAGTAGAGTACTTTTCAGTGAATTTAAAGCTTTTTTGCCTTAGACCTTACTCTCATCTTTACCTTCCATGTACATATGCAGTTTTTTCCCCCCCTCTGTTGTTCCTACTTCAAAGAGAGATCTTGGACAAACCTGTATGCCTCTCTTAGGTCAGTGTGAGGATTTTCAGAGATGTGGTGGGGCAATGGGTTGGCAAGCTCCTAAAATCTACATGAAAGATACTATTTGTTTCAACTGGATGCAGGAATGAATCCTTAGCCATACCAAATGAGAGATATTTGCTCAGTCTGAAAATATATTATTTAGTTAAAGATTACTGAAGAAGTAGACATCTAACAGCTCACTCATTTTGAAACTCTATAAAGACTACTAAGCTCTGTGCAAATATTATAGTATCTAACTGGGGCAGGAGGCAAGGGGCAAAATGTGCTTACACTCTATTTCTGGATGTAGCGTTATTAGAGTAATATGCATATTTTTTCACTACATTTCATTATATATATATGCAGGATATAAAAAAGAAGCATATGGCTAGCAGACATAAAAAGAGAGATATTTATTTATATATCTGAAATATGCATTTAATTTTAAATTATATTTTTTTAATTAATTACCATATGTATTTTTAGTTAACTGTCTTAACTGTGTGAAAAGATAGAACATGTCCTTAAACATTTGTTTAATTTTAACACATATTGCAGAATACTATCACTATTTCACATTCAGTGACCAATGTAATTGTTACAGGAAGACTTTTTGTTATAGTTTCAACTTAGTTCAAGAACAATTGAAGCATAATATATTCTCTGGGCAACTGTAATTGGTAAAAGAACTGATGGACAAAATTATCAAACTTAGATGCTTTTAGTTCATTCACGGTAATCATCTAGTGCAGAGATCATTCCTGTCACTAAAATACAAAACAAAATATACTGATGGACTCCTGTTTGAAGTGTCTTTCTTCCTCTGTTTTTTAAATTTCTTCTAAATTTTGCTTTGCTCGTGTTGGTTATAGTTAAATATCATGCCTGCACATGAGCTTCACACAGTTAGGTTAATCAAACAGCAACACTGGGATGTCATGTCTTAAAATATAAATATGCAGGAGAATCATCTCCCTGCATTATTTCTGATGAGAAAAACAGAAGTTAGAATAGCTACTCTTTCCTTTCCTAGATTAATGAATTGACAGAGGTAACATAGAACAGAATGTATGAGGCAGTATAGAACTTTTGTGGATTATAATTAAACAAGTATCAGTACAGACATAACTGACTAAAGAACAAATGAATCAGCAATGAAGAGAAAAACAGGTTTCATTTAATCTAGAAATTTCCATAAAAATGGAAAGTATTTAATGTAAACCATAAAAGAAAATGATAACATTTTCCTGGTTGATGCAGCATAAGGAAAGAGCAGAAAGGAAAAGGAATACATAGCAAACTAATGAAAAAGCACCCTACAAAAATTCAGCATCAGAAAAAAATAAGAATTATAAGAAATTATTATAAAGTAGGGTTGAAATTAAAAAGTACACTTATGCCTATCATTCACAATATTCGAGTATAACTTGTCATAAAACCATCAAGTGAACTAAAAGAATTCAAAACTTGCATTTCTAACTAGTTAGTCCTAACTAATTAGCCCTACTTCATTTGCATTTTCGTTAAATGTGTTCAGAAGAAAAATTTTTGGAAAAACAACAGATAGGAGATATACTATGTTAGTAGGCTAGAGTTATACATCCAACTATAATAGCATGAATATACCTGACTGGTGAGAATAATTAACAACATAATCAGCCTCAAGACTTAGGGTTTGGGTACTATTATTCTGCATATTCAAGAAGTATGTGTATTATAATGGCTGAAAGTGAACAGAACTTAAAAGCTGAAATAAATTAGAAACAGTTAAGAAGAATTATCTCTAAAAGGAAATTGAAAAAAAATAGTAAGAAGAGAAGAGAGAACTAATTACATTTAATTACTTTAAAAGAAAGGTTTTCCAGAGAGCCGATTAAATGAATTTGGAAGAATGTCTCCAAAAATGGCTTATATCAGTGAAATTTAAGTAAGGTAAGCAGAAAAGGTGGGCTGAACAATGAAAAAGAAATTAGGAGTACTTTTTCATCAAGTTAGTAACAAGGAAGCCACCAGCAGTCTTCAGAAATAAACTTTTGGTGGATTCAAGGCAATCAGAGAAAGAAGAGAAAATAATAGTGGCAAGTAGGGGCTAGTTTGCTGCCCTTAAACCTCAGATTCTTATACAGTTTTTGGTGGAATTTAGGATTTTCCTTTTTCTTCATCTGAGTTTTGTTTTGCTGAAACATCAGGGATCTATTTAAATCAGTTGAACAACGTATTTTATAACAATGTAATAAAGGATATTTTGTTGTATCAAAAATAAAGCAGATCCCTAAAGAAGCATACATTTTACTTTTATGTACTTGATGCTGCTGTCTTTGCTCACTAATGTATTTTAAAGTATTTAAATGTAATGTACAAATCAGTGTTGTACTGCAGTTACTTCAAGTGACTTGGTTTTATATACATTTTGTTAAAAGTTAATAAATTTTCTATTCTTAATACTTTCTACTATCATTAAAATGCTTGTGTCTTTTAGTGTTTTGAACATGTATTTAACAAAAAGCACATTTCACTCACTTTTCTCAGAACATATTAATATGCAGCTTCCAGGGAAAATTTTAGACATTTATCAATGTGGTTTTGCCTTTTTACAAGATGTTAAAAGCTATGTTCTGTCCTAGTTGTACTGTAACAGGTATCAACATAATTTATTCTAGACTTAAACCATATAAATAGGACAAAAACAAGGGAACTGGTTATTGAGAGCAGCAGGATCCTTTGAGTAAAGCACTCAATGGCAAGCTTAGATAATTTTGCTGTCTATTCCAGGTCTGCTGTTGGTCCATTACTGGATTTTGACATCCAAGATCTATGCATGTAAAATCACCACTGTGATTTAAGACAGCAGTTTTTAAAATCTTCCCTTAACACAACAAACCTCAAGTATTCAGTCAGAAGGAAAAAAAAATCCCTATGTAATTTAAGTTCTACTTTCAAAGATGTCCACAAATTTCTTATTTTTGTTGGTACTACATAGATCAATGCCTAGGCCACCAGCGGGCTATTGTCTTTCATATCCTCTTCAGGAGTCTAAATATAATACACATTTCAATCATTCCTACTGTAAATACCGAATCAAGGTCTGTACAAACCACAGGGAAATTGATTTTTCACTCAGAAATAACATCAGAAGTCAAAGAGGTAATGTCCGAAGAACTTAGCAGAGTCTTGGAATGGTTGAGGTTGGAAGGGAGCTCTGAAGATCATGTGGACCAACCCTTCTGGATCAATCAGCATCACCAAGAGCAGATTGCCAGGGGTTGCCCAGTGGTTACATACGTGACCTGAGTGGCCTAGTTCAGACTTCTCTTCCTGAAGGTTCACAAACTTGCAAATCTTCCTTCACAGGAAGAAAATTCATCCTCTTCACTACCTGTGCATGCCAACCAACACAGGAATGATGAACTGGACAAAACACAGGAATGGTATTGCACTGATACTCCTACTGAGGACCAAGAACTTAACTCCACCTTCTCTTTCTTCTGGATTCCAGGATGCTTTTCCACCTAGGGGGTCTATAAAGCTGTGTTTTGAACTGAATTCTGATACAATAAAATTTCTTTAAATCAGAAGAAGTGACAGAGCCAGATTCCATCAAGATCAGATTGAATGTTAAAATTCTGGCATAGGGGAGGAGAGGACTTTGAACCCTTTCAGCAAATATTTGAAATAACTTCTTCTAAGTTTGCTGTTGACATTTTCTCATTCTCCTGAAAAATTTTTAAAAAGAAATGGTGACACTTTTCAGATGATGAGAATACCTGTTGGAGATGACCTGAAATGTCTATTAGATACTGTTGTTTAAATGATGATGCTATGAATTTGCTTTTGGCTCTAGTTCAACTTTTCCATAAACTACCATCACGACTCAACCATGAAGACTAGAGCCATTTTGGATATGTGAGTATATGCAAAACCAAGTTTCTAAGTTTTAAAGAACAAAGAGACATTGAGTTTAGCGTTAAACAGCAAGATGCAAGAGCCACATTACTTGGAACTTGTTTTTAAGTGTTTACCTAATCAATGATTTATACTATTTTACAGCAAGCCTTTTAAGTACTTATAGACGTTTTACTTCTCTAGACTGAAATTATCTGGAGCAATGAGTTTCTCTGATGTGAATACTTATACAGTGTCAGCACAATGGACTAGCAAATTCAGTTTGATCTCTAACAAAATGAGTCCATGAAACTGTGTATATTCATCTGGCTTGTACCAACTCCAACCTTATAGCTCTGAGGCATAGGAAATGTTTGTTTCTAAAAGCTAAATGAAACCAAAATCAGGTAACCAAACAACAAATACTATGCATATGTTTGTTACTCCCTTAGTTTCAGTTTTTAGGCTAATTTTTTTGCGCTCAGATTTTGAGTGTACCAAATAATTTAATGCTTCTTCTGTTTCCTTTAATTACTTTAGCAGCTTTTATAATATTTTAGTTTTAATAGCTTTGCAATGCTGAGTCTGTTTAAATGTATAACAAACACTTTGATTAGCCCTTATTTTCAAAATTGTCTTGAATAGAATTACTTCTGTCTGTCTGCTAATATGAATAAACATGCACAGCCCCTTTCAGAACAAAAACCAATCCTGATGCTGAAAATTTTGCTAATTTCTATCACTTACATATTCAGGCTTATTATCTGGAAACTATCTCCTTGATATTGTGCATTTGCATATGCATGAATAATCATCCACCTGCATGCAGTTATTCTCGGTGCAGTGTTGTAGCACTTGTGAGTTGGAATTTCAGACATTATGCACCACTTCTACTCTTTATTGATTGATCCCTGATTCTTCTGTAGGAGGCTTCACCTGACATAGACTGAGGGAAATAGGATTGGTGAAGGAGAGATCATCTTGCTCAACAATTCCAAACAGTGCTGCAGCCATCAGAACTGCTATAATATGTGGGGTTCTGGGGTAAATATACATAGGGACTTCTCCAGCTCCTCACCACCTTCAGAAAATGGACACACAGATTGAAATTGTCAAAGTTCAACAATCTCCTGTTTTGTTGTATTTGGTTTCTAATTCTGTGACAGTCATCATAAAGCTAGAACTCAATTTATTTTTGGAGATGACTGTAAATTCAGGTCTTCTCCAAATGGTACTCTGCTTCTAAAAAAACTTTTAGCTTTAAACAAAGGTGATGGAATATTTAATGACTTTTTAAAAATTTTATTTGCAAAGCTGATTCTAGTGCTAGAAAACCAAGACATATTTCAGGCTGAGAAAGTTGGGACTGTTCAGCCCGGAGAAGAGAAGATTCCATGGAGACATCATACCAACTTTCCAGAATCTTAATGGGGCTTACAGGGAAGACAGATTGACTTCTAGCCAGGAACTGTGGTGATGGGACAAGGAGTAAGGGGTAAAAATTGAAAGAGGGGAAATTTAGGTTAGATATTAGGAAGAAATGTGAGGGTGATGAGGCACCGGAATGGGTTGCCTGGAGAAGTTGTGGATGCCCCAATCCTGTCAGTGTTCAAGGCCTGGCTGGATGGTGCTTTGAGCAACCAGAGGGGCTTGGAACTAGAAAATCATTAAAGTCCCTTCTAACTCCTTACCTTTCTATGACTCTATAACAGCACTTTAACTAATCCCCATTTGATTTAGTAAAAGAGCTTAAAATAGCAAATGCATCCATGCTCCTTCATACCATTTTCCTAGGATGGGCAGAAATCTCAGGGTTGACAAATTCTAAACTTTATGAAAGCCAGTAGCTAAGCAGGTAGGAAACACTTAGTTTAGCAGCTTGGCCAGGAAAAAGGTTTCAGCGTAAGTGAAGCAGTAACCTATTTGGTCTGCCTGCTGACTCACATGCACACAGTGGGAAGCAGGGACAATTTGGGTCACTTCCACAAAAGAATAATGATTGCAATTTACAAAGACCCAATGCAAGGTCTCTGAGACTGAAAGCAGTAAGCACTTGAAAAGAGACAGGAGAGAGGAATTTGTGAGACTTATGCTGAACAAACACTCTGTCCCTGTAAGGATCCAGAATTGTACAGTTACAGTACAGCCCCTTCCAGAGACTCAGATCTTTATTGGTTTTTCAAGATTCCACTGAGGACTTGTGGCAAAGTTGGCCATGCAATGACACATTTCCATTTTAAACAGAAATATTTTCGGCAAAACAATTTTAGTATGCAGATACAGCCACTAATTGCTCAAAGCTATTTCTTAAATAACTGAGCTACTTCCTCAACCTGAGGGATCAGTCTATTCCCAGAATGGCCAAATTTGCAAATTTTATCAGAAGCAAAAGTACACAAGAGCTGCTTCTCTCCTTTCTAAGGAAAAAGTGCCCTGCATTTAGGACAAAATACTGAGCTTTGACTAGGCTAAAAACCACAGAAAATAAAAAGACCTCAATTATAGTTTTAAAATCTCTCACATTATTTTAAATTTTTAATTAGATGTCACAACTGTAGTCAAGTAGAAGTTATTAAATTACACCATTCAGGATACACTGGGAGGAATTAGTCCACATTAGTGAATATTCATGAAAAAGGTGGTGGGATTTTCTTTTTCCAACATTAGAGGCTACAGATGGGATCCTATATATATGAAAATGAAGAGATCTTTGTTAGTTACTATTATATAAATGTACTTTATTCTTGCTTTAAGAAAAAAAAAAAGAAACTAATAAACTATATGCAAAGAGGGAAAGACAACCTTAAATAAAGAGGACAGAGAAAAACTGATGGATGCAAACAGGCAAAATAATAGATCAAAGAATTACTTGGGTTGGAAGGGTCCTTAAAGATAAACTATTTCCAACCCCCTGCCATGGGCAGGGACATCTTCCACCAGGTTGCTCAAAGTCTCATCCGGCCTGACCTTGGACACTTCCAAATATTAACTCATACTAACTTAAAATATTTTTAAGAAACTAAATAATGACAAAGAGAAAATATAAAAATGTTCTGGAAACACAAGAGAAATAGAAAGTTTGTTTAATGCATTACAAATTAAGTAGAGTATATAACGTAAATATATGGAAATAAGAACAAAGAGAAATTCTCCACGTTATCATGCTTTCAGTCTGGAATCCTTTTTCCTACTAATCACATCTCAGCTAGAAAAAAAAATATAACAATGGCTTAAATATTTGCTTTAAATATCTTCAAGGCCCAAAGAGAAGTTATGCTATTTTTATAATATTTGTCATTAAATGCAGCAAAACAACTAAAAAAATGATGACACGCAGTTTTCAGGAAGCAGACAACAAGATTTTAGAGATCCTGAGATAAACAATGCTGAAAAGTAAACTCTAGTAACTTGTCAAAATCATAGATACTACATCTGCATAAAAATGATGCACCTGAATAAGAAGTGTTTAATATTAATTCTGAAGAAAAATGTATCTGAAAAACACCTTAATAAAAGGCATTCAGAATAATTGTCAAGCCTAGGAAACGGTAAGTGATGCTACAGTTAGAAACATTCCAATTTTCCCAGCTAAGCTGATTAAATAGATCAAAAATTCAAGAAAGTTGCATGATCGACAAAAAAAGAACAAAATTAACAGAACTGACTCTAAAGTCTATTGCAAAGAAGCAACACTTGTTTTGATGATTCCCTAGCACCACATTACTTTTTTATGGCACAATAAGCTGTCAATTGAGATTAAGTTCCTTGAAAAGGTTTTTTCATTGACTCAAGCTTCTTAATAAAAGTAATTGCTTTTCTAATTCCCCACTGGGCTACTGGAGCATAATCCAGTACCTACTATATAAAAAGTAGAGTCTCAATCACTTCAATTGATATTTGGACTGGAACCATAGCATCAAAAACAAAGCTATGGCCTTGGCAAAATAATATATAAGCAAGAATGGGACTGAATATGTTGCAGAAAAAAAAGGATGTGCTTAATAATTTTAATGCAGAAAAAAATTATTTCAATATTTAGTTATATTTAGGCTTCCTCAAACTGATGTGTTTTCAAAAGCAAAGAGAACATAGGAATAGAAAGAGCAGCAGCTTTCCCTTGCAATAGGTAGATCAGATAGCTAAGGGAAATTGTATTCTAGCAACCCAGCTAAGAGAAAAGCATATGAAAGGAGGTTTAATGAATAGTCTTACTGAAATTTTGAGATTTTTATTCATGGAATTGTCATCCTTTTCTGAAATTTACAGTTTTTGAAAGAGATTATGTCTGGGCAAAGACTTCCCTGAATTTACAGCTGATTTGATGGTCTATCTCCACTTGCAAATTTGATGCTATGTAATAAGAGAGGCAGTCTTTTAAATTTTATTTTTACTTTGTGGAACTAGCACGTGGAACTAGTTGGTCTGCACAGCAGATAACCAGTTAATTTCTGTTGAGTAAAGGTATCCTTGGAAAAGCACAATCATACTGCACAGCCATGGAGTATTTCTTTCTTTTCCCAGATACTCCAAATAGATTATAAGACTGTAGATACTCAGATCCTGTGGAACAATCAGCTGCTGCATTAAAATTGAAAAATAGATATGTTTCAAAATAAATGAAAACTTTCAGGGTGCTTCTTTAACTGAACTAGTTATTAGTTTTTTATTAAGAATCACAAGGATTTTGTTACCTTAAAGCCACAATATTGCAGTGAGAATCAAGAGATCCTTTCTCTTCCTGGTTCTGATGCTGACTTGCAGGATAGCTCTAAGGCTCCCCTTTCTTTTGAGGTCTGCTTTTCCACTAATTTCTCTTGTCTAAATGTGAATTAGATAGAACTGCTTCTTTTTGTATAGCACCTGATAGTGATGCAGTACAATTCCCTATTGGCTTATGACATTTTTGACAGACAACTGAGAGATTCTTTGGAAATAGCAGTTAAAAAACTAAAAATCAGTGGTCTTATGTGTATACCTCCACAGAAGCCAGAGAGGCTAGTCTCTACATTTTTTCTGGCTTTCTATTTACAAATGCAGAAACACTGAAAATGGTGAGTATGAAATTAAATACTTAATTAGATTTCCATCTATACCCATTAACTAAATCTCCATTAGATTATCGTGAAATTTCCTTCCACAGAATAATTACAAAGAGTAAATTGAACACACTGGTCAAAAATACAGTAAGATTTTTTTTTATTTACATTTTGTTTGGTTTTTAAATTTTGTTTTGTAGCAGGCTGCCTTAAATATTTATATTTTGCCCTAATTTTTATAATTAGAAACCATATCTGTATCAGTATATCTCATAAGTAATGAGTAGATTTTCTGCATTAAGCCAATCATCTCTCAGAACCAAGGACAGAGAAAAAGTGAAGCATATTTATATGAAGTAAGAGACCCCTTTTTCCTTGCATTGTGCAAAGAATGCTTTCTTTAGCTGTCCTGTGACTAAGTTTTAGTTGTAAGCAACACAGTGCAGAGGTTTAACTAGAGACTTCTGATGAAAGATTTGCAATGGACTGACTGGAAGGCTGCTCAGAATTCAAGCAATAAAATTGCCTTGGGGAAGTGAACATAAAGTAACCTGTATTGTAGATCAGATGATCACATCACAGGGCATTTTATAGCCAGCTTCACTGCTGCCTTGTCATCCCATGATAGCCATGTCAAAATAATTTTTATCTTGCAAAATCAATCCTCAGCCTTGAAAAAACAAATGGAAGTCCAGCTTTATTATTCATTAATTTAAAATAAAGAATACTTTGTAGCTATGGGAAACAATGTTCACCTTAATTAAAAATTAATTTCAGACGTTGATTTTAAATGTGCTTGTCTGTATACGAATTGTCTCTTATGCCAAGTGATTCAGACATCAGAAATGCTACACATGGTATGGGCAGAAACAGGCAGACACATCTGAGATACAAAGTTCTCCTACTTTATGTACAGCGTGACCTTGAAGGAACACTTCCTGCATTGCTAGTTGTTAACATTCTTCTGAATACCAGTCATTACAGCTTTTTATTCTTTTTAACCTGCTAAACAGAGAGATACCTATTGAAGGATTCTTCTAATATCTTTTATGGTTTGCATTCAATTTTTATATATTTTCACTGGACCGTAACTGATAATAAATATTTTGTACTTTATGTGTATACAAAGGTATCCAATTAAACTGCTGTAGTCTGTGAAGTTACATTACTTAGAGGCATTAAGATAATTGCATACTGTTCCAGAACTACTCCAGTCCAAAACATACCCATTTACCCCTAAAAGTCTGAGTATATGTTTTTCTCTTTTTAAAGTGTACTGTTCATCCTCAAAAAATTAAATAAAATACAGAACACGACCATTGAACACCAAATTAAGGGGAAGCTCACGAACGCAGAATAATATTAGAGTTATTCTGTCAAAATAATTTATAGACATATAGAATTATTGCAAAAAATAAAGAATTATTGAAAAAAAAACTGTAAAAAAAAAGCAGAACAAACAATTTAATTAATTTGATAAGAAATGTTTCTCCAGATAGATATACTCTTTAAAGATAATTTAAAAGTTAAAATACATCATCAGCCCACTGGACCAGAATTTAATGAAAAAAAAATCTCCTTTCTAATCTTAATTTATCTCAAGTTCTTGGATATCTGTAGTGGTTTCTGGATCCAGTGCTGAAGCTGGAAAACACATTTGTTCACTCCCCACGACATCAGAGAAAGTGGGTTTAGAAACCCACAGCAAGCCTATAACACAAACCCTAAGGGTTCTTTACGTAAACATTAGCTCAGTTTAAGTTGTCAGGTTGTCCATTACTGGCAGTGGAAATACAATCAATGTATAGAACCTAGAGATCTCAGCAGCCCCAGTGCGAGTGCCCCCTTGGAACTGAGCTGTCTGGGCTGTGTCTGTCTAGGCTGCACCAAACAGATCCTTATCAGCTACACAGGGTGTAGATTTTCTTCCATGTAGACAGCTATATATGGGCATTTCAATTCCAGAGTTACAATCTGCTAGCAGAATTTTGCTGCTCTCAATGAGCACTTTAAAATTGTGCTTAAGACAGAGGAAAGTAAGATTTCCTTTTTTTTTTTTCCTTATTTTGAAGGACTATTTGACTTGCATTTGCATTTTTAAATATTATTCAGGGTTCACTTAATTAAAATGCAGCCTTGACCTCTCTGTAATTAATACTTTCTTTTTTGCAAATCAGTAGCAGTTCCTTTTAAATCAATGGGGCTGTTCTGTCTCCGTGGAAACACTGCCTAACTTGTAGCTTAAAAACCTGTACCAGGACAATGGTACTTCTGCCAGACCAGCTCTGACAAACAAGATGTGTCTTTTGGATGTCATGGCTACACAGTTCTCTGCAGTTCTCTGACCTGAGAGATCTCAGTTGGGTTCTGACATTCTGGTGTCTCGTGGAGTTGGTATTTCATATTCACATTTTTCTTACGGCCAAGCCCTTCAGTCTGATTTCAGAGCAGCTATAGAGGACAATACCTTTGGGACAGGCAACATGGCCCTTGTAGGATTTTTTCTGATCTCCTCTGCTCTGAGGTGAACCCCAAGAGCAGCACGCATGATGTGTCACATTCAGATGGGACAAGCATGAGGTGCCTATGGCATGGGCTGAACCATGAGACTCTCATAAGGCCATGAGAAATACTCACTTTGTGTTTCACAGATGTTACAAAGAATTTTCCAAAAGATAAATATTTGGAGTTGGCAGAAAATGTGCTCTTTATAGCCTTGTCAGGAGCTGGCTCCTACACAGTGGTGTGGAGACAACAGCTTGCCTCCTCCTGGAGCTGCATCAGTTAGGGAATGAGTTGGTATAATTTTATTATATTAAAAAAAGAAAGATTATTCCCATAAAAATGTAAACTAAACATAAACAGTATTATGCAGAGAATTATCAATTTTGTTGTTTTATGAAGTACTTGATTTACCATGTGTTCTGATTTAACATGGCTGTTTAAACAAGAGCACTGAGCAGCAGTACTACCAGGAGCTACTGTTTATTCCAAACATGCTCACCACCTGTGGCTCTGCACATCTTCTATTCATTTACAAATGTGGATCAGGAGAAGAACAGAACAATTTGATTACC
Organism: Petroica traversi; assembly: GCA_025920805.1. Taxonomy (NCBI): domain Eukaryota; kingdom Metazoa; phylum Chordata; class Aves; order Passeriformes; family Petroicidae; genus Petroica; species Petroica traversi. The sequence goes on from JAHLSL010000022.1 coordinate 27,137,900, forward strand.
TGAAAGATTTGAGCTGGGGAGTGAAAAGTTCCAAAACTGGTCCTCGTTTTTGGGTTCAGTTTCAATTAATTGGAAAGTTAAAATATTAGAAATGCATTACACATGAAGTATAACACTGAATAACAATAAAGCAACTATAACCTTGCTTAAAAATACCACTTTTAGCAATATTGTGATTCCATTGAAATCAAGGTGTCTGCATCACTGAATGAGTGTGTTTAAGTAATTTTGCTTTTCAAGTCTGCATTTTTGGGGGCAGTTATAAGAAAGAAAATAAATCAGCCTTGTACTGTAACAACCAAGATTGATGGAGTTAGTACCCTAGGCTGAGTATAAAAAAGATAGAAACATGTAAAATGCAGGACACGGACCTACTGTGAAGTTACAGTAAACTAAACCTGTTGGTATATTGTGGAAAAGTGTGGAAGAGTGTGGAAAACACCCAGAAGCAAAGTCAGAGATAACAGTTTCTCAAATGCTATCCTACATATCACCTGATATTCCTGCTAAATTCAGGCTTTGCATGCTTGCAAGTAAATTTGGTAGAAACATTATTCATGTATGCTTGGCGTCTAAACACATATTGTACCCCAAGGAATGGCGCCCAATTTATGTTATTCTACCAGAAACTCTTTTGTAGTTTACACAGCTGAAAATGGCTTTGTCTGCATCTTCGGTAATGTGTACTACCTCAGATCAGCAGTTTTCCATTCAAGCTTTAATAAAAACAATACTGAGCTTTCACATGGGGCAGCAGATAAGCCTTTTGCCAGAAGCTGGCTCAGAGTCTCCCCATTCATTCAAATGTTTCTGGAAAGTTCATTTTAACAAAATGTACGCATTTTCACTGCCCAGTGAGAAAGTTTATTCTCTGAAGGTCAACTTGATGCAGAGTGCAAAGCTTTGTTTAAATAGCTAACTGAAGCAGAAAAAAGCATGGCAATATCAGAAAAAAGTTATATTTCTGTTGTGAGAAGTGTATTTTACTGATGTTATTAAAACATATTTTCTAATGCTTCACGTACGATTTATTCCTTTCCACTTTATATTTCTTTAGTCACGAGACTTTTCAAATGCACCCAGCTGAACTAAAGACAAGTTTTATTAAATCAATAGCTAATAAAAGTTACTCTTATAAGAACCATCTGTAATCTCCATTGTTTTACACACTACTAATAAGCATTTATCCATTTTGTTTTACAAAATGCTTCAGGTTGCCAGTGCAATGGAAAATTATTTTACTTCAATGAACAGGAATAACATTGACATAAAAAATACATACTCTTGGTATCAGCAATGCCATTAGAAAACTACCATCTAAAGAATTTTAGGATAATATTATAGCTTGAAAATATAAAATAAAAGGGCAAGAACAATAAATCTTATATTTTTTACTAGAAATAGTCATATTCTTTACAACTGAGAAAATGCAGCCTTGTACCTCTTATTAGCAAACTCTCTTTTATAATTTTCATAGCCAAAAAAAAAGAGAGCAAATTATACCCTTTTTGGCTGGCTAAAACTGTGGCTCCGCAGGTACATTTTTGACAATGGCTGTTGAGATGGTAAATAATAAATACTATTTTCTGCAGAAAAAAGATCTAACCATATTAAATAAAAAGAGTGAATACTGATGTTCTGTGTGGCATGGAACAGCATTTTTTTTCTTTGTCTTGTTCTGCTAGTACTTTGAACAAAGAGGAATATTTGCTTGCAGGGCAGAAGAGAAGGCTGTCAACCATTAGACAGCTCAGAACATGAGTTACAGCTATTATAAATTATTGTCCTTTGTTGTTTACAGGTTGGAGTTCCTTTAATTATTTCAAACAAACAAACCCCAACAAACCAAAAAACAGGTATAATTTTGAGGCAGTGAAATAATATCCCTTTCTACTATTACAACTGTGTTTATTCCCAGCTGTAAGTTTGCAAGATCAATCAGATGAAAGAGAACAGCATCTCAAAAAAGGGGATGAAATATTTTCTTCCAGGGCACTTAAAATGGAAAAGTTAATATATTTTGCAACAACAAAGAAAATCAAACCTTGGGTTGCAAAAAGGGCAATCTGAATCTCTGAACAATGATTATATTAGGACGTGGTGTTGGAGAACATATAAAGTGTCTAAAGCCCTACTACAGCGAACAGATTCCAAAAGAAAGTAGTACTCAAATTGTCTTGCTATGAGTATACAGGTTCTGCATCTTCACTGATTTAGGCATGTGTTCAGCACGATCACAAATGCTTACAGATACATCTACTGTGACTTAGCACTCTTAAAGCTCCATATGGTGAAGTAGGTGGCAGGATAAATTTCTTGAGCAGAAGTCTCTATGATGAGAAAGTTATTCTTAAGTGAAGCTTTGCATAATGGAGTAAAACACGTTCTGCTATGTTTTTATTTCAGAAGATGTTTTGTTCTACTTACGCACAAGTACACAGAAGCTATTTCTTAATTTATTCTTAAAATGAAACTAATATGCTTAAAAAGTTGATGACAGATTAGAAACTAAAATAGCAAAAGCATTGACAGTTTGGGTAAGGGGAGGGAACATGGACACACACAACAAAAAAGTTAGGATTCTACTTTTGTTCTTTAAAAGAATGTCCTAGGAAAATTCAGTTTCAACAAGATTTGTAAGATCTCATGGTTGGAGAGTAAATAAGCCTCAGGGTAACAAAAGTAGTGTCAGTTCAAGGTTTACTTTCCACCCTTTAATTTATTCCTTATCTTCCTTCCACATTCCCTCTCAACCTTTCCTCAACTCCCCAGATTTTCATTTGGAAGAATAATGCTGGCAAAGTTGAGCTGAGGCTGCACAGAATCTATTGGAATGTCTACACACACATAATGTAGTAAAAACACAACTGGAAAAACCTGCACATGCATAATTGCCAGCCACTTAATTTCTCGATGTAGTGTAAATAATGCATTCAAAATACAATTAGCAGTATTTCACATGGAAAAAGAAGCTGGCCTATGTTTAGCTCCTTTTTAGTCTTTTAAATCTTGATTCATAGCTGTTGTAGAAATCTATCTTTAGTGTAACCCACTTAAGCTCAGCATAACTCAATTAAGGACAGACCTAGATGTTAAAAGCTTTCTGGGACTGTAGTTTTCAGCTTAAAAAAGGAATAAAAAATTGGCAGTCTTAAATAACAAAAGAACACTTAGAATACACACTTGTCTGTAAATAGATTTTTTGATGGTGCTATTTGATTTCTATTTGGAGGACAAACACCACAATACTGGCTACAATACCAGTTCTCCCTACAGAAATATTGGCTTCAGAAGCTAGGTTTCATTTTTTATGGCCCAGAACTAAATACGACAGCTGCTATTTGGCAAAAATAAAATCATCGCATGTCTGATAAAAATAAGATACTCATTAATGTTGTATTGAAATAGATCTGTTGATATTGTTGTTTATTTCAAATTACTATGAAATGCTAGAAAATGGAAAAATTGTGAAAGGCTGAAAAAAAGTTTTCCCCGAAAAGGAAAACCCAGGGATTTTCAGTTTCATCCTGAAAACCTCATGCTCCAAGGCTGCACATGCAAAGTTATAAAATCAGAGCAAACAGTTCCAGAGGCATTGGAAGATGGCCTCTGTATGGCTCACTTTTGGGGTGCAAACAGCAGCCACATGGGCTGTGCAAAAGATTTGGTGCAATCCCAAGTGAAGAGATAGAAACATTTTTTGCAGTAGTCAAGTCCATCTTATGAATAGTTGGGATACACAAATTATCATAAATAAATTATCATAAATAAATTCAGAGATGTGCTGAGAATCTTAATTTTAATTTTATACTAATATGGAGTCTGTGTTCTTGCATATTTTCCATGAATGTAATCAAATAGTAGCCTGGAAACCACCTCTAAAAATGGGAATTGGAAACTAATTTGCATGGACTTGTTAAGCTAGGTTGCACTAACACTAACTGTAATAAAATTTTAGATGACAGTCTTGAGACTAAAGATTTACTTTCCCTGGCTTTTCAAGCTGATGCTACCATACCCAAGAAAGCTTTTAAAATGTAAACATGAAATATATAGCCAAAGAAATGTACAAACAGTCCCTTATGATCAATCTTCAACCCCAGATAAAGACAGATAAAGAAAAGTAATGTAAAACAAATCCCTGTAGGTTTCTGAATTTTGCTACAAGAATAAGGGTGAGACTGACATATTTGCATTTCCCTAATGGTAGCACAGCACTTTTTTGGATGTATTTTGAGACTTAAAGTTATTGTTAAGACTTGAATATGTGGAAATTAATAAAAAAATACTATTTTTAGTGAAGGCAGCTTTTTCAAGAAAACTAAAATTTTTTGAAACCTTATTTATTGAAAAACAATTAGATTGTATGCATTACTACTCAGAGTGTATGTTCTGCTTAAACGAATTTTGATGGATATCACTTCTCATCATTTCCAGTGCTAAAGTTGAACTTGAGAGCATTGGAACAGATTTTGGCATTAATATAAGGCATTTTTAAATGAGGAATCTGCCAAAGTAATTGGAGTTTTATTTTCACGGGTGACTCATTACTTAGCTGCAAGCAGCTTGGGTAGCAAACATGTTTTCCAAAATTTCATCTGAGAATATCAGAGATGATTTTTTTGTACATCTTTGAAATTATTTTTCTGACAACTACTTTTGTGATTGATTTTAACTTGTTAAATCAGATGTTAAAAGTCTACTCATTTTAACAATTCCTGAACAACTTCAAACTTCCTAAAAGGCTTGGGCTGACAGTTTTTGTCTGATGCCAAACATCATAAAAAACTATGTGTCAGAACTAAAAAATTTAAGAGACTTCTAATCCTTTTTGTAACAGTTTTAGATGCATTTCTGAATACTTTTATAAATTAAAAAGCTAAGATGAAAGCAGAGTATTTTTATCTATAATAATTTATTTCTTAGTTATCTTGTGTCTTCAAGATGGTTGCAGCTAGAATTCTTTAATTTGAATCAAAAGAAAAATAAAGCAAAAGAAAGTAGCAGCTGACCATCTGTGAAGAAACCATTGCCTCCAGCAACACCCAAGTATAATAATTTGCTTCTCCTGAGGCTAAATAACTTTAAGATAAAACACTGCTAATTAAAGAGCAATTTAATGCTTCTAATCATGCAAGTTCAAAATCCCATCTTTTTATTTAACCAAAAATCTTTTTTCAAAATTTTGTCTAAAAAATTCAGGTTCCATTCATTCCAACTTTCAAAATTAAAAGATGCCTTTGGATAACAAAGACATCGTATACAATGTCAGGTCCTTCCACCTTCTGATTAAACTTGATTTGGTAAACTACTGTAAAATTGAAATATATCTTAGCCTTCCAATAATTAATTACATCATATATTCTCTCGAGTTCAGAAATTGCTGTATTATATACCAATGAACTAAAACTGCTTTGAGAATGCTTATCCAGAAAATCTCTCTCGAGATTTTCTTAGACTGTTTTGCTTAAGTCTGAAGAACAGTTTCTAACGCTGAAGAAAATGCCATTCCAGTGTATTTTCACAAGCTCTAAATTTAGACTGAGATTTCAAGGTGGTGTTTTTGTTGTTGTTTTTTTTTTTCCACTCTTTGCTATCTTTTGTAGAGACAGTAAAGCTTTTAAATGCATTGCAAGTTATTTTAATCAAGATCTGTCATTTAGTGGCTGAAGATAAGAGCTCTTAAATTAAATTGTATTTCCTGTTCTCTGAATGATGAAAACAAAATATAATTTGCAAATGCGCTTGTTAATACATACTTTGGCACTCAAAAATTATTTAATTGTGTACCCACTAATCTCCATGCAGGTTTTGCCATCTCCTAGAACAGAAAGAGATTTAGGTAAGTTCTTACTGCATATTCTTCCCTTGTGTTTTACAGGGTACTATGGAGCCATGCTCCATTGCCCTACTGAGGCTGTGCCAGGAGTGCTTCAAATTCTTCACGCCAGGTAACTCTGAACCTGAAGTCTTTTATTTGAAACACAACCACTGGTCTACTAAGTACTTGTGGGTGCATCACTAGACTAGAATACTAATTTTTATTTTAATAAAAAAGGACAGAATTCTTAGAAGCTTCTTAAAAATATCACAGAATCATGGAATCATAAAATGGTTCCAGTTGGAAGGTACCTTAAAGGTTATTTAGCTCCAACTCCTCTGTGATGGGCAGAGACACCTTTCACTGTGTTAGCGTAAAAGCACATAATCACAGAATGATTATATGCAGGTGCTTTTAGTTGAAGAGCTCTGGGAATCGGGGTACCATACCCAAATCGATTCCGACATGAATCTGCAATGGATACACCTTTATACTGTCCCTTACATAACCGTCAGCAGTTAATTGTTAATTCGATATTGTTCTATTTGAACTTGAACATAACTTTCTGTTATGATGCCGTTTCTATTACATATATTGTTTCCACCCAGGCATAAGCTGTAGCCCCCTTTATCCAATTACCCCCTTATCGTTTCTCATGATTGTTATAATCGAATTATCGTTCTTACTTGTTTTTACTAAACAATCATCTTGTTATGGGCAATTATTGCAAAGCCCACACGGGTGCAGTTCTCATGACTGCGCATCTACCTAACAAAGAACACCTCAGGTTTACCTACTGTTCCCACAACCTATTACAACCCGAAATCATTTTTAACCCTTATACTATCAACTGGTCCAGGTTGCTTAAAGCCCCAGCCAAACTGGCCTTGAACACTACCAGTTATGAGGCATCCACAAATCTGGGCAAAACCCCTCCAGTTCCAGTGCTTACCATGCTCACAGTAAAGAATTTCTTTCTAATAACTAATCAATATCTAATCTAAACATACTTTCCTTCATCTCAAGGCCATTCCCCCCTTATTCTGTTGCTACTTGCTCTTTTGAAATCCCTCTCCATCAGAATACTCTTTCAGGTACTGTGAGGCTGTTCCAAGGTCTTCCTAGAAACCTCTCCTCTACAGGCTGAAAAACCCAAACTCTCTCAGGCTGTCAGCATAGGAGAGGTGCTCCAGCCCTCTGGTCATTAAAGATCAGCATGAACAATAAACTTTAATATGCCCTAAAATTAGTAGGTGTGGTGGGGTTGGGTAAATAAAACATGGTCAAAAATTCAAGGAGTTTTACAAAGAGTGAGAACTAATTCATTCAAGTAAAACTGAGAACTGAGGAATATCCCAAATGTGTGAAGGCGCAATTTAAGTGACACCATTCTAAAAAGTCACGGACAGGTTGCCAGCAGAAGCCCAGAGAGATACTATTGAGCATTTCCATAAAAGGCTCACTAGTAAGATGATAATGTGTTTGGTAACAATAAATTAGTCAAGATGGTAAAGTGAAAAACTTATTACAAGAAATTGCAAAAGTACCTGAAAAATGAATGAATTAGCAAAACAAAACAAAACAAAACAAAAAAAGGAGAGATTCTACAGACAAACATGAAGATGCATACTAAGAACTTATTTGTAAAAGTATACAGTAAAATAAGAATTTTTCAAAAGCTGGTTAGTTAAAAAGGGAAGCTACCAACTTATTACTGGAGATTTTTGTTTCAGTTTTCATTGAAAAGAGATGGCTCAACAGAGTAATTAGCAAGTTACAGGCTACTGGAATCAATTCAGGAATGAACTGAAATAAGGTTAGCATTTATCTTTCCTCTGAGAATAGGATCAAAAGATGTAAACAGCTATGCTTAAATTTGAAAAAAATAGAATAAAATAGAAAAAATAGAATAGAAGGATCCAGAGAATAACAATCAGTCTGAATCCAGTTCTCACAGAAATGATAGACTAGTTGTTTTAGGATAAAGATTACAGACAATCTAGAACAGATATTCCCTTGGCAAGAGAAAACATCAATCCCATTTACTTCCTCACAGTAATTAGGCCTTATTAACACTGGGAAGAAGTAGATATAATACATGTGAATTGCTTCAAAGCATTTGCCAGTCTTATGTACCATATTCACAAACAAACTAAGAATTAAATAATCTGGATTACACTACTGTAACTGCAGTGCACCATGAATGTGAAGCTATAATTAGACCAGTTACTGCCTATCAAGCTGGAAGGAAATACTGAGTGGGATTTCACAGGGCCTGTCCTGGATCCAGTATTATTCAATATTTTCATTAAGGATTTGGATGATGGAATAGAGAGTACATTTATTAAATTTGCAGACTATACTAAGCTGAAAGCATCTGCAAACACTTTACTGAATAGGATTTGAATTGAAAGTAACCTTGACAAATTGAAAAAGTAATCCAAAATTAAGAAAAAAAAAAAAAAGAAGAAGAGAGAAAGGGGAAAAGATGCAATTCAATAAAGTACAAAGTATCACGCATATGAATAATCTCCAGATGGGAAAAATACAAGAGAAGAACAACTGACTATGCATCAGGTTTAAAGAGGGTAATGTACCATAGAGACAGTAAGAGCCAAGAACATTGTACTATATATGCAGAGCCATTTGATATAGGAAATATGGACTAATCTTATTTGACATGAGCACATCTCAGTCTCAACAATTGCCAAGGTCAAAGCAGCCTGTTTAAATAAAGTGCTGCGTGAATTTTAGCTACATCAGAAATCGGTAATGGGAAAAAATAAAGGACATCATCTTGCCTTTTGGACTGCTTGAAAAATTAGAGCTATTATTTGCCTCACCATGTGTAGAATTTGAAAGTACAGTGTTCTTTGCTGCCACAATGTTCTGTGCCAATTGATTTTAAATTTACAGGTATACTTCAGGTAGAAGTATACAAACTAAATTGGAGGTGTTGAACAATACCTACCAAACAGTTGACCACTGATTACAATTTTTGATTCTGTTCAAAGCACCCCAGGGAATTCTGTACCAAATAAAGCTATAAACCAAAGACATATTTGAATAATGGAAGTTACCTTCCAATTTTATTAGGAAGGTGGGGCTTTTTCTGTATTTTCCCAAATGAGCATCTGCATCCATAATATGCATTTTTAATGCTACGTTTGTTACACAGCTAATTCACAGAAATCCCTTATATTTAAAATATTTATGGATTCATAGACACAATAGTTTTCCTTTTCTATTTTCCTTTGCTTAATACAGCTTCTGCAGATCTGCTTCATCTACAGGATGGAATAAATAGCTGTGTTGGAGATTTGGAGAGGGTAATGAATTTCGAAGAGGAATAAAAAATTTAACTATTGTAACATATGGAAGCAGAATCTATGTAGGACACGTGCAGTGATTATTCTATGCAATGTTCACCAACAGTTTTTACAGCTATCACTGTGCCTATTTTCAAAACTCCATTAAACACATTCAGGAAAGATAGGATAGTCATGTTTCCCATCTTTGGGATCTGACTGCTCAGAAATTATTTTCACTGGCAAAAATAATTAGACACAATAATATTAACAAATTTTCAGAAAATTTCTGGTGTACTGGCTATTTTATGCATTAGCTAAAGAGCTGTTGAAATAATTAGAACAAATAAAAGTTCCTTGCATTCCTATCATTACAATTATTAAAACATTCTTTACTCCTCATTATCTAAGCTATTTATTTATTTCCACTCCATCCTGCTTGGGCAGTGAAATTAGAAAAAATAAATACACACTTAAAAATCAGTGATTTTTGCTGTACAGCCTCTGCTGTGGAATGTGAGTTCAGTCCAGCAGTTATTATCATGTGTAGTGAGTAATGGAAGACATGTTCCAGTAAGTGTTTGTAAGCATTGATATTGGATGAAGCAGCTATTTTACTCCACTTGATTTGGGACCCATTATAGTCAAAATTTGAAATTAATTACACCATCCATGTTTGTATGAGTATGGAGTCTTTTCCTTATTTCTTGCTCCCTATGTAGTTACGGATTCAGTCAGAAGGCCATAAAAAAGCGTGGAACAAATACTCTGTTCCTACAACCAGAAGACAGCAAAGCATGCATAGTACTGGATAAATAATACCAGTTACCTTTAGGCAAATGTAGTGCTTTTAATGGAATATGATAATCATATTCATTGGAAAGAAAGTCAAGGAAGTGACTTAAATTCTAAAAAGCTTCTGTTGATTTTAATGGTAATAGTAAAAGAGAAATTTTGTAACTTTCTGATGCCACCCAAAAAGGGAAGAGAAAATAATTCAGAAACAAGAGCATCTTGTCTAGTAGAAAATGCAGTAAGAGCTATAAATCTTGCCAAAGCACTTAACTGCTGTCATTTCTTAAAGATAATTCCATTATTTAAATTACTTTATTTAAATATGCTGGTTAAAATATTTTATATTCAATATATTTGCATTTTTGTAAAAATAAACACATATCACCCATTACAGTGAGGCACTACTGCAAATTCTATTATTCATGCTCATTTAATGAAATAAATTAAAGGAAATTAGTGGTACATTCTATGAAGGACTTCTTTAATCTTCGAGACACGTTGTCAGGATGAGGCATGGTGATGTTAAAATTAATTTTAAATATTCTAAGAATGACAGAAAAAGTCACCAGACTCTGTTTATGGTGAAAAAAATTATCTTCTCTTGAGATCCAAACTGAAAACTAAAGAGAAGATATGGGACAATCAGGTCTTTTGGACAGTTATTCATACAGGTATGGGAAATTTTTCTTCAGCTTCCATACCAGGCTTTAGACACCTGTAATTTTTAATTGTTATTAATAAAGGAGATACAAATAAGTGTTACGCTAAATTGCCTCAGGAGTAGATAAATATAGGGAAGACATCATAAGCCAGCACATACCAGACACGTAATGTATCATCAGGGTAGAAGAAAGTGCTTTCTAAAGCAGAAAAACTGATACTGATGATTTTTTTTTTAAGGAAGTGCCATTTTCCACTAGCATTTGAGATTTGTCTGGAATATTTTATTTAAAGTATGCACAGCAAAGGATACTGGTTCAAAAAAGAACATCGGTGTAAAAGTCCAGTGAAAGAACTCAGATGTAGGATAAGATATAGTCCTGCTTCAGTTACTTTCTGAATGACACTGATTATAGAGGTCACCCTACATAAAAGATAGAGAAAGGTAAATAAAGAGGGAAAAAATGCTGACATTTTCTTGGGATTCTATCTAAAAACCCACTCTTTTTGAAATAACTTAACTTGGGCCTTGTTGTTCCTCCATGACATTTTGCCCTCAAGCTATTTCAGGACAGAGGATTGCCTGGAATATGAGCCATTTTAATGTGAGGGATTAGCATACTCTAATAGCTGACCATTGCCTATCAATTTATTGAATTTCTCTTCATTATCACAATGCCTACAATGAAAATTATTCTTCTGTATGTAAATGAACTGAAGAAACAGCACCTCCTGACTTTCTGCCCAGATGTTAACATGGTAAAATCTTTCATTTATTCATGGCAATAGTTATTTTTAGAAGAGACAAATAAGACTGCAGTGAATCCAAGTCACGATCAAATTCTCATTTTTCTTTTTTTCAACTTTTAAAAAGTTACAATTGATACAACCCACTCACTGCCATTTACCATCATTAATGATTCCAGCAACAGTGAATAACTAAAAATTATCTCCAAGCCAAAAGCAGCTGCCAAGGTTCAAAAGCACTAAAAATTATTTCACTAGAACTTTTATGCCTAAACATGGATTTAGAAGTTTGCCAAGTGTGAGCATCTTGCTGTCTGCCAAACTGCCTGTATCAGTCAAAATTGATTGATATTTGATATGTTAGTGCACATGGGAAGAAGGAACACACTTCAGAGCATTTATTACCATGTTTTCTGCCTATGCCTTCCCATAAGTATAGGCTTCACAATGGTTCCATTGCCATTGTCCACACCGCAGAATATGGCGTGGCCATACTTAATGGTCCCCCTCAACCCAGCAACAATTTAACCCCTGCAAACTGCCTCTTGGAAATGATGATATAAAAAAATTTACAAATATTAACAGGAAAAGATGAATTAAGCTGAAATCAGACCGGGTACCATTTCCTTCCAGAACAATTGTACTTCTCTAAAGCCACTGAACCTGGTATCATCAAAAGAAAATGTCACAGACTCTCAAAAGCAAAGGACAGACAATTCTACAGATTATTGGATCATGTTCTATTTATAGAAATCTAACCTTTTCAGCCCCAAAGAAAAGCAAACAGAAAAGTGGAGTCGTGTCATAGATACAAGTCCCAAATTACAGTAATTTTGTATCGTTATTGTATTTTGCTAATCACAGAGACTCAGCAAAACACTAAGTGAGTCACCATTAGTATAAGAAACCTTTCATAGTCAATAAATACAACTACCATACTTATATATTACTAAAAAATAGAAAATTTAAAAAAAAATCCAAAAGGATTGTTATGCATTGTTAGGTACCTTTTTATCTTTCTATGTACATTGACAACATAATTTTTCTAATTAATTGTTCAAATACCAAGCTAGACTTTGGATAATAATGAGGGGGGGAATAAGTAAATTCTGCATTTTCAAAATCAACCATTTATAATAGCAAATTCATGCCCAATTTTACAACTAATCTAGAAAAACAAACAAACAAACAAACAAAAAAAAACCCCACAGACAAGACATGAAGTGCAAGATAAATAGCTGTAGGTCCAGATACACAGTTAAGCTGAATTCCATATGAGTGAAGATGGAGCCAGGTTATGCACTAGAACAAAGAAATCCAGAAGGCAGAAGCTTTTGCAAAATCTAATTGCAACTGGCAGCAAAAGCTCTGAAAAGCTTTCCATACTTGGACCTAGCATTGATGGGTCGCAGCATCAGTTGAATCAGAAGTAAACTGATTTTGGTTCTGGATTCTTTCCAAGGCTTCAAAAGATAAATTATGCTGCACGATCTGTTTTTAATTGCCCAGCCAAAGTATGGAATGAGGTGTTCTGTACCTCAGAACAACAATCTCCTTAAAAAGAAAAAAAAACAAAACCTCAAATAGTTTTTCTCTATTATATTGCTAATCTTTAGCACAATCTTCAGCATAGTTCTTTAAATTAGCATAATATCTGTCTTATAATAAATAAAGTGGGAAGATTTGATATCTCCCTCCTACCCCAAAACTGAGTGCAGATTGCCACATGTCTGCTATTGCAAATAAATCACTGCTATTTCAAACATTGAGAACTGGTTTTGAAGTTCAGTCACTCCTACTTTTTTCACCAAATTATTGAAATTGTCACCATATTCAGTGGGCTCATAGCTATAGCCCTTTTATAGCAAAAATAAGTGTCTTTAAATAAGTGCCTAAGACTCACCCCATATATTGAATTAAATCACCCTAAGGATAGTGCCAACCATCCCTAAATTTTAGGTGGAAAAGGGTTAACTGGATGATTATTTATCAAATTATCAAATCATGGCCTAAGCGTCTTTACAATAGCCTCACTAAGCTATAGCTGTGATGTGACAAGGAAAACCTACACCTGTCCTCAGTTCAGAACTAAATGTGTATATATATTACTTTCTATTTTAGCAATTTAGTCTTCATCTCTTTTAATTCAGAAGTGTCATCTCCAAATAAAGAGTACATTTATTGGTTTGGTGAGCCAAGATCTTCCCACCTGATATCAGGACACATTATGATTTCCAACACTGCCTGCTTGGCAGGAATAATGGCATATGTGAGATATAATAGCAGGTGCTGTAGGTGTTATGCCACGGGAAACTGTGTTTCTAGCCCTGGTGTCTTAAGAAAATCAACAATTTATAAAAAAGTAAAATATTTTTCAAGAAACTTGTGATCTTCAAATATTAAGAATGGAACAGTTAGGATATCAATACTGAACTGTCACAGTCTGATTTCAAAACTACCTTGGAAACTGCTTGTGTGGACTATTTGCATGACTGAACACTCCGTGCAAAAGGAAAAATATACAGATTTTGATCTCCACTCCATACATTAAGAATATATCAAAAGCAAATTAAAGTCTAGAGGAATTTATATTATCACCCTCAAATTGCCAAGACTTAATGAATACACCTCACTAAATCAACCTGTTTTCTCACTCAAAGAGTGAAAAATAACATTTTTTCACATGAAAATGTTGTGTGAGGAATTCTTGTGATGTGAGTGAAACAGCTCACGTGAAAACATTCTCACCTGTGTAAACAAATTTTGCACAAAGTAGCCTTTGGAAATTTATAACCCTTGAATTTATTATTACAAAACAATGAAAAAGGCTTTGATACAGGCATGAGAAAACCTCACAACAATTGAGTCATCACATTTTAAGCGTTGTTTAAACAGCTAATTTACATAAAAAAGCAAACAAATAAATAGAGTAAATAGAAGTAAATACAGCCAATCTAACTATTAGAAACTGTTTTCATCACTTGCCTGCATGATCTGAAGCTCATTCACTTGTAATTTTCCTCACAGTCCAATCTGCTTATTTAACCTATTTATTCAGTCATTTAGATTTATATGCATTGGAATAGCATTTAATGCATTTGAAATCAACTACATTACCATGTGTAAATTTATATTGTTGATAAACATCTTCAAAATCAGTCTGCAAAACTTCTTCCAGTTAGAGGCTCAGTCATTTGACCTATTCCAGGATGGTCTGAGTTGTCCTCATGGGTTACATTTTTGTCTTAGTTGAGGACTGGAGAGGCTATGGTAGCAGGTTATAAAAACCTAAATTTTTAATATGTGATATTATTCATGGGGATATGGAGGGAGGGAAGGACGGAAAGAAGAAGGAAGGCGCTCATATGGCCATAAAAATCCTTCTGCAACTATTCATTAGAAAAAATTATCAAGAAATATGACCTTAACTTATAACAACACAATATCCTGCAAGTGTTTACAGACGTCAGGAACTTAAGAGTTTAAGCCTGATGCTGAGCTTAACATTATTAGAAAAGTATTAGCAACTAGGTGTGAAAATAGTTTCAGGAAAAAATAAAATACTCTGGTTTTAAGCAATAAATAACCTTTGTATTGCATTTTTAAGCAGATTTTAAAACAAGACATAATATATCATAGAACTTCATGTAGTATTTAGGTCTATCTCTGCCCTGAAATTTTCAGTAATTACTAATATAATGTGAGAAAAATACTTTTTCTCAGGCTATTTTTTCTTAATTCCAGCTGACTACCTGTAATCAAAAAATTTCCTTACTGTAGTGGAAAATACCTATATGTCAGGATTCATTTGATGAGTCACATACTATGCAATTACTTATAGACAATTGTTTCTGTAATTATAAGAGATATGATAGTAAATATGCTGAAATCACTTTCTATAGCCCATTATCATTAATTTAAGATATAAATAGCTTAGGCTATGAATATGCTTTAGTTTAGCTTAAAAATATACCCAGTGTGAGTAAATGCTTTTATAGAAATATATATTCCAGAAACTATCAAAACCACAGTATTTTTTCTTGCAATCACTGCACTAATGTTGGTTAAGAATAACTGTCAAAATAAGGATCAGAGAACCAATTAATCCAAAATTTCTTGTGAAAGACAACTCACTATGGTCTCCTCGACCATTCTCCACTGAAATCAAATTTACTTATTAGATGGGATGACACAGTTCATCCATATTTCATACAATACTCTCAGTTAAACTCCTTTTAAAACCCTCTATAATTTTGACAGAAATAAAGAAGCCATGTAGAAAGAATGCTTCTACAATTACACCCAAAAACCAATCTGACTCTACTGTTTGTCAGACAGGACAAAACTGGCATTCATTTTTCACCATGTAGAGTTTCTAGCCTTCACTGGTAGGCTAATACATTTGTATTTTACAAATAATAAGAATAGCTGTATAACTATATTTCATATAATGGATGCACAGAAGCTTCCAAAATAATTGGAGCCAAAGTTAGTGTAGTATTGACACATAAATTATTTTCCTTCCTCCTCTAATTTTGTGTTTCTCTATACACACTGTAGTTACAGTACTGATGGAAAATACAGCTTGTATAAGGACTAAAAGAGAAGCAAACCAAAAATTTTCTCAAAACAGAGGATAAATAAAGAAATGCATCAGCTTTTGAAAGGTGAAGCAATTAAATACCAAAATTGAATACCACAATTAAGGTTCTTCAGGAATAAAATAATGTTGTTTCTTATGTCTATCAATCCTTGGTGAAGTTTATAGACAGTTAGCTAACATTCAACTCATCTTTTCTGCCAGAACGTCAAAGCAATTTTTAACTAGGAGATGGTACCAAATGAATTCTTGTTAGCTCTTTGGAATAACATTTGGACACAAAAGCAGAAGCAGCTTTGGAAGCTTTCAAAAGCTACTGTGAAGATGTTCTTGATGCTATCAATCACAATTAATCTATTTTGAAAAAAAGTCTAACTTCCTTCAGTTAGATAAGAAGAGAGAAATATTTAGTTAGTAATATGAATGCTAGTGGACACTGAATAGCAAACTGCCACACAATTTCACAACTATTAAGGAAACATGAAGTTCATTTCATAAAGAAAACATTAATATTCCATTGATAGTGTTTTCCTCCATTTCAATGGTTTTGTCTGACAAGGTTGCAGAGAGAATACAATGTCTCTCAGACCTGTCAACCCTGAAAAGCAACTCCAGTGACAGGAATCATCAAAAATTGACTTTCCTATTATATGAGAGCCTTATTTTCTCACTTTGACTGAAGTGGTTTTATACCTGTATAATTTTAAACAGAATTCATTATATAACTTGCTGTTTGTGCTATTCAGAACATACGATTCAGCCTTTTCTTTTACAAGGCATACCTCTCGAATAACAATTTGCATTTCTTGCTGGGAGAACAGAGTCTAAGACAGAGAATCTGACAACATTAAAACCAATGTGCTGTGATGCTCTTTTTTCAGCCTTTGAGCTGTTCTCCAGTGCTTTGTTCCGCTTTTTGTTGTCTCTCTAGTTTTCTAATCTCTTTTGCCCCACACATTTTAACTATTAGTATTTCTCACAATGAAGTTAACATTGAGGCTAAAATATACAGTATCAGCAGGAAGATGAAAGCTGTTAAAGCATAAAAAGCAAGATGTTACAGAGATCAACTGTTTCTGTATTCTGAAACCCAGAGGCAAGAGCCAGCTGAAGAAAATAGGCTCTTTGAAGAAAACATGCTACACTTGTTTTGAACATTTCTTCCTCTCCACAAAAGTTGTAAAGTTTACAACTTTTCCCTCTGTTTCTCCTTCCAGAAGTGTCCAGGAGTCTAATTTTCCAGTGCCAGCAGCGTCAACACTGCAGAGTGTGCTCACTGTGTCCGTCACCCCAATTGGTGCCAAGATCTGGGAAAAGGCAAGTTTATCCTCGCCCCTGCTATCTGAACTACCAAGTGCTGGCTGATATAATCCTCCTTCTGAAAAGACCCTTGGTATGCAGAGATCATCTTTTGTAGAGAAACACGATAAATTTACCTGAAAAGCAGCACTGTTTGGTGAGCAGCAATCCTCTACCCTTCACCTGAAACATTTGTACAGTACAAAAAGTGGGATGAAGAGTACCTATTTTTTATTTTTTTTTTGACACAAAACTTTTGAGCAAGTTTCTTTGCTGGACTCGGCTTATAATTACAGGGACATGTAGTGTTATAAACAGCCAAATTACTTTTGAGCAATCATTTAGTTTCTAGAATAAAAAATTTCATGCAAAGATTTTCTCTGCTGCAAGATTGATTAAGATTTTTTTTTTCACTTTTAAGTGATACTTCTTTGGAATGTTTAACATTTTTTTCAGAGGATTCTTCCTTTGATTCTGAGAATTATGCAGTATACCAAAATTCACAACTAGAAAAATATTCTGGTTTCACCACAATGAAATATGCCACAGACATCTTAAATTCCATAGGCTTAGAGTCAAATCTTCATTTTTCCTGTTCAAAAACATATTTAAATCTAAAAGAAGAGAATTTTTTTTTTACTTTATAATATCTATTTAGTGCTGAGTACATCAAGGGACCTCTGTATGTCATAAACTGATGTCATCTTTGTTTATTTGAAGCATGCATGCATATGTATAAGTTTAAAAAGTCACAGACATGTTCAGGGCAAACTATTAATTGCTGCCTGGGAATAGCTTAAAAAGGTGATTGTAGAGGGCAGAAAATCCTGTTCATTTATTATACATTTTTATCCTTCAGATGCACATGGAGTACAGGACTAGAGAGCTGCATACTGCTGTGGCTAACACACAGTATTTAGATTTAAAGGCCTTTAATTTTCCCTCATCAATATTTGGAGAAAAGTAGAATGCAGTTCTATGCAATGATAAATAGTGAATCTAATTTCAGGGTTTTTTTCATAGCTCTTTGTGTTTAATGAAATAATTCACTTGCTAAAGCTACTGATGCACAAACACTGTTGCAAATCCATCTCTTTTGTTTGCTCTGTTTGTAAAAAAAAAACCTTAAAACCTAAGGGAATATTCAAGAATCTTAAATATTTACCTGGTCTAGGTATGAATGTGATATAAAAATATTGAGCTTGTTCAATTCTTCAACAATATCTATTCTGGAAATGAACACACTTCTAAAATAATGTTACTGCATCCTGTAGTTTTTGAGGATAAATTTTCAGTATGTTTTTAGAAATTTTAAAATTGAAACCCTATACAAAACTTCTATAGAAAATTTTTAGGACTAATGTTATAAGGTACATTACCTCTATGCCTTGAAAAAGAATAAAGCATTTAAAGTTACCTCTGAACATTACTAAGGTCTTTCTTCTTGTACTATTTTTTTCTCTTTTCTAATTTTCAGACTTTCTCTCTGAACAAATAACTTGATTAAAATGTCTCAGGTATGTTATTGATTCGCCTTTAATGCCACCTTTCATTGCACTGTGTGAGATCTGAAATTCTCGTTACAAAGTCTTTCTTACTCTTTTCTCTATACATGGTTAAATTTGGAACTGTGTGCATGCCAGGAGCTTAACACAACCCAAAACCCAGAAGCACAGGGTGGCTGACACAGGGAGGCACCCTGGGGATCTTCTAGCTCAACATCCTGCTCAAATAGGATTGCTGAAGCTACAACAGGTTACTGAAGGCTGTGTCCAGTGAGGTTTTGGCAATCTCTGAAGATGGAGAGCCCACAAACTCCTTGGTCAAGCCACACCAGTGCTTGACAACCCTCAGAGGAAAGAATCTTCTGAAATGGAGTTTCTGCTACTTCAGTTGGGTCCATTGCACGTGTGTCCACGTAGGAGGGTTATGCCCTTAAGCACTTCAAGTCATATCACTGCCTTTTTTTGAGCTTATTATCTCCATTGGAATCAGCCTAAAGCTGTTTAGGATCTAAACACTATGCAGTTAAGCCCCTTAGAGATGTACCCAGCATGGTCTGGCCTTGGTGAAGTTACTTTACAACACTCAGCGAAGAAAATACAAAAGGAGGGTTTAACCTCAATCTTTCACAGTAGCTTAACATTAAGAGAACTAACCTTCCTAAGAGAAAACTCTGAAACCCACATAGGTTCAAGGCAGTCTTCCCACAATGCCACCCTCTTCTGTAGCAAAAGTCAACTTTTTCCTTGCCTGCAACTGGATCACAGTCCCACCAAAAAAAAGTATTTCCAATTCCTTTGCAACCACCAGATGCACTGAGCATCACCAAATATATTCACATTTATCCTGGCTTAAAACTTAGTTGGGGGGTTGCGTATTTCTTTACATTTTTTATGCTGGACATTTACTGTTATGTCCAAGTTGCACACTGGTTGAGCTTCAGGCTATCAGGCCTAGAGCATCTGCAAGATTTACAAACTGAATACAGTGCAAAATCCAGGCTGTTTACATCAATTCACATATTTTTGTTGTAATGAAATGCATATCAATGCAAAACATATGAGGAAAGACAACTTACTGGATCTGACAACAGTGCCTATGGTAAACACTGTTTTCTCAAGTTCACTCAAGTTTTGCTTACTTTAATTTTTCTATGCTTCATGGTTTAAGCTGTCAAGATGTTAACTATTCGTGTTGGCAGACTGCAACATCTGAAGATATTCCAAAACTTACTGTGAAGGAGGATGTTGTATGTTTTTCTTTCTCTATGAATTGAAGGGAGGTTTCTAGGTTAATTTTCACTACTATTTTCATCTCAGTGGCTATATTATCAAATAAACTCCTAATTCAAAATAAAATTAAGTAAACATGCTCTTCTATTTATAAATTTTATGAAAAAAGAAACCCCTTAAAACTTTAACAATTGTTAAAATATAACCTAATAAATATCAATCCAATTTATTTTATTTTTCTTTGTAGATGGTTGACATTTTGTCAATGTTGTGGTTCTATCATTTTCTTTAAGATCCCATGTTTATTTAAGAGCCCGTATATTATATCAAGCTATTGTAATTTTGTGCAGACGCTTTACAATCAGAATTCGTCAAATTAAAGCTGTATGTATTTTAGATTCTCTAGTCCATATTTAAATTATATGCTTATAAGCATTTAAATTCAAAGATTCTTCCGACATTGCTTTACCATCATTTCTGTAGAAATATAAAGATTTCTCTAAATCTAATAAAACCACACAAATGTTTGTGTGTATATATATATATATATATATATATATACACATATACATACACACCAGGGTCATTGCAACCTCATAATTCTCATTCTTAATATCTGAATAACTGTATTTCTGAGTGATATTTTTACCTTTTTTTCTTTTATGTTCTTCCATCTAATACTACTTATACCCTTTTATTTTCCTCTTACCAACACATTTTGAAGCTTATCAATTTCTTGTGAGCAAGAAATTGCCAAAAGAAATAGCACAACTAAAACTGTATACAAATTTTCGCCAATTAATGTCTCAATTTTCTTTAGCCTTCGTTTCTGAGCCTTCAAAAAGAAACTCCATAAAGTACTTGCATCTCAGAGCATCAGGCAAGCCCTAGGTCTTACTTTTATGAAGAAAAAATGAAAGTGACATCAAAGTGAACATATGTGCCATATCTTATTCTGCACCTTATTTTTGTGGGTTCTTATAATCTGCAATGACAAAGTTGGTTTCTTTCTGTGTGAGTTGTGGTTCAAATCTCCCACTTGTATTTTCACTTTGTGGCTGGGGTTTTTGTCTGATATTACAGAACTCTCATAACAGTTTTAAAGAAGATATATTGACCATGTCATGGTAGCGCAAACCTTTATGAGGTTTAGTTTTCCATTTTCTAACTGAAAGGTTATTCAGTCATGCATACACAAGAATAATTTCTAATTTAAAACTCCCACCAAGTTTTTATTGACTACTTCATATTTTCTGAGATACTTTAAAGCCTTTCAATTTGAAGTCAAGATTATTTATATGGTGCTTTTGCAGTACATTTTTCTGTTTCAAAGGTGAAAAATTATTTATTTTCTGACCAGAGGTTTTTTCCTAATTGGTTTACTTAATCCAGCTGCATCCCTTCACCCAATTTTAAGTATTCTATTTAATCTCCAAACATTGACATTCTTCTGTCACAAAGAATGTATGACATGCCACATTAATACACATTCAACCCACTATTATTCTCTCTGCTTTTGTAGCAGAAGAGGGACGCTCAGAACCCTCTGAAAGACACCTGTCAGTTCAGATAAATCTTACTGCAATCAAAACTCCCATCACAAAACAGATTTTCCTACAAATTTATTTTTGGATTTCACTGAAATTTCATTAAATAATGTTGTCAAAAGACAGCAAGATAGAGAGAGCACTGTAATCCCAAAATCTTGTAATTTCCATGATCCTTACAAAGGTCTGCTTGGAAGAAGCTCTGTCTGTGCCCCCCATTAAGTGCCTCAAACCCACTCCAGTGCAGCAATCACTGGAGCTGCTACAGCCCTTTCTTCAGCCAGGCAGCACATGAGGACAGCACAGCTAACACCTGGAATGTCTGGATGCTTCCATAACAAAGTACAGTTCTCCAAGGAGATTACTCTGTGTGACAACAGCCCAGAGGATCAGGAAACCTTCCAGCAGTAATCCCCATGGGAAGCAGAAGGGATGCAGAACAGCATCAGAAGTTACCAGTATTTACCTGCTTCAAATGAAGACTTTAATGTGCTTCATTACATTTTGTAACTTCTTTGCCCACAGATGATACACAAGACAAAATCACACCATTCTGTAACAGGAGTTTCTGTGATGAGCAACTTTGTTACAATAAAAAGAGGCTGGCCCATGATATAATGCAAGTCTTAAGGGAGAATTGCAAAGCTTAAATCTTCCCAGTAATTTCATACACCAGCTGTAACTAAACACAGGAAAAACTGAAAACCTTGAGCATGTGATTCCTAGACTTACTTAACATGAAATTTAAAATATATAATAACATTAAATTCATGTACTTAAAAATGCATGATAATTGAATGTATTCTAACATTGTTTTCACACGTATATATAAACACTGCAAATTATAAAAAAAATACATATATAGTTAGATAGTTAATGGATTAGAATAGCTCCCACCAGGTAGCTGGGATATGAGTGGGAAAGACTCTAGTAATGAATGGTCTCTAGCAAGAGGAAGGGACGGAGCCCAGGCATGCTGCAACCTGATGGATTCACACACTGACCACAGTTTGGATACCCCTAGATTCTGATACAACTTTTTTAATACAGAAAGCAAACAAAATGTGTTCATAATGAGTCTGCTATTAGCAATGAGAATTTAATAATTTACTTGTACACTGTAATTTCCAGATTCTTGGTTTTAGACAACCAAGCTGAAATAAAGTGCAGTAGAAATGTATCCTATGTATCCTATGTAAAACTTTGCAAAGAAAAAATAACAAAACCAACAAGGAAATTTAACCTGAAAGAGGCTTTTCTTTGGAAAAAAAAGTCATTAAATTTCAGGTTATTTCTGCAACAACTCAGTGAAAATATTTTCACAGATGAAAAAACTGCATGTAGCTAAATTTATAAAAAAGTCTCCTAAATAACTCACAGAAACTGATAAAAGTTGACTGAACATGACAAAAGATCTAGCAGCCTACCTGGCTAGCAAGCTCACATTTAAACAGAAATCCTTAAAAGTTTATTCATTAAATCAATCAGAAATTTAACTCACATTTACAGCAATTAGACCATCCAAAGGCCTTTGTATCTACTTGGAAAGAAATCATGAAATATAGTACACCCAACACAGTAGTTCTTATTACTTATTTATTATCAAATTATGTCATTGATTAAATTGATGAAATTATGCTATTTCAATAACGAGAAAAAAATCCCCCAAAAATTCAAACCACACAAATAAACAACCCACATAGCTGAAAACACAGAATACATTTTAAATGTTCCCTTACAACTAACAATTTCTAGTAGGAGTGCTAAATATTTTATACCATTTCTGATTTAGTTCCTTTATATCAAGACTGTAGTAAAAATTGTAATTTAAGAATCAGTGCATCCTGCATGGCTGGTGATAGCTTTGGGAACACATTTCCCAGAATCTTATCTGGAATGTTTCACTACTTTGTTAACTTTTGCTCTCCCACTTTTCCATATCATAAAATTGGTGTATTGCTTAGCTATAAGCTAGAAGTGAAAACTAATTAGCACTTACACAGTGTTTTAAACATGTAAGGCAGCATATAAATTTTAAGTTATCAGAGATTTTCAAAACACAATCTACTTCAAAATACATGTTTCATTGCTATTATTTAAAAATTATATCAACCCCATAACTTTTTTAAAAGGGGGATATATACTGGATTTAAGTAATGTTAATAAGTACACATCTCTAAAAAGGCAATAATTTCAAGAGGCCAGTGTTAGCAGGACTGAGTTATGGGAAGGCTTTTATGACCTTGGTCATGTCTGAGTGTATGTGGCAGGTTTGACACTGATTCATCAGTGGCAATATAGCTTACATCAATCATTATTTTTCAGATTTGGAGGACACACAAATATTTGAGGAAAACTGCTGCTTATATGCACTGAGACAAGAGGAATCAGGAGATTATTCAACAAGTGAAAGGACTTCTTTTTTTAATTTGTTTTATTTATGAATGCCTTTATATCTTCTGTCAGTATTACTGATGTTATCTGGATATTTTCTCTGGGAAAAGGGAAAGCGTGTGATGTGATTTATACCACAAAATAACTGTGCTGCAGAAATAATTATTCAAATCTGACTGAGAAACCTTTTCACACTCCCCACAAGCACTGCCGGCAAGACAAGCCATCAAGGGTCCCACATTCTGGATGAGAGCTGTACACAGGCACATGCTACCACATCAAAGGGCTGAGGAAAAGATACAGTGAAAGTGTTCAACATTATCTCAAACCTTAACTAATCCTTGCAATGACATTTCAAGACACCACAAGCTTCACGAGCTTTGAGACAGAAGCAATAAAAGAAGGGACTGTACAAAGCAGAGGAGCAGTGGCTCACCAATGTAGCTATTGTCCATTTGCTCTGACTTCCCCATAATTACTAACACATCAATACCTATAACTATTCTTCCTAACTATTCTTCCCTTCTAAGGAAAAATTATCTAACAATACAATGTATCCACATTCTGATTAAGTGCAAAGTTCACTGGGATCTTTCATCTGATCACACCTGCGTGTACTTCCCAGTGTGCAGCAACAGTCTTAGTATTCCTGCAGCTCACAAAGCACATGACATTTGTGTCACAAAGGCCTTGTTGGTAACTAGAACAACAGATAATTTATCCATTATTTCCGATTTTTCAGATTTTCTGTTACACATTGCATGTGTTTTATGAAAGCTCAGTTTCTCTTGCCTCCATCTCATCATGGAGGAGATGTCAGATCAAAAAAGAATATACTAACACAAGGAAAAAATACTTTCTCGTTTAGCCACTCAGTTATTTCAGAAGATAAGAACACTTGAAGCAAATCTGCCATCTGTAAAAGAAAAGTGGAGACATGCCCTTCTCAACTGCTTCCCTGAAAAAGTGCAGATTTGTCTGAAGTATCCACCATGTTAAAAGAATCTACTCCAGGGCTGAGTGGGAAACTGAAGTAGAGGATCATCTTCCCATTTATTTTTGAAGAGGCAGTCATGGAAGAGTATTAAAAGCAATCTGAAAGGGAACTTGCATTTTCCCCTTTGTGGATGATTGTTATGTGAGGATTGATCTGAGCTAATGTCAAGATGCGATTAATTTAAAATTGAAGTTGCCACTGTAAAAAAATTAAATTTCAAATAAAACTGTTATTCTAAAAAATCCCTCAGCAGCAAAAAATATACAAATAAAAAAATACATAAATACATAATTCATAATCACCAAGACATACGACATGAAAGTTAAATCTTCTAAACTCCTCAACAAAAAGCAAAAAAAGAAACAAATAAAAATAACCAGCATCCAAAATAAAAAAATACCTCCAAAAAAGCACAATACCATAAAACCTCTACCACTTACTAAGTATTCATAGAAAGAGAAGGCCCACAGAATAAGTTCCCATTCACACAAATAATGTGGCTGGCTGTACAAAAGCACAATTTTAAATGCAGAAAAATTTCTGTTCTTATTCCATGTTTATAACTATCAAACCAAGGTTTTTATTTGTGTAGTTCATGTATTTGGGTTCCTCCTCTTTGCTTTTTTGGGGTTTTTATTGGTGTTTTTGTTTGCTTGTTTGTTTTTTTGTTTGGGATATTTTTAATTTATTATTATTATTATTATGCGCAATGTTTACCTATAGGTAACTGAAGCTCAGACCAATTTCTTCATAAACTGCATATCAGAGCTTACAGCAGTATCTCCAGAATCTGTATGATGTCCTTGCTTAAAACTCTGCTGTTTAGTGGTTTTGCATATATTTGGGGATTCACTAATCCCCCTGACAGGTTAAAGAAATAACAGATTCAGCTTCATTCTCTCATGTGTGTTCACTTCCATGATTAAAAGCAGCAAATCATCTTTCCTGAGAGGAACACAAACAACCATTTAGAGCATACTCAGCAGGTGAAAATGCTTACAAAAAAGGCACCAGTCTTACAGGGTGCTGTTCAGAATTATGTGGTTATACAGATTTATAACTCTTAATATGGTCTCAAAAATAAGCAATTAAGTAAATGGAGAATAACTTTATTCAAAACAATGCAAAATCAGCTTATTTTGAAACACTAATGAGGGAATTAGCTTCACATTTCTGTTATAGTCTAAAAGCACATAGTTAATATTAATTAATCTGATTATTAATCCTTTCTGTGTTGTTTAAAAATATTTTTCATTGACGGAATATACAATAAAACCATAAAATCGTGAAAAACATCAGAGTGAGTGCTGACTACAACTTTTTCTTTACATTTTCCAAAAGAGGTTACTGCTTACAGTACTATAACCTGAGAGGTATGGTTGCTTAAATCTGGTTCTGAAAACACTGGGGTTTCCTATATTTTTTTTGCAAATATTTGTTCTTTTATAAAGTACTGAAGGTTCCAATATCAAAGTCATGAAAATATTATAATCTCTAACAGAATTCAAAACATGAACATAATCTGAGATCACACATTTATATAATATGGTCATTCCACTAATGTAACTATTTTTCAAAAATCGGAATTTATACTTCCACATGAAACACATTATTTTCTCATTTATATTGATCATGAAAAAGCTAATAAATTATCTTTTTAGTGTTCAGATAACAAAGCAAGTTTTAAAAAGGATTTAAATCCCAATGCCTGTCAGTAATGACCAGATATGATTTGTCAAACTTTATATCACAAAGCATCATCAGAGTTAAACTATCCTATCTCAGAAGTAAAATCATGGAGTGATAAAACCAGGTCTGGGTTTTTCAACAACGCAGTCAAAACTAAATTTTCTTGTCCAAAGGACAAAAAGCTTGAACACAGCTGAAGAGGAAAACGCTTCAGCTAGGTTGGAGCCCAAGGAAATTTGACTTGGAAACTTCTGAAGCCAGCAATAGAAGATTCCAACTTCAGAGGGAACAGTCTCTCTGTCCATGCCAATGTATCCCCCACCCTCTTCTGGCTGCAGAAGGGTTTTTTAAAGAATCTCAGAATCATTTATGTTGGAAAAGACCTCCAAGATCATTGAGTCCAACCTGTGACCGATCACCATCTTGTCAGCTGGACTGTGGCACAAGGTGCCACATCCAGTAGTTTCTTGAACACTTCCAGGGATGGTGACTCCACCACCTCCCTGGGCAGCCCATTCAATATTTATCAATCCTCTGCATGAAGAAATTCTTCCTGATATTCAACCTGAACTTCCCCTGTGCAGCTTGAGGCTGTGTCCTCATATCCTGTCCCTGGCTGCCTGGGAGAAGAAAACAATCCCCACCTGGACACAGTTTCCTTTCAGGGAGTTGAGAGTGATAAGGCCCCCCCCTGAACCTCCTTTTCTCCCGGCTAAACACCCCCAGCTCCCTCAGCCACTCCTCACAGAGGTTGTGCTCCAGACCTCTCACCAGCTCCATTGCCCTGGACACGCTCCAGCACCTCAGTGTTTTTTGTGAAGGACCCAGAACTGGACACAGGATTCAAGGAGCGGCCTCACCAGTGCTCATTACAGCGTGTCCTGGTCCTGCTGGCTACACTATTTTTGGTACCAGCCAGGCTGCCATTGGCCTTCTTGGCCACCTGGGAACATTGCCAGCTCATCAGTAACCCCATGCCACTTTTTATAGTGCAGCTTTCCAGATGCTCCTCCCCCAGCCTGTAGCACTGTCTGGAGTTGTGTGATCCAGGTGCAGGGCCTGGCACTTGGCCCCACTGAACCTCACACAATCGGCCTCAGCCCATCAATGCAGCCTGTCTGGACTTCCCTTTTTTGATGGATGTAGAGGAGGGAAGTTTTAGTTTGTTTGGGTTTTTTTGAGCTGGTATGCATTGGGCTCCACAGCATTACAAGAACTTTTCAAGCCTGTATCTAGAGGAAATAGAACTCACTCTGATTTTTTGATCTCAGCATAATAAACACTGATGATGCAATGACTGCTGCTGTTAATCTGATAGCTTTTCCCCTCAGATGGGATTGCTTTTTAACTCCTGAATACATATACATGTCCTCAAACTCCAGATACAAAATCTTTCCACTACATCATATTTTTTAGTTTTGTCCCAGGAATATATATTGGCTAAATAGTAACTTCTTGGTTTATCCAGTTTTCTAATTAAATTAATCTCATTTGGTGAACAACTGAAGAACAAAATTATTATTAATATAAAAAGCAAACTTAAGAAGTCATTGTTCTTATTAATGCCTGAATGCTGTATTTGATAAATGACTGAAATTTTATTTTGAAATAAATATATTTATCTTAAATGTTATCTTGACAATATTGTTTAGAAATCAACACCAGCTAATTGTTTTAACTGAAATCAAGATCAAGAGAGCCAGAGCTTAATAAATCTGCTAACTTAGGCTTGCATAAAAAGACAGCAAAGCAAACCTGAAAACTTTCCATAGCAATTTATAATCTTTTAAGATTTGTTAGGAAAAAATTATCTAGAGGTTTTTCCATTCTGATATCATGTTGGTTGATTTCATGTTGGTAATCTCTGGTTTTAAACATCCAATATAAAATAAATATATAAAAAAGCACTGTATTTGATGAACAGGTTTGCAAAAAAGTAACATGTAGATTAATACAGAAAACATTGTTAATATTGTAGTATTTTCAGAGAGTGCAATTTTCTCAAGCTGTAATGCTGACACTAAATAGTACCTCTGATGTGGGAAAACACAAACATTAAAATCAATGAGACAGTAGAGCTTACCCAGATACACAATGAGAAAATTAACTAGATCTGTGTGTGATAAAATATAGTTTAAAAAAAGAAAAGAAAAAGTGTAGAACATCACAGGTTCTGTGGCTTCATCAAAATAACACAGAATCAGAATTATATGAAGTTGGAGAGATTGTTTTAAATTAAAAGAGCAGGAAAAAATCACATATGGAAAAAACCCCCATCCTCCTTATAAGTTATATTACACACAGTACTTCCAAATGTTTCTTACATCCTTGGATATAAAATAATGCCATACTTTTGAGAAATATATCAAAACATTAGTTTTCTGCATACAAATGTTTCTGTTTCAGAGAATAATTTTTTCCCCTTCTTTTTACTAGTTGAAAAGTAAAAGCATGTTATATTTGAATATGTTGTTCTTACCTGTCTGGAAAAGCCAGCTTATCACTTGTTCAGGAATACCTTGATCCGATATCTGTAGCAATTCATCCAAACTCAAATGAAACCCAGTGCAGGGGGAGAGGTTCTCACTTCTATTACTTTTTATACAGAAAAAAAAAGAAAAAAAAAGAAAAAAAATCCTTTTTACAAGGTAGCCTAGAGTGTCTAGTTCTTGTCACAATGTTGTCATAGTGACAGTGACATCAATATATTTCATGACAATCAGTACAGCAATTTTTCTGGAGACAACACCAGCGTTCATTTCTGAGTGTGTTTTGACTTCCTTTTCAAGTCTCATTAGCTAATTTATTTTTGCAGTATTCTTCAATTCAAATGTGACTGCACTAATTATTTTGGTTGCAAGCAGCCTGGTTAAAAAAAGCAAACAAACAAAAGACATTGAAACTAAAGTATTACAAAACTAAAAGAATACAAAGCAAAAAGTTTGACCATAAAATTTCTTTCTAAAAATTAAAATCTGTAATTTGTTAGTATAACAGAGAGACCTCCTAGATCTGATTCTGGGATTCTACACTCATTATAT
Organism: Petroica traversi; assembly: GCA_025920805.1. NCBI lineage: Eukaryota > Metazoa > Chordata > Aves > Passeriformes > Petroicidae > Petroica > Petroica traversi. The sequence continues at coordinate 27,167,533 of JAHLSL010000022.1, forward strand.
TTTTTTCAAATAAGGATTAATTACAGTATAAAGTATTATACATACAGCAAAAGAAGAAGAAAATGGTCTCTTAGAAAAAGGTGATACATTCTAAGTTTCAAATATATTTTTCTGGGAAAATACTGTATGTCCACCAAAATCCTGCTGTTTCATGACCATTCTTCACATCATTATAGCATCCATTTTCAATCCACGACTTGTCACCTTCCTGAAACTTCTCACATTTTCTGTCAGTAATGGCTACATGACATGCAACTACATAAGTTCCCAAGACATGAAGTGCATATTCCATATTTTTTTCACTAAAAGTATGAAAAAGCTGCAGTTTACCTCTTACCAATCAAATCTGCCAAGGCAACCAATTGTTATGTTCTCTGTTGGCAATATAAATATTTTCAGATAATAAATGATAAACTTTGCTGTTAATTTCTAATTCTTTCTTCAAGCGGCATGACTGTAAAAAAAAATGTTTTCTGATGCTAACACTCACAAACAATAACTTGACTCATTAACCACACCACCTGTTTGTGTCAGGAGTGTATTTTCCTTTTTATTCAACACTCTAAGTGGGAATTATCCAATACATCTCTCCAGTTTCTAAACAAAAAGGAAATAACATTCTACTACTCAAAAAATCCAGTGTGTTCCCATATCGTGAACATTTGATACCCTTGAAATTGCAAACATTCAAAATAAAAGCCACAGACAAAAGAAAAAGAAGAGAAATACAGAAAACCGGAATAACTCTTCGAAACAAGCTACATTTTCTATGACTTAATATTAGCCACACTATGTCTGTAGTTAAGGTTAGTCAACTGTACTTCACACAGCCTGAAAAAGCAATTCACTCTGCCATATTAATATCTTAGTTTAACTGGGACCACTCGTCCTCCAAAGGTGCCTCTCTCTACCCATAACTACTGATGCCAGAATGATTTTTTCCTTTTCTTTTATATACCTTTTACACAGCTCTGTGTATCCACAAGTATTAACATGTATACTTGTAACCCTTCACTTAAGTCTAGTGCTTAGTGTTCTGTAAGTGTTCTGCAGGCCCTGAGACTAAACACCTCAGAGCTGCAGAGCCAGGGAGACCAAACATCCTGCTATCTCAGGAAGCCAAGGTCTCCTAGCAGGACAGATTCTGTAAACCAGAGCTTAGCCCACCCCAGCCCCATTATTGGGCCCCCTTGTTAGATATGCTGATGTGTAAAGTATAACTTGTGTGTGTGATTGGAAGCAGGTGTACATTGTGACTCGTGTCACCTGGGTGAAGTGGATGCATCAAACAGGATCCTAATTAAATACCGAGGTAATGACCCCCAACCCTCTAACTCTGTCTAGCTTCATTCTCCTAACACCAGGAAAAAGGCATCACTACCATCTACATTCGTTATTTCTGCCATAACCCATAGTTATGTCAAACTAGACACATTGCTTAGCCTGAGTCTCTTGAAAAGCTCATCCTGCATAAATAAATATGGATTCATATATACTACACCCAGACAAAAGTTCAGGTAGTAGATTTAGAGGAGAAAAGTTACTATCTATGAATAGCCAAATACCTGTAATCAAAGACTTTATAAGCAAAAAATGCTTTTGAACCTCAGAATATAGGTGTTCACAAAGGAACAATAGCTACTCTCAACTGGACAAACCACTGCCTTTTTCTCATGATGTTCCTAAATAAAGACATACAGAACAATTCGAGTTGCAGTGCTTAGGTTGCCACATTTAATTTTAAGGTTATACTCAGCAGAAAGGCTACCTTTTATTCTGAAATGCAATTACTGCACTACCTGATAAACAAGACTTAGGCTCTTTGCTATCAGCAGCAGATAATGGGAGGCCTGACTGCCTCAAGCATTTTATGACTATCCCTAAATGATTATATTACAGGCTTTGAAAAATTTGACCAGAACTATATTATAAAGGATGAGCAATAGATCAGCGTCTTGTCCTATGAGTTACTTAGCTAAAAGTCAGGTGTATTTATATCATAGTATTCATAGGTTTAAGTAGAAAACCAGCCTCTTTCATGTAACTGTGCAAATTGTGAATAAGTGCTCTACAGTGCATTAAGAATTCTAAACAACAACAACAAAAAAAAAACCAAAAAAAAATATTTTATTTCCTTATGAAGTAAATTTACAGGAGAAAAAATATTATTTAAATTTTTAAAAATTACTGAATTGCAAAATATAGTTCACAGCATAATAAATATTGGAATATTTTAGTAGTTATGTTTAAAGTCGTTCTTCAAAGCTGATACCTTTCTTTGATGATTACTCATCCAGAAGGCCAACAGAGACAACATCTACCAGCTGCTCCTCTTAATCATCTGACACTGAGTTCTTCATTGTTTTCATTATGTAATGTGCTATTTCTTTACAGAACAATACAAGACAGAAGCTCAGTTACAACCTGAAACTATTCTCTGATTGACTACTTTAAAAGTCAAATGATCTTGTTTAAACACCATGATGATATTGGAAACCACTTTTTTTTTTCAAAGTAATAAGAACAACTGTGAAAATAATAGGAAAACTAAATATACAGGAAAACTGAAGCCATAAGTTCTCCGAGTTATCACTGATACTTTAACACTTAAATCTTTCGCATGTCTTCTTTGCTGAAGCCACTTCCTTTCTATGTAACAAGCACATCTAAATGGACTTGTTCAGAATAAATCATGTTACTGAAAACACAAGACAATTTTATTTCAAGACTACACAGAAATATCAGGCAGCAAGCCTCCTAGCTGATGAATGTAGGAAAAATCCCAACAGTTTATAAAGAATTTTTACAACTTACCCTAGCATTCAGGTTAAGTAAGCAAGGTGCTAAAGCAACAAAATCCAACAGCCAAGAAATAGTTGTGGCATCTTTTATTAGATTAAAACCAGAAGTGCCCAAGTTTTCTTCACAGGGGATGTTTCATCTCTTTCTGTCCATATGGTTAGTTTGGGTACCACAATTGTAAATGAAGATTATTAACGAGTTTTAATGCAAAACCAAGTGTGATGGAACAGATTATCTGTTCTCAATTTAATCATAGAGCAGTCCTTCTACCAGTCCTGTTTTGGGATACTCTTAATTATCTTCTGGGCAACAGAAAAAGGTATGTATCTCAGGTTCAAGAACTCTAATTATAAACCATTAGCAATATCTGAAAAGAAAAAACAACCTAATAAAACTCTTGAGGATCATTAACATAATGCAATTTTGCAAGTAACAAATGTAGGATAATCATATACATCTTTTTATAACATGAAAGAAACTTGAATGCACTTTTTGATTTGAGGATCTATTTTCTTTTTGCTTCTTTAACCCAAGTAAGCTTTATATCCATAGTTTTGCAAGCAGACATTTGTGAATGGGTATATATTTTGGATATATAAGTGTCTATTTTCAAATAATAAAGTTATGATATTTCTTAGGCAGTATATATATATAAGTACTTCATAATAGGTTTTGCAATATGGAAGAATGATTCAGGGCAGAGAAGGTACCTGCTCTCCTAGATATTCATAATCTCTAAAATTAAAGGACTGACAAGAGAACAAGAAGCTTTTTCCTCATGGTCTTTTACTGAGTCATAACCCCTTTATGACCTTGTAATTTTTATTAAATCGTAATAACAAAACATCATAGAAGGACTTCTAACAAAAAAGCTGATATTACTAAAGACAGTAAGTCTAAAACAAATTAATCAATACAAGTCTGGTTAAGAAATCTCATTGGGCAGAAATAAATGGCACAGAAAAACAAATGAAGAAATTACAGTAAAAGTTCTGGTTCAGTGAAATTCCCCATCATTCTCATACCATTTTATATCATGGATCTCTAAGAAAGCCACAGAATTTATAGTCATCCAGTATTGGAAACTGATACTGCACATCAATCTGAATCCACAGACCTTCAATACAAATTTTTTTGTTTTTATTATCTTATACAGTAATTCTAAACCCACTGTGCTACACTGTGGCCAGTGTGCTGAAGAAATGAAGCTATCTGCTTGGGGTTTATAATGGCTATCAGAGGCCAGTTTTTTGGTTTTCAAAAGGTGAAAGGTGTTGTCTTGCTCACTGCAAAACCTCAATAAAGAAATAAAATGCTTAGTGTACCATGGTTTATTTCAACAATCAGGGCATGTACAGGACAGACAGAATTAATTTCTTTTAGAGAAATTTCTTACTGGTCCATGGCAAAATAGTTCACATATTACAGTGTGCATGACTGTTGTTGATAAGGGCTCTGAACAGCACCTCCCTGCAGTTGCTCATGATACCACACCCTAGCAAATACTTACAGGGTCAATGTAGCTGCTTTAAAATCCACAGCTAATGCAGAACTATTTTTTACGTTAGGTAAATAACCTGATTTAGGCTGTTCCTTGCAGAAAATTTCTGTCTACAACATTATATCACAAGTATGACTGAACTATATTTAGTTTTGAAAACATATTATTTCTTCCTCAAGCTCAGTGAATATACTGAGCTTGAGGAAGAAATCCCTGCCTTACATTCAGAGGCCTCTGACACCAGCCAACTAACTTGTACTTGGCTACAACCTCCCTCCTATACATTTGGGTTTGTACAGGATAAGAAGGAAGTCTCTAGTCAGATGTTGGACTAGAGATAACTACAGAGAAAATAGTAGATAAAAAACTTGTAGGGCAAAGATGAATCTATGGGAATATTACATTAAGATATATAGAGCTGCTTCTGGGAACTATAGGTTTAAAGCAGACTATCCCAGGTCTCTTAAAATGGCTACATATTCTTGTGTATCCACTAGAGTGTTTCCATTACTGATGTTGCTGCTTAGTAACAGGATTACTAGACTTTTCCACTGTTTATGTTTAATTTAGTACTCATATCTGAAGAGAGGATTTTATTCTAAACTAACATATTTTCAGTTGTGATTCAATTTAAATGACACTCTGGACAGAACATGATGAAGCTTGTCAGGTTTTTGTTGCTGGGATGCAAGAAAACAACATTGACAAACACTGGTTCCTTGCAGCCCTAGTACATTTAGGTTGTGCTGCCTAGTACATTTGTGCTAGGCTGCCTTTACTGCTCACCACCTTTACCATTTCTAGACCAAAGGAAAGACCTGAGTAATTAAGTACATGAAGACAAACTGCTTTGGAGTCCAGTACCAGTTCTTTAACTGTGATGATGGTTCCTTCCCTTCACAAATCAATGGATTCACTGCCAAGAATGCATGCAAGGCAACATGAGAGCTCTGGTATCTCAGACTATAAAGTTCAGCCTAACAGCAGCTCATGCTCACAAAACACACTGTGTGGGGAAGCTTGAGAAACTGGAAAGAGACAGAACTGACAAGCAGTGTACGACAAGACAGTAACCTAAAGAATCATCTTCTAAATGGAGGACTGAAATCCAGATCCTTTTGTTTAGTCTTCTCTGCCAGCATTCCGAATGACAATCAGGCACATATTTATATTGAAAATTTGCATGCAGCATTCTTGAGAACACCTATGGTGTTTCCCTACGGTTTCATTAAAGCTTGGAGTATGAACTCATGCACAGATCACATGGCTGGCTGCTTTTCCTGCTGTAACCACTGATTCCAACCTACCACTCAATCCTTTCAATTATACTCAAGTGCATCACACATGACAGCTGCACCTCCAACTCCAGCCTTAACCACACTCATTGTGATGCACACACTAACAAAATAATGAACTAAATTTAAAGTCTGCTCCTTTTTAATTTTCTCATGACTTTCTATGATTTTGGGGATCTCGGGAGATATTTTCTTTGCTATGTATGTAGAAGTCTATTTATTTATTTTAATCAACTCAAACCTGACGTTTGGATTGAAATTGTTTTTATCCATTTAAGGTTACCATACCCAATGCCTGTCTAATTCACATTCATATGAAGAGAAATTTATGTTATGATTTCTCTCTTCAATCCATTGCATTTCACAAGATAGCTTTTATCCCCTTTTAGCCTACTAGTGGCAGGGACAAAAGCAATATTTCTGACAATATGGAAGTTGGGGAAGTACAATATATATATAATGAACTGGTGATAGTTGCTCAACTCAAAAGTAATCCTACCCCACTGCTGCAGTCAGAGACAGAAGTTTGGCTGTATAAAATAACAGTGAGTCATCATGTATTAATATTCTATATTAATATATTTAGAAGAGCTAGGATGTCCTATTTTTCTCAAGGACACAGGGTATTTTGCCCTTCTAATTAATTCGAAGTTTCAGAATGCAGAAATATACAAACATTAGGAAATTCATCTAATCTAACTATATATAATTACACTATAAACCCATAGAAAAACAACCAGCCAATTAAAAAACCCAAATAAAATCAGGGAGCTGTAGAGACCTTTGGCCTAACTGGGTAATTTAGTGACAGTAAATAGCTCTTGTGGCAGTATATTCACAGAATCAGATTAGTTGAAAGGGACATTCAAGAATCACTGAGCCCATTTCCTGGCCTTGCAACAGGACCATCCCAAGATTCACAACATGAGCCTGAGAGTAGTGCCCCAACACTCCTTGGACTCTGTCAGATCTAGTGCTAAGGAGCACTTCTCTGGGGAACCTGTTCCAGTGCCCAAACACCATCTGGATGAAGAACCTTTTTCCAATACCAACCCAAGCCTCCCCTAACAGCTTCAGGCCATTTCCCTGAGTCCTGTCACTGTCACCACGGAGAAGAGATCAGTGCCTGCCCCTCCTCTTCCCCTCGCAAGGAAGTTGTACCTGCAGTGAGGGCTCCCCTCGGTCTCTTCCAGGCTGAAAAGACCACGTGACCTCAGCGACTCCTCACAACGCTTCCCTTCAAGGCTATTCTCCATCTTTGTTGCCCTCCTTTGGCCACTCTCCAATAATTTAAAGTCTTTCTTATATTGTGGTCCTCAAAACTACCCCCAGCACTCGAGGTGAGGCTGCCCCAGTGCAGAGCAGAGCAGGACAATCCCCTCTCTTGCCTGGCTGTCGATGCTGTTCCTGATGCACCCCAGGACAGGGCTGGCCCTCCTGGCTGCCAGGGCACTGCTGGCTCATGTTCAAATTGCCATTGACCAGGACCCCCAGTTCCCTTTCCCTGGCACTGCTCTCCAGTATCTCATTTCCCTTTCTGTCCATACATCCAGGCTTGCCCCATGCTGGGTGCAGAAATCTGGTATTTTCCCCTGCTGAACTTTATATAGTTGGTGATTGCTCAGTCCTCTTTGAAGTCAAGTGTGCAGAACCAGGGGTAAGTATCTTAAAGAACTCCACAACTATGTAGCTATGTAGACTCAAAACTTAGCTTAATAAAAGCTAGATATTAAGATGTAAAATGAGGAATAGTAAATAAATTATGTTAGTCAATGGTATAATATTCAGTCCACCTGTTTAAAATGTATACATAGCTAACTTTCAACTAATATCCAAAGAACATATTCCATCTAGACTAAAATTATTTATTAAAAATAGAAAAAATTCTTTCACATCATGAGAGTGCTAAGAATATTTGGACTTTTTTAGTAGAAAGATAAGGCAAAACAGAAGAGAAGATACAAAAACAAAAAATGTACAAAGATTGAAAGCTATATTTTACTGAGGTATAAAACAGAAATATGTGCTTAAAAAAACAAAAAGGAGAAATGCTCATTCCCCCTCACCTAAATTTGGAAGTGGAATGCATTGCTTCAATATATGACTTATGGCAGAAAAGAAGAAATAGAAGAGATTGATACACACAATAAGAAAAAGACCGTTAAAAATTTTAGAAGGAAACTGAAGTGCCACGTTTCAATTGTTAGTTACTTTAAGCAATCTTCTATTTCGGAGTATCTTGTGGCTGCTGTTTAAGTAGCCAGTACTGTCAGTAATGAAATGCATTTGTCTTTGGGCTTTTTGAGTTTGACAAGGTTTCAGCTACTTTAGATGCTCAGTTAATAAACAAGGTTACAAATTGTATTAGATTGCACTAACTCAACAAGAGCACAATCCAGACACAGGGATTTAACTAAGGACTCTCTCAGAATGCAACTTATAAACTCATGGTATCAGTTTGCTTTCAAGAGGCTGTACGTTTATTTGAAGACTGACTCATTTTGTGTTCCTCCCCATGCTGATAAAACCACCATAGTATCTGAGGATAAAGAGCTATAATTAGCTATTTTTCTTTTCCAAACAATGAATATGCAAAGAGAATACTCCTGCTGAGAAGCCAGCATATGCAATTCTCTCTGATGGAGAATATTTGAGGTTGGTTGAGGAAGCATTTTAAAACTTGGTACAGAGAGATCAACAGGTTTTTATCGCTGAAGACTCCAGTTTAACTCAAGGGTCACTTTAGCCAAAGTTAAAAAAAGATGACCTAGATCGGAAAGTAAGAAAGTCAAATACTGGAATGCACACTAGTCCTGAAAACGCTCAAATGGTGAGTGGATTACTACTACTCTTTGAAACTTTATGAGGAAGCATTCATAGGGATACACAGCCATCTAGTGAGTGCTGAAGGACCCTGGCGGAATGGAGCAGATGGCCAGAACAGCCAAATTCTGCTCTGCTGGAGGAAGCTACCCCAAGATCCTGGAAAGGTTAATAAAAGTCAACAGCTGTAAGCACTTCTGTGTGCTTTCTTATGTGTGGGACAACTTAATAATTTAGGACATATTTAGATGCAAAACTGGATGAAAGGACAACTATTTTGAGGAGAAAAAATGTAATCAAGTGTAATCCCTGAAGATTGTTCTTGATCTCAAAGTAACATTTCTGATGACAGCATGCATGTTCATGCAGAGATTGCCACACTAGCACACTTGAAAAGGAAAAATAGAGTTTTTACCATGTGTGTAAGTCAGACACGTGATTTGTGAGCAGCTGCAACACCAACACAAACATTTCTGTCATGCAAGTGCCCTTTAAAATGAGTGAACTTGCAAGAGTTTTTCAACAATTCTTGTTAACTGGGAGATAAGGGCAAAGTTAAATAGGGCTGAATGTAACAGTATTCAAAAAATACACTGTAGAAGTGAAGGTTTAGAAACACAATTTCTGACTGCCTACATGTGCTACCCTGCCTTTATCAAACTGAAAATTAAATGACTCATTTACAGCAGGAGATGACAGGCTCATAGCCTATACACATAACAAATTACTACAGCTCAAGTAGTGGTCTATCTAATAAACTGTGCTTAATCATTGAGGTTCCGGGGAACTTTCCCCTCCATTGCTCAATGTGTATATAATTGGTTATAATCTCTTTTTTGAAAATGTATCTATGTGTTTAGGAATATATCATGAAGTCTGGATGAATTTAATTTATTATAACTGGTTGGGAAACTAATCTTGGTAGTTATCAGATTAATTTTTGATCTGAGAAGCTTTGTTGAATCAAATTTCTTACAGATATATCCGGACTTTTATTCTGCTCAATACTTTTACGGATAATATTCAATAGTGACAAGAATTTTGGCATCACTCAATGTTTTGGTTAACAGAGTAGAAAAGTCCCTTTTCTCTGCAGAAAATGCCACGCTAGGAGAAGCCTAAGACTTGCTGTAGAATGATTTTAAGATAGAAAAAAGTCACAAAGAAACCCAAACAAGCTGTCTAAAAGAACATATTCAGCTTAAGACTTCACATGCACATATTTCTCTCAGGCAGAAGAAACAACTGATAAAGTAATTCTGTGTATTTTCAACAACTGTGGTATTGACAAGGTAAAACGAGCACTGAACTAACAAAAAGTAATTTACAGAACATCAGTGTGAAACACTCTGGCAATAGACCTACAAGCTACAGCTTCAGGTAAGCATGTTTACCTTTATTTACATTTAATTTTGATTTATATAAAGTTTATCTTCTTTCAACCACACTCAGAATAATTCACCACAATGAATTTACTCACTTTTTCTTTTTAAATTCATCTCTACCCAGACAATGGAAGAAACATTGAAACTATGCCTAGCAGTACCAAAACTGTCTCATCAAAGCCTTCGGCTCCTCTGAAAAAGGGATGCTTAACTGGAATGTTCCTGTGAAGGCATACTTTTCTCAACTAAGCACCCATCCCTTCAGAAAAAATTAATCTAGGGAACAGCTAATTTCATTCAGCAAAAGCCACTGTGACCTTTAATTGCATATTAACACCTCTGATTTAAGTTGATGACCATTTCCCGGATATGCTTCTGAGACACAGTGCTAGCAGTGAGTAATTCCTGACCTTTAGCCATTGAATTAACACCTCTAATTGTAAATGAGAGAGCATTTAAACCAAAACGTTTCCTAATCAAGTAGCTTATAAGACTATTATTTGGCTGGTCTGCTACAGAATACCAAATCCCTTAGAGATTATGAAGGTAATTTTTTTTCCCCCTGAGGCTTTCTTAATTTATAACCCACAGCAGTGGCTCTGACTGTGCTTTACAAAGCTGTAGTTGGGAAGGTTGTGTCTATGATATTTCTTACCTTCTGAAACAATGGTGAAGTCAGTGCTACTTGAATTTTTTTGCTACTTATCACATTTATTCGTGTATCTCCTGATGCAGAGTCTCAGCCTGTAACCAAATCACAGTGGACTGTGGTCTTATCCAATTTCATAGCGGAAGCAAGTCTAGGCTGGCAAATTTGCACATGGCAGAGATGGGATACATTAGTATTGCACAGACATAATTTGTTACTTTCTTGCAAGATTTCTGATTTTCACTCATGTAGATCTATAAATTTAATCTTGAAGCTACACAGGAAAGATTTAAAACATGATCCCTATGACCTAAGACTACTCTTAACTTATTCAAAGTACAAATGGCATGTCTATGGGCATTGTTTATGAAAGACTTGTGTCTCTATGGTATCATGAGAGTGCAGTAGAATTGCCCAGGAATGCCCAGTCAGTAGAACTGGAAATATCAAAATCTTTAGTCTCAAGACCAACTAGAAAAAGGTGTTGCAACGTTTTCCATTTTTAGCTTAATAGAAATTTCTATCATATTTCCTAAAAATGCAAAATATTATTTTGAGAGTATCTCTCTTCCTATCTGCCATAGATCTCTACAGGTTGTCCAGTACAGGCTAAATCCTATTAGCCTCCTCTTCCAGAAACTCTTTCTAGGCTTGTTCAGTTACTGTTAACTTTCTTTCTCCTTCCTCCTGATAAAAACCTTGAGGCAAATACATTTTCCCTGCAGGAATTATAAATACTACCAGATTCATTAAAAGGAGTGCAAGCTTAAGTTACAGCAATAAACTCAGATCTGTATTTAAAGCAAGCTGCAAATTCATTAATGTAAGAGGATTTCTTACAATAAAAGTAGAATGCACTTTTGGAGTTTGAGTGTTAGTCATGTTCTGTTGCAGCCTTCGAGAGAATCTGAACTGAAAAAAAAAATTTTTCTAATATATTAATATACTAATTGAAATTATAAAAACCCTTTTTTTTTTTGGAGAAAGAAATATATGTGAACTGGTAAACTCCCTAAAGGAAATATCTGCCCCTGCCTTCCCATTGAAGCCCTCAACTCCAGCCTGTTCACACCTCCAAACTTCTGAACCAGTATGCTGGACATACCAGCATGGGAAAAGAAATAGCTGCTATCTTATCTGCCTAACATAACTGTGGGTTTGCTGCCTTAGGACCACTGCAATAGCTTCCTGCCTTCTTTAAATTGTTTGTTTCCCAGGCAGTAAGCATAGGGTGAGGTTTTCAGAACTGTTTATTTTATAATTATCATTTTAGGTAACCAGTTTTGCTAACTGTATTTTTAGCCCAGATATGCTGATCAAATGAGGCATTTAGTCCAGCTGAATGTCTACTATATATTTTTTTTTATGCTGGAATCCCCAAATAAGAAAACAAACGAGCAATGCCAAATGAATTTTTCTTTAGGGGAACAGAATCATCTAGAGGCTGAAAAAAGGCATTAGCTAGTTATTTTTGGTCATATACTGGAATATAAAGATGTAGTTAACAGAAATTACCATGATTCTGATGTTCTTTAAAAATATACACCATTTTTTTTCAAAAACAATACCTTCAGTATGTTCTGTTGAAAAAATATTCCACTCAAGGCAGTGTAATTGTGTTAACAATAGAAGACATCTATTAGAAATGTAGAAAGCCAAAATATAGAAGAGATGAATGGAAAACAAAGGCTCACAAGACTTGATGTAAGTCATAATATTTTATACATCACTCAAAAAATCACAGCAGGAAACAGTGTATAAAACCTAGGCATACTGAAGTTTATCTCAGCTAAGAACTGAAATACTGAGGTCTAGCTGCATACCCAAGTAGCTAAAATTCTATATTCTAGAATCTGAATACCAAATACCCAAGTAGTTAAAATTCTATATTACAGAATATGAATACCCTCATAGAAATTCACATGAAGACCAAAAATTACCCACATGAATAAGGCTTCAAAGTCAGAGAGTATGAACTTAAATGGCTTCTATTTTGAGTACAAAAAAATCTCCAGCTGTTAATGACTAGTGATTTTTGTTTGCTTTATTTGTGATTTATATATAGAAATGCGTGTGTGTTAGAAATTATAATTGAAACACTCAATTCATTGGTGTCTCAGCCTAGATAAAGACCCTTGTAGTCAAATTAGTTATTGTGGGTGTAGGCTATAAACACCTAAGTTGCTTTGAGGACTTGTTAATGACTTACCCACAGAGAATAATTCACAAAGTCTTTGCTTCTCAAAGACCAGACTGGGTGCTACCACTGGATCTCCCTGCTTTTTCATTAGCAAGTGGAGCATAGAGGTATTCAAACTCACACTATGGAAATCATTCCTTTCACATCAAAATATACTGATAATCTACCTAGATAAAAGAGGTAACAGCATTATTCAAGGCAGTTACAGCAATTCGCAAAACCAGCATATAACAAACCTCATTTTCAGCCCTTTTATTCAAAAGAGCCAGGACCTTAGAGCTTATTAAAATGACACAGAATAAAACAGGCCTTATGCTCCCTTCCCATCCTATTTTCCTCAACGTCAGCACAACTTACAAATGTTTTCTGTCAGCTTTTTCTCTTCATGCCTGTTTTCCACTGTCATCATGCACTTTGTTTTCATCAGTCTCTCTGCCCTTCTCTGACTGTGGTAACTAGATTTCTCCAGCTCCAACATTCTATTAACTACGTGTCCAAAATACTTAAGATGTTTGTTTGCCTGCACTCCTGAAGAACTGGCAGTGCACTGGTTTGAAGCCTAGGATCACCTGCTGAAGATTTTCCAGGCACTTTCTCAGCTTCTCAGATAAATCTTCAATACCCTGTATCTGGCCATAAGTGGAAGGCAAATCATGTATTATTTGAAAAGGATGAGAAGCCATTCCTTAACTGCAGCTACTCAGACTCCAAAGCCTTAAGAGAAATCAGGGCAAAGAGTTTATTTCATCTTTCTGCCTTCAATAAGCTTAGTCCAGGAGCTGCGCGTATGTATATACTCAGCAAGGCTGCACAGTGTTAATCTGGTTGAAGTGTTAAAATCTCATGAGAAACTACAGAAACAAAGCTGGGGGGATTGAAATCTTCCTTTGTGCTTTATCAGTGGAACCTTGCCTGCATGCTGAACGCTTTTTTTTCCCCCTCCTCAGCCCCCCAATGCTGTCAATAGCAGCGAAATATCTTTGCTTTCAGTAGCTAATTCCAAAAAAGCACTGATAAAATAGAGAGATATTACAGAACTGGAAAAAAACCTCAGCTGGACTCCTCAGCAGGCCTGAGGAGTATGACAGTAACCTGAAAGCAGAACCAGTTTATATCTGAAAAGTGTCAGACAATTTGTCAATAGGGGAAGAATGGCTATAGCTGCCTGCAGGCAGAAGAATGTAGCTGAGGATCTTTTATTAAAGCTCTGGCCTCTATTCACTTCATTCATTTTGTCTACAGCTCAGTCCACAGCTTGCTGTTGGCAGCATGTTGTTGCCTGATCTCTATAGTGCACAAATTTTAGCATCAAAATACCCCAATGAAAACACTTTTAGGCAAGGTTCCTAAGAAATTGAGGTTTGTACAGTAGGGCATAAATATACATAGATTTTTCTTTTACTCACGGCTGAATATATGGGTTGATTTACACCAAAGAATTAAAAACGCTAATAATATTGTGTGCACAAAAGGTTTATGAAATTCATGGTTAATTAGAGGAAACACTCACTAATGGCTCCCATTGAGCTCAACTCCCATTAGAAAACAGAAAGAATATGAAAATTCCAATCATGGGTCAAGGGGGAGGGACAGAGACAGCCACCCTTTAATGCTAATTTTCACTATATTGTGAGATAATTCAACCAAGAGACAGGTTTTTATGAAACCATGCTTAATTCATTTTGCTGCCAACAGAACTCCTGTTGACGTCTCTCTGCTGTGTCACCCAGCACTGAAAAATGCTTCTGTCACACTGAAGGGCACTTCATTGAATCTCAGGCTTTCTGACAAACATTGTTCTCACAATGCAAATGCTTCATCCCTTCTTATGCAGCTCTTTGAAATCAAATTTCAGGGCAAGAATCACTCAAGAGGAAAGGGAAAGTTGAATGCAAGGACTTTGGTGAATGGAAATAGGAAGATAAAAACAAGCTAAGCAAAGAAAACTTAGCCAAGTGCAATTCAAAATAATTTGCTTCACTTTAGGAAATGTAATGTGAAGAAAAATGCTTGGTACTCTTTTGAGGCTTTAAAAATGAAAGAATAATTAATAAAACCTTATTTATTTTACTAAATTAGTTATAAAAGCCTCAGTGTTACTATTTCTTGCTGACATACTCTTCTTTCTTACATACTTGTTGGATCTGACCTTATAGTCTAACCAAAAATATGTAAAACAAATTATCTTCCAGGAAAGTTCAGAAATTCAGTTAAGTGGAGGGGACTTAATAAATGAAGTAGCATTCTACTTTCATAACAGTTTGTACTTGAAGATTTGCATGTACTTCAAATGACTTCTGTAGTCCAAAAAACGTGTCTTAACTGGTAAACAAACTTTTGCCTCTACCTAATGCATTCCAGCACTTTTAATAAATCTTACTACAATTTGGTCAGATTCTAAACTCTTTGAAATGTTTTCAAAAGGAATTTAAAAGTGAACTAGAAAATATTATTTTATTTATGATAATCCTTAATCATCCAAACCAATTTCTGTTCAGTGCTCTATACAAAACTTTTTTTAACTGACTTTGGCATCATGTATATCAATGTTTTCTGTCTCTAAAAATGAATAGGGATTAAAATTTAATGTAAAAAAATTGCCATGAAAGTGATTCAAATGTATAGTGTAAGTTTCACCCTGAAATTCTATTTCTGTGTATGTCTTGTTTTCCTCATGTTTTTGTGGTTGGCTCCTTATTTATCTGACTAGGTGTGAGTCACTTTAATAAATATGTATTTAAGTACTGTAGAGTTTATGAAGCATTTGCCTGTGCAGATGTCTGAACATATTGCAGTACAAGTGCAAATATCAATATGGTACAGTGTTCTTCACAATTTTAAATTAATAGGTTTCTGTTTAGGATATTATGTAACTGATAGAAATTACTTCCACTCAGTGCTGAAATACAAAAGAAATCTCTGACTATATTATGACTCCAACAGTATGTAATTAGTATTACTTACACAGAGTAGATCTGTAAATTCATATGGATGCATGTAATAGGAGGAAAAGCTATATAAAGAAGGAAGCAAAAGGAGAAGAAGGTTAAATAAGCTACAGCAGTGAAGGAAAAGGAAAAACAATTGTAAAGGAGACAGAAAAGGAAAAAAAACCCCATAGTCAGGAAATAGAGTATTTTATACATATTTCTATACAAACATGCAAAAGTTTATTAGCAAATCCCTAAAGTACCTGGTATTTGAAATAAGAACTTAGAAATTCACAAGTTCATTTGAGGTTTTTTTGTCCAAAAAAGTTTTCAATAGGTGCAGATGCTGACCCTCTCAATAAATTAACAAATTTTGAAACTCTCTAAAAATAAACAGTCAGTTTTAGAAAAGAGACATTTTTTATTCTGCACAGGGTGCAAGGTGGAAATTTTCCACAAATCAATCATGCCAAGGAATAAAAAGCAAGTGAATTTATACACTGAAATCCACATAAATCTGCCCATATAGTACAGTTACCACCTACCTACTGCACATTGTTAAGCTTCTGGAATCTTATTTTAATACAATATATTTTATATATATTATGTATTTTATATATATATATATATATAAGATATTGTATAATACTTGTTACTGCTCCTTCAGGGGTCTCTGGCGGTCATTTGGGGAGATGCCCCTTCTTAGTTTCAAGTAAAGTTCAGCTCAGGGTGAGCACAACCCAAGGCTGAGTGCCAAAGGAAATATGAACTGCAGCACAGAGACACATCTGACACATAAAACAACTGCCATGCAAGACATAAAATACAAAAATATTTCCATAAGCATTAAGCAATACCTATTTAACACACCTGACACCCTGTATTTGCATTCAGAAGAGGGGTTAAAGCTGAGAATACCATTAGCTTCCATGCACAACAGATATCAGAGGAGGGGACTGAGAATTCTGTTTGAAGACTCAGAATTCTGCTTAAAGATCACATTTATACTGGCTGAGCTATAACTGAATAGTCACATTAGGCTAATGCTTGGCATAAGAAGTTCCACTTTAGTCTTTCACGTGCGTGTGCCTTCATTGTTCTTATTTTTTCCCAAATGTGTGCAATACATTCCCCCCCCCAAAAAATGAACATAAGTAATCCTGATATCGTGTTAGGAAGAGAAAATCACAAAGAAGTTTGGACATGGAATTTCCTTTTACATCATCACTGGCCAATGGAGAACCAGCCATATCCACCTAAACTTTCATTCAGATGAATCAAACATGACTCACTCATACGTCTGAGACATAAAATACACTGCTGGTAAGTATTTGATATTGGCAAGTTATGATAATGGAAACTTATATCCTGTTTCTTCCTCTGATATTTTTAAGAGAACAAAACCCAATCTGCATCAAAACAACATCAAACACAGTCTCAATACATATTTTGAATGCACAGGGCTAGAGGCTAAAGACTTTTGCAAGAAGTAGTCTTGAATTCTAATCTGTAGTTGGAGATTTGAACCCCTGTTTTTCACATCCTAGAGCTTTTCATTATCCATGCTTTGACACATTATGAATAAAGCAACCTTTTTTTTTTCCCAGTCCAAACTGAGCCTCTGTTCTCTAAGAACACAAAGGGCAAAGCAAGTTCATTTCTAACACACTTTTGATTTCTGATCATGCTGAAGTGCAAAATGTTTTTGCTTTTTACTTTAGAGTCAGGAAAAGGGAGGAAGAAAAAAACAATCAATAAACTACCCACAAATATCACAAACCACAAGGACTATTGGGCTGAAATAATAGTTCAGTGAGGAACACTGGATTAGACAGGAAATTGCCTGCTTTACCACTAAGCCAAATATATTTGTGCACGTTGCTGAACTGCCTCTTAGCTTCAACAGAAGCAAAGGAAAGAACTTCACCTATCTTGATTCATGATCAGAGTAGGTCCTTTTCTACAGGATCTCTAGGTTCAGGCCCTTAAGGTGAAGGACAGGTAGAAGGGTAGCCTTTTTTTCTTGAATGTCACAGTCTTGACTATCACATTATCACATCTTTGAACTCAGGCAAAGAGGTTTCAAAAGGGAAGCTTCAAGAGATACTTGCCCTTGTACAACTTCTGTTTTCTACTAGATGGCTAAGCATGCTTCCCCTCCTGGAGACCCAAAGTAATTTTTCAGAGGTTGTTTTGTTGGTTATTCTTTTTTTGTTTGTTTGCCTCTTTGTTTCTCCTTCCTTTTTTTTTTTTTTTTTTTTTTTGTGGGGGGTGTTACTGTTTGGGTTTGTTTGGGGGTTTTTTCTTTCTTTCTGGGAGGGGGTGGGGGGAATGAGGGTTTTTGTTCTGTTTTTATGTAAAAGGAACATGGCAACCTATTTTTGCCACCTGAAACCTCTCTCCATTACTTCATGATGAATCTATTCTCTTAATTTCACTTCACAGTCTACCAGGCTCTTCAATCCACTCAATCCTTGCTGAGCTGTAAGAACAACTGCTGTTAAATCTGCAACACTTCCTTTGCCCGAATGATCAGGGAAGCCTAGAAGATGAATTGGACATTCCTTGCTTTGGCCAAAAGGCACTATCCATCAGTTTCTAAATTATATTTATTTGATCTGTTTTTCTTTCTTTAGATGTTTTTTCCCTGAACATTTTTAGTTTTAAGTCAGATTGGTAAACATATAGTTGTGAGGGTGGCATTTTTAGATTTCTGAAATTAATGGATTACAGATCACAGAATGGGCAAGGTTGGAAGGGACCACAATTGGTCATCCTGTCCAACCTCCCTGCTCAAGCAGGGTTATCCTAGAGCACTTGGCACACAATTGCATCCAGACAGTTCTTGAATATCTCCAGTGAGACAATCTCTATGGAAAATATGTTTATTTATATATTGTAGTTCTCAAATTATTCCATATTCCACATTTCTTCCACATTCTGGAGGGATCTTCAAGAGAGGGAGCCAGATGAACAAATCAGGTCCTGGGTCCTCTAGGTTCTATGCCCCCAATCTCACGTACAATCACCTGCCCACCTGCACCTCTGGGCTCAAAATTACCTCTGTAATTGAATCCTGACTGAAGTAAGGCAATTGACTACACTGAGGTGGTTTGATATGCACATTTGCTCACTTTGGTTAAAAATATTACAGAGGTTTTTGTCATTCATGGCTATTTTAATATACTAATTGCATCAGGAGTCACTCAAGATTAAATTTTTAAATAGCTAAAATAATTATTGAATATAGAGTAGCAAAAAAACCCCACAGAATTTGCCAAGGAATAGTTGTCTCTTCTTTCATGCATTTTAATTTGAGGCTTCAGTGCCAAAACACATTAGAGGCACTGAGCCTCATGCTTTATTTTCTCCTTATCATTTGGCTTACTCTGAATATTCATCGTTCTCAACAGACAGATTAATCCACACCCTGTTATCTCGCATCATTGATGTCTCTCTGAAATAAGTGGAAACAGAACATCTAGAACTTCCCAGATTGTGGTCTTCTGGCCTGTAAATATTATATTAAACCTAATGTTGAAGTTTATATATTAATGAAACAATTTTTTTTCTTTTATAAATGAAATTTCTGTGGTTGCTATGAATAAATCCTGAATAAGCTTAAAGTTTCTTTTAAACAGTAAAACAGCTTTAGTTAGGTCAGGTAGATTTTGGCATAGGCTTAGCCTAAAATCAAAACCATAACACTGCAATGCAGAGATCCAAACAAAAGATTCAAAATATTGATGGTATTTATATTTTGTTAGTGCCCTGAAAATGGCTCCACGTGGGACTATAACACAATTAGACAACCATGAATAAAATAATAATTCATCAAGCAACAATACAAAAAGTCAGATTCAATAGGAAAGATTTACACTGTCCTGTCTTGAATGAAGGACTATTACTTGTATGTATTTTAAAAAGTAGTCAGCACACAGTTATCTGAACAGTTTCTTAATGGTCAGTATTTGCAAAGGAAATTGTGCACTTCTTTTCTCAACCATTGAAAAAGTTTTGGAAAGCTGAGAACCTGCTGGCCTAGTATCTTTCTCTGCACTGAATTCTCCAGAAGCATCAAGTACTGCAGTTCATAGCTGTTCCAGTAGCTGAAGGAACCCAGGGACACAGAAAGTTACACAGGCAGTGCAAGAGAACACTGAATATTACCGTAAAAATTGGTATATGTACTTTTATTAACTCACTGATATAAAGTCACACTTTCTGATATGTTACCACGTTCCTGAAACCCTAGATAAAGGCCTGCCACACACCCTTTATGGTGGTATTCATGGATGGAAAAGCTGCTTTCTTCTTTGAAATGGAGGTGAGAAGTAATAAAGGTATTAAGAACATGTTATTACAGCACTTTGGCATTTAAGAGCTTCAATTTTTTTTCACTGGTTGCCAATCTGGAACTCTAAACCTCCAGCTTGGGCACCTAGCCTGTAAATAGGTGGTTTTCAAGTGATACTTAAAGATAGCCAGTAAGAAATACTGAGGAAAATTGCACACAAAAACCTATACCTTCTTTGGATCATATATGGCCTATTAACTGCAAAGACATTGTCTTCCAAGAGTAACATAAATGAAGAAGCCAGAGGAAAACAGAATCTTTTATTTGGAACTGTAAAGAAATTACTATTTAGCGAAGAGATTCATCCATGATGACAAACAGGTAGATAGATCCTGAAACTGGTGGACAATTTCAGTGAAGAAAATATATAGCCAAAACTAACAAAAATGTTTCAGCAAACAGTTAGTTACTTGTTGACACATTAACCAATTAACATTAGAGAACAGATAAACCAAAATGTTGATCAACTGAAAAAAATCAATCAAAATAAGTTAGTGTTTTTTTAATACATGGATTCCTACTCTTCACTTAAAAAAAAAAAAAAAAGGACTAATTTGAGTTTTCAGGACAAAGAAAGTTCCCTTTCTCTGAAAAGAGCATTTCCTGTGTACTAACAAGACTAATAAACGGTGCCCTGCAGCATTAGAGCGAGTCTCCCCTTTTGGGAACAGAATAAGAGAAATATTTAGACAGTACTACCACTGAAACATTTATAATCAAATGACAGTGAAGGTGGACTGGCTGCAGCAGGAGCAACAATTTGTTTTGTTTGGTGGTTTAGAACCCATTGAGAAAATCTGGAAATTGAATTAAGAGAAGAAAGCCTTTGGAAGAGCAGTTTTGTAACCACTTTAAAAGAAAAGTGAGCTTTATTGCCGAAGAAGCAAGTCAGTTTAAATGAAAAAAAGAAAACAAAAAAACAAACCCACAATTTCATTCTCCCATTACTAAAGACTAAAAATATAACCGTTGTCTCCTGTCTTCTAAGTAAAAAACCCCATTTATCAGTTGATTTAGCAACTTTAATATATTACAATTATTCTATTTCGGTTGCATCAGAAACAAAAGGCATCAAAGACCAAAAAAAGTGAAGGAATTTGTCTGGCTGCACTTTGGTTTGGACTTGACACATAGACATCCAGGCAAGTGAAAGAATTTAGTTTATATGATGGAGACTTTTCAGTAAGGAGCTAGCCTAAGTCTTTGGCAGGTCATGAAACAGTAGAAAGAAAAAAATCTTAGAGTCTGCTCTTATTTTTATTGGAGCCAAGATTTCCTTACAGATACATCACAGGAAAACATCCTTGCCATTTTATTCTTTATTGCTTTAGTGCATGAACCACCATTATTTTTAAATTATAGGGAATTTTAAAGAACACATGACTCTGCACATATGAATAAATTATGCCTTTGAAGATTATACTTCACAAGAAGTTGTGGCCTAATATAGCATTTAAGTTAAGTAATAGTATCCATCATTGTTGGCTAAGACAAATATCACAACAATCAAGAAGCAGAGTTCCTACAACAGTCAGTGGAAGCTGCTTATCAAATTATGTATCCCACATGGCGCAAATAATAAGATTCTCCACACTGTATGAGTGGAAGTGTTAGTAAATTTAAAGATGAAGTGATAAATTACTACCTTGAAGTATTTTTTCAGCGGTAAATAATATTCCTTTTTCACAGGAAAAAAAGGATGCCAGTTGCTTTCATTTTTTTTAACAATAATTACATTGCTGATGAAAGAAGACATTTTTAGCCTGTGTTAGCACTCAAAAAAAAAAAATACCCCAAACTTACTTATTTTATGTGTTTTTTCTATTTCAGATCAGAACTTTCTATAATCATGCTGCATAATAAGCTGGATAACATCACAAGGAGAATTATTTTTTAATGGTAATTTCCCCTCCATCAAAGGATATGAAAACAATCAAACCTGAATTAAACAAAAGAACAAGCAGCTGAGGAGAGCAAGAAGTGTCAGCAATGTTTCTTTTCATTGAGATTCCATAGCAACTACAGTTAGCTCCTCAAATGACTGTGAATTTTAAAGTTGTGTATTTCTACATCAAAGCCCCAAACTTCAGCACGCAACATGAGAGTTGTGCAGTGGATCCATCAGTAGCAAGGCAAGATGAAAAAGGATCATGCTCCCAGGGCTGGGAAGGCATCTCAAATGGCACACACTCCTGAAAATCAACCACGTTTCCTTTGGATTGTGCCTTCATACTTTTGGCAAGCAGGAGCAGTAAATCTCAGATACACCATCCAAGTAAGAGAACCCACATAGCTTTGGCATGCCAATTCCACTGTTGGGGTTTCTCCCCCCCATCCCCCTCAGATTCTGCCATATAAATTCTCATTGAAGGGAAGATCTTTTCCATAAAGGCTTATCCCCATATTAACATTTGACATTACAAAGCAGCTGTAATCAGCCATGGGGTGTGCACATGTGTGAAAATCACAGATCTTTTTTTTTTGGTTTGAGCAAAGGCCAAGGTAGCTGCTGCCACATACTGCAATCCACAATTCCTCTGCCTTATAAGAAGACTCAAAAATGCTGATTTCCCACATCACAACCAGAGTTTTTTTCTGGTGTTCTGTGATCCCACGGGGTTTTCAAAGTAATGCTAAAGATGACACGCTAACTTGTCTGTAAAAAGGTGCTTCCAAAAAATTCTCTAGGCTCAACATCAAGGAATGGAGCTCTTTTCTGGTGAGTCTAGTGGCAATATTTTGTGAAAATAATCAAAGAATTATATTAAAGTTGATTTGCTATCTTCACCTGATGCCACAAAATTTTACAGTGAAGCAGTGTTTTTTATATATTGTTTATACATGTGTATAGATTGAATTTAACCCAGTTACTGTTTGCATGATTGATTTGAACTCTAACAACTGCACTACTACCTAGAACCTATGAGCTATTGTATTAATAAAGGAGAACTGAGAGTTTTCACTTGGTGAGTAATAATTCTTTCACATCCTCTATTCTTTCTAGCATGCAGTAGACTGTTTTCAGCATTAATTATTTCAGCATTCTGCTTCAGCACAGTAAGATACTTGCCCTGTATAACAATAGCTTATATGAGCACATTGCTTATATAGCAAAACTTTCTAAATAACTCTGTCAGTCTGCAGTTAATTGACATTCAGAAACACCCTGAAGAAAAGCTGCTCATATTTAACAACATATTCTTATTAAAATAATTAAATCAAAAGGTCTCTTATATGGATTTTTTTATTGCTTTCTAATGCAATTTTCTAAATAATTTTTAGCACCCATAGTAGTCAAGAGATAAGTTGTACCATGAAGTCCATAGGTCAAGGCACTTCAGGTAGAGGGAGAATAAAATTAAAGCACACTTTGACTACATAGCCTCCTCTTCCCCTTTTAGGTCATTTAGTGCATATTTAAACATATAGAATCTCTTTAAAATCTCTGAAATACAAAAAAATCAATGTTTGCTTCATCTCTTATTAGCTGTGATTATGACCTATTTAACTGCATAAAAACATGTACAGTTTAAACTGATAATGTGGTTACTCTGCTTGCCTACAGTCTATTGAAGAAGAATTTTAAGGTTCATCTTCATGGACTCCTGGCACTCAAAGTGCTTTGAATGTTTCATAGTTTTGCAAACCAAGTATTTAAGTAACCAAATTAAACATTATCATTTATTTTTTCATACTTCTTTTCCCCAGTAACATCTGCTAAATAGAATTCTCCCTTCCCACTATGTTTCCACTCAGGAGAGTCATTGGTCATGCGTATTGAAGGCTAACAAATACTTGCTTTTCCTATTTTCTGCAATCAGCTGAGCGCACAAATCAGAAATCAAGCCTCAAGCTAAAGTTGTACTATTGGACCAAAAATTAAGCATTATTTGAGCCGCAGTTGCTGGAAAACACCAGTGCTATTTCTTCTGATAGATTTGTAATCTAATGAATTAAAGTAATTTTATTATTCTGTAGCCACACATGCAATTTACGTTCTGCAGAATGATAGCCTATAATAGAAACCCCAGTAAAGACAAACTAATAAAAAACTCTGATTTATGCTTTCCAGAAAGCAGACACTACACTGACATCAAAACAGCAAGTTTAAAACTAGAGAGCAAAGGGTTTATTGTGTAATCTTCCATCAAGCTAAACACTGTCTGGGCACACCATATGACTTTTCTTCATCAAGACTGTTGTCATTTTGCTGTGCTTTCCACTACTTTCCTCTTTAAAAGTGGTTAATTTCATTACACTCCAGAAGTGAGGGTTAGAGAGTAGGAGTTGGAGGAGGCAGCAGGAAGATAATTTTAGAAAACAAACTGAAACTTCTCTCGTGAAAGATTTTGGCAGCAAAAAATTAAGAAACCAGATTTGCTTGTGACAAGTTGACCCCTTTTTCTAGCTCAAATATGACTTTACGTTAACCTCAAAATAGAGTCGTAAGGAAAACCACCCAATTACTATTTAATAGCAAAAGCCAGAAACATCAAAACCCTTGAAAGTTTACTCCTTTTAGAAATAAGCGCATCTTAGTAAGGACTGGGAAAGGGCACAAAAATTGATAGAACTTCTTCTACAAGCATTCTGCTGTACCTGGGTGATAACAGAGGTTTGAATTTTAGGCATTTATGTTTATAGCAGTTTCACCGGACAAAGGATCATAAATTCTCATTGGCAGCCTATTTGCACTCACTTGCAGCTTTTTATGGGGACAAAATGATCTGGAAAAGAAGATTTCTAGGGTCAAGATAGTACACCTGAAAACCTATCCATTTAGTCAATAACTTTTTTCCAAGGTGCTACTCCTATTTAAAAATACTAAAAAATGTTCATGCTTCCTTCAAGACTTTCTCGCCACTTGTATCACTGTTTCCCATCAAGGCCAACACTGATTCTGGTTCTGTTGTTATCACAGGAGAACTTTGGGGAAATAAATCCAAAACCACACAAAATAACCCAGAAAACACAAACTCCTCATAAAATTCAAACATCCTATTTGTTTAAACGTTAACTGAAACAAAACCCCAAAAAACGCTTTTTATTGTGCAAGAATGACCCATGCCACTTCTTTTATAGCAGCAGTGAAGCCTCCCTGGTATGACATCTTCATGTTGATCAATTATGTCTATAGAATGTGTATAGTTGGTGAGATGTTAATAATGAGAGGCTATGACAAAACTAGTAGGCAAGTCACTGTTTTTGTAAAATATCACTTTATGTTTCTTTAACAATTGCTTCTCCCTGCTAAACTTATTTACATACTTTTCTTTTTTGCATTTCTCCATCATAAATAGCCAGCAAAACAAGACATTCTTTTCTTTTATATTATCAGCATTTCTACTGATACATTTTAAAACAATTCAGTGTTGCTAGTATTTGGTGCATTAAAAAAAAAAAAGACAATAATTTACAGTCCTTGAACAGGAAAAAATACTCAGTGCTTTGCCCTATAGTTCAACACCTCTTCCTTCGTCCTCATATTTTGTTTATTTTCCTTTTAGCCAATTTCCTTGGGTACTTAAGAGAAAAGGAGTTGCCAATAATGGAAAAATAGTCATAACCCCACCAAATAAGAGCCAAAGCTGAACCACAGTTAAAATCAAGCATTTCTCTAGGCCTTTACAAAGTAAGGGAGGTTTCAAGTATCAAGTATGTTGTAAAACAAGGAGTAAAATAGATTTGATCTTTCACCTCCTTTGAGACATCCCTGCAGAAAACAGTGACCTCTGTTTGACTTTGCTTTTAAAGCATTTTATATGATTTCAATAGAATTTTAAGTCACACACTTAGAATTCTAGTGTATTGGTAAGAATCTTAGTGACCCCCTAACAGAATCTCAAGCTGTCAGATTGTAAATTTACCAACTTCCAGTGTGTTTCAATAGGATTCATTTGATTTCATTAGTCTTGCATCAAAACCTGCCTTCCACCCCAACAGTCACAACTGGGCTCCTATGCATTAAAAAAGACACTTCTTCAGAGAAAGAGACATTTACAAAAAGAAAAAAAAAAGTTTTACAATCAACATTACGTATTTTTAACTAACTATTTGTGCAGTGTTGAAGAACACCGGTGGCTTAGAAACATTCTCTAGGTCTCGCCATGAGGAACTATTCATAAAGTTGAAATTACACAGAGATATAAAGAGCCACACAACCCAAAATATAAGTTTTCCTAACAGTACTTAATGTTACATTCTCTCTGCTGTCTAATATTTTGGAGTGCCAAAGTCTTGAAGATTTCAGGTAAGTTAAATTTAACGTCTTCACCCTGCCCAGCAAGCTACTGAATTTTATGAGCATTTTCAGCATGTATTCTCAGCATGAAATTCCTTTTAAAAAGCAGGCAGGCATATGTACCAGTTTAAGCTAACAGAAGGATACACTTCCCTGCTTCACAAGCAAGTTCAGCTGCTGAAAAACAAGGTTGACAGGGATAAGGTCTTAATTTTAGCAAGGTAGTTTCTTTCCCATATCCTTCCCCTCAGGCTGGAAATGTGAGTAACCTGTGACAATCAGAAGCACCTTCACAGTAAGTTTGTGTTGAGTTCCAACTGCATTCTGCAGCTACAGTATGAAATATGAGACAGGCTATTAATTTATCTAAAGGAGATAAAGACAAGTCTGAGCCTCAGACAGCTAATATTCAGCAATATTCTGTCCCTGCTGGACACGGTGTTATTGATTCTTGGGAGCATGAGAGTGGTGGTGTCAAGTCAGGAGAAAATGACTAGAATGCTATTTTGCACAAGAGATACGGACTTGTCCCTTTTGACAGCCCTAAATAGTTTAAATAGGCATAATACCCAGATGGAATATTGTTCTGTTTGTGATAACTACATTTGTGATGCACAGCTATACTCCTCACATATGCTCCTTGTATGTATATTCCTGCATTTTTCATGCTTATCTTGTTAAAAACACTTCTACTGAAGCCATGTCTGGAAGTTTGTTCAATCCAAAGCTACATCATATTTTTTCCCTGTTTTTTTTTTCCCCCCTGTGTGCCATCTGGAGATGGCAGACAACTGGGCTGAAATAGTTATTCTACAAATTGAGCCAAATGTACAGCATTTGTGTCCTCAACAGGCAGTTGTCACTATCCCAGTAAAGACATTGCTTAGCACGTGACAGTACATTTTTTTGTTGCCTCTCACCAGTGGATGAGCTCTGACCGACACCCCAGACCAAAGAAAACATGGAAACCTTGGCCAGTAAGTGGCTGTGGAGGGATTCTTGCAGCACTTCAGTTTTACTGCAATTGCTATCATGAGTATTTATTTGAATCTTGTGCCAAGGCTTTGAGTAGATCAACAAGGCTTCGACTCTCCCCATTTCACCTGGGACCTCTATCCACTTGGTCTCAGTTCACACCAATTCCCCAACAGGAAAAACAAAATAAAACAAAAAAAAACAAAAACAAATCAACCAAAAAAACAAGCTAATTGAGAAACCCCAAGCCACAGTGGAATGTCGTGACAGGTGACTGTTGACTTACACTTGCACCATTTACCAGGAAGTACTAATTAAAAAAAAAAAAAAAAAAGCAGATTCTATTGTAATAAGTTGCATCCAAGAAAAACTACATTGAAATCAGTCTTCCAAAAAGCTGAGTTTTAGGAAGAGAACAAAAAAACTTCTGACAGTTTTTATCTAAAATGTGTTTGAACTGACCTCCAGAGTGGGATTCAAATCACATTTGCAGCAGCATACCACTATAAGGAGACCATTCTGTGAAACAGATTTTGCAACCTCAGGATAAGAGAAACAAACATATTCAGCAAAGAAAAGGTATAAGAAAGGAGTCAAGGATAGAAAAAAGGCAGGTACAAACAGGGCAATAAGCAATTTTCACAGCATATGCCTACTTTTCTGCTAGCATATAACATAATTCCTTCAAAAGTACTGTTACAGTGGAAAATAAAAACTCATTTGAACCTCTCCTCCTACCCCTTCTTTTAGTCCTGCTGTAGCCATCTTGCCTTCAAAGAGGCTTCCCTCAGGGGTTTGGTTAAATAATGTAAAGACTTTGGTGCAGTTTACTGAGAGAGTTTTTACAGATAACTGCAAATAAGAGTCTAGTAGGATTCTAAATCACTGCTAAGCATTTAACTACAACTCTTTCACGCCTTCAAGTCATTTAAATTCTGACCTGGGATTAGAGACTCTTAAACTTGAGCTGGACTAAATTACCTAAAGTGATATTTATTATATCAAATAACTGAATAGTCCTTCACCAGAAATAGTTACCCACAGATTCTACTGTCCTCATTCTCTAAGCTCACACTTTGTGTCAATTTTTCTTTATCTCTATGAATTTTACCTATAAATGGAGAATTAATTTTACCTGTAAGAAACCTAACCCTAAAGCAAAGTCCTATTGGTTACACAGGATTATATCTTTGAACTTCAACTGTCTTCAAGACAGCTTTGAAAGTAACTTAAGACATCAGTAAAAGATAAGTTTATAAGGGCTCAAGATATGCTAAGTAAATTGAAGTATTTATTAAAGTGCTATAAGTAGGAATGAAATTCAACTATTTTTATTGAAATATTATAGATTTTTATAGACTAGAGTTTAAGTTAAATGGCTTATAGTTTTTATTTCTTTTTCTCTATGTTTTAAAAGGAGAAGGAATCACCACTTGACCCCCCTCCCCCAAAAACATTTGCCAATTTAGACAGTAGTAAGCCGTGCAAAAGCTCCTCCAGCTCTGGTATACAGGCAGAAAAGGACAGTCAGTACCCACATGTCAGTGGATCTTTTCACTTATCCTGGTTAGACTACAGCAACAGTACCTGATCTTTGCAAAAGATGCACCACATGTCTTCTTGAGATCTGCAGCTCCTGGTCACATCCAGAAGCATCAGACAGGTTTAAGAAGAAGACTCTGTACCATGGTTTGAGGAACATCTGGGAATCTCAGTATCTGAAGGAGCCACAGAGGGCCCAAGGCCACCACTGGCACACTGCTTTGAGCAACCCATCTGCCCAAAGAAGCAGGAAATTACAGATAACTCTGGTTATACAGTACTCTGGGTTGCCTTAAGTCCTGGTATCCTTGCCTTCAGAAACAAACTGAATCAGCCCAGACAGCTCCTTTCTCTGAAAAGGAGGCCAAAATCCAAATCAGAAGTTAGAAACCACTCCTTCCTCTTCCTTATGACCTTGCTCAGTCAACTGCCTGCCCCACAGAAATACCTTCTATGACTCCTCCACAAATGCTCCTCAGCTGGTACAAGAACATCTCCTTATACAGCAGCCACCTCCTGGACTCTTCATCCCAGCAGGAACTCATTAAGCTCTTCATTAATCATGCAGTCCTATCCTTCTGAGAGAAAGAGTCCAATAGCTTAGGAACACAATAAATATCTTTTGGCAAATCTTGAGGTATCAAATTTAGTTTCTCATGGGTTTGTGTGAAGAATACTTTTAAAAAGTTAATTTAAGCTTTCATGAGAGTGATTTAATGTTTCACCGCCTGAATAAACACTTTGTGAGACCACAAAATAATGCTTTCAATTGTTGGAGGATTAGACATTGTTTCCATTTTCTTAGAGGATGTGCAGCCAGATAACCTATGAAATGTAAACAGATTTTGTGCACTTAACTGCTTTTAAAGGGATTTACATATTTCTGTGTAATTAAAAAAAACATCTATGCAATGGAAAAACTGCAGAATTTTTAAAAAATGTTTAAAATTATTTACAAGTACATGACATGAAAAGTTGTGAATTGTTTAGTATAATTTCAAATAAACAATAGTATTTCCCTAATATGAATGACAATGTGCTAAACAATGAAATGACACATAGACATACCTTACATCAAAGGTAGTATGTCTTCTAGAAATTCAGTTTCATATCCTTGAAATCTTTACCTTTAATTTTATGGTTGTTGCCTTACATACAATAAAGTTTTGATGATAGATTATCCAATTAAAATTTGTAAAGGTACAAACACATTGACACTCAGAGCATTAAGCTAGGTTTTTCTGTAGCTGTAAATTGCTTTATTGTGGCCTATTTTTTATATTTCTTTCCACATAATCACCTCAGAGAAATGAACTGATACACTGCTAACCTTTTGTCACTTCTGAAATAACGTTCTGGAAGTAATCACAAATCTCTGTGATCCATCTTTCTCCAGCATTGCTCTTCAAGTGTTCCTGTCTTTTTTCTTCCTCTGAAGTAGTCAAAACAGGCAGGAAATCATGAAACATACAAAGGCAATTGTTATTCATAAACATTCATTAGCTGATTAATTCCAGATCGTTCATGATTATTCATCCACAAACCATGAACTGAAGTGAAATGAATTATTCACAATTATTTTATGTCTTCAGCATCTTGCATTCATTATTACAGGGTTGATTCCTTTTGAGTCACTCTGGTTAGCCTCTGCCATGATTAACAAGGATAGCATGCACTGTTACATAAATCACAGAATTCCAGAGAGTGAGACGCAGAAGGAATAATTTTAAGTTTCTTATTTTATCCTTAATCACTTATATATCATTATTTATAAGCTGAAAATAATGAGAATGGTAGGAACAATTTCCCATTCTAAAATTAGCACAAATAAAAAATATAAAAATACTGTAGGAAATTATAGTTTTTAGTTCTGCCTCTCTTCCTTAAAGAAGGATTAAAATTATATTGGAGGGGTTTCTTTACAAGCATTTCAGTAAAAAAAAACCACATGCCTAAATATAGCTGCATTTTTCTTTTTGAAAAGTACAGCTTACAAGTTGATGTCTTTCATTTCCGTGAAATATAAAGAAGAAAATGAAATAAAATATAAATAGAATAAAGTATACATTTTTTTCTAATTATATTAAAACTCAGCTATACTAGTGTTTGGTTTGAGGTTTTTGTGGCTTTTTTGTTTTTTTTTCTCCACAAAATATGTCCATTATAATTTATTTCCTACATACTTATGGAAAAGCAGGTGGATTATACAAGGAAATAGAACCCATATGCATTATAAAGACCCACATGAGGGGGAAACAGTGTGACTAGAATTAAAAGAAAAATACCTCAGCTTATTAGGTCACTTTTTTGTTTTAAATATAAAATACATATTTTTTCTGACAAGAGTTTGGGGACAGTGGTGAAATTTATGTATCAACAATTGTGAATCTGTTTCTCATTTTATTACTAACAAGGTTCTCTTCAATACAATGATCTGTCTGTTCCATACATACAGCAAAAGGGGCCTTTTGTGGTAGCCTTATTTTCACTTATTTACCTTATTCATCTATACCAAACTGGGAATGGCTAAAATCCTCTTCTATGACCATAAATATCTTCAGATTAAAGTTTCCTAGAAGATGTTTTTTTTCCTGACAGTGTATTTTTTTTTCCTGACTATACTATGTTATTGCTCCTTGTAATTTTAAAGGATGCTAACAAAATATTTTCTTGTCTCCTCTGGGAGCTACAACTGTCTTTTCTGGGCAACGCCTGGAAATATTTTTTGTTGCATGTTTAGAGCAATGTCTGGCTAGAGTCCTTTCTTGGTTAGAGTAGTTTTATGTAACTTAAAGCACTCAAAGGCTTCCAAGGCAGAAGTGGGAAAGACAGAACATGTCACTATGTACTAAGTGTCAAGGAATCCCTGTGAGTTGAATCCCTGCTGTCTGAATTGTTGCCTTGTCTTGACTGCTTACTGAAGCAAAGGTGGGTGTGAAGCACTGCTGAGTGCCTGCTGCTTTTCACTGTGAGGAAAACCAGAGTGGAAAGGAAAATACAGGAGGGCATGTTCTATATATTGCAATACCAGGGGATCAGGACTCTAATGTACATCATGGAAGGCATCACTACACTTGAGAGAGCACTTGAGGCAAACCTCTGCTGTGCTTCTCATAGAAACAACTCAGAGTTTTAAGGTTAGAAGAATATAAGAGATCTTTCCAGAGATTCAGCAAAGCACATTTTGACATGGAGTTTTCATGGAATTGCTATGTAATAAAGAAATTATAGACATTGTTGTTCTCAGATAAATGACAAAGTTATAAAAATACTTGCAATTGCTGCAACCAGAGAATTGGCATTAGTAGTCACTAAATGTCAATAGCTTTAGAGACCAGGGGCTTGGGTGTGCAACATATTTTGATTATTGAAGAAGACATTCCTTAATTCCTATAGACTTAAATTCCTATAGACTTTGCCCAACTTAAAGCAAAAGTAAGCTAATTTGGCTGGTTATAAATGCCTTTCACCAAAGGGTAAACTAAGCAAAATTACTTTGCTTTGGACTAACGTTTCTTGTTTTACTGTCCCACAATCTGGTTTTATATTAGTCAGGCTTTAAAGATATCTTCAAGCTTGCTCTGTCATAAACTCACAATTCCAATTTTTCTGGCTTCTATTATGAACCACTAAAGTATTCCTCTGGCACCTTCTATACTTCTGAAATTTTAAAGAAAAAGTGCGTGTAACCCATGTAAGGGGAAATGTGAGTTTCTAACCAGACGAATGAAGAGTGTTGCCATAGTACTTATTTATTATAAGCATACACACAGAGGCAGGTGGCACAGATGATGTAAATCCTAAAATTAAGAATTCTGTGTGTCACCTAGATAAATTTTTTGACCTTATGAAATCACACAAATACAAAAAAATCACCAAAGGATGAGTTAGAAAAGAGCATAGTTTAATCCTAAAGACCCAGTTTGCACTTATTACATCAATATTTTAATTATGTAAAAATAGATATATGTGTAAAAAATACCCTTACATTCTGTTTTCTTCATCAACACAGTTGCAATTTGGTATTTTTACCATTTTTCAAAATTCTATTCCACAGGCATTTTATTTATAATATCTGCACTTCTCTAAGAATTTCATGTAACTATTTCTTTAAATATGAATAGCCTAGGGGAAAATTGGAGATTGTTGCTTGGACTGTTCTTACCCTTTTGTGTCACTGTGAAACCTCAATAATCTCGAATTAGGAGGGAGAAACTTTTCCACACTTAAGGCAGAATCCTGACCTGCTGAGACAGGGAGTAAAATCTAATGTCTGCATGAAATAATCCAAAGCAGCCTGCATGTCTTTGGAAATAAAACCTACCCAGCATACTGGAAACAGAAAAAGTCAGGAGACTAGGTAGAAATCCCAAAGTAGCATTTGTATTCCATGTTTTCTGAAGCAAGGCTTGATGACAATAATCCTACAATTCTGTGACAATCTTGACTCTGATAGACTTACAGATAGAACAATTACATGTTGAATTGTGCACTTCTGGCATCAGGAAAACTACAAAGGTTATTAAGACAGGTTAAACAGATTCAGAAGTTACCTATATGCTAAAGACGGTTCCTCCATTTGCTTGAAATCTGACATTTTCAGGTCTTCAAGTGTTTGTAGTTTACTGATAGCTCAGTTTCTTACATATGCAAGTTTGGTTATGAAATATTTATTGTAACATTTTGCCTATAATTCCTAGTTGTAAAGCAGGATCCCCTTAGATGCTGTACATAGATATAAAAAACAACCCCTGCCCCAAAGACCTTACAGGCCAATCATAAAAGAAAGCAGATGGGCAGAGACAGATGGGGGAACAGAAGGAAATAATGAGACTTATATGATGGATATAAGAAATGCAATTAGGTTGATCATTTACCCATGCCTTGTAAAGTTTGCCATGAATATGATGCCACAGAAGAATTTTTCAGAGAAGTTCTGCATTACAGACCTTTTCTGTCTCCTGCTGTAACAAGGGCACTTCTGCTACTCAAAGCAGCACAGTTCAGAAGTTACTTGCTCAGTAATTGCTTACTCGTGTACACTTTGCTTAAGTGTCTCCTGGAAATTAGCCAACTTCTGAGCCCTTTCACAGTGGGAAGATAAGGCAGAGATAGTGTTTAAAGCTTTTTCTATGCTTCTGTTTTGTTAATAAAACATCATCGGTTTGGTAACATTCTGATGACCGTGCTTCGTAACAAGGGAACAAGAGATAATAAAAGCATATTATTTATATACAAATATATTATTATTATTATTTCATAAGTACTTTTCTCTTCCCCACATTTTTACTTTGGTAGCAGAAGGCTGAAATTAGCTCCTGACTGAAATAAATTTATAGATCTTTAGTTGTTCACTTATATCTAGTTATGTTTGCAAAATTTTGTTTTCCTAGAAACTGAAGACGTAACAATTTTGTTGTGCATTGAAGAAAATACATGAAGGATGGTTAGGTCAACTTTGGTTTTGAGCATGAATCAAACTTAATTTCCACAGAGGAAAACAATGATTAAGTTAAACAAGACAAAATATATTTGTCTTGTTTGTTTCATACTACATGCACAGGACATCTGCTCAGCTAGAAAAAAGAGTGTAGTTTTTAAAGGTAAAAAGAAATGCCATAAAGTATCCAAATTAATCTATTGTGTTTTATTGCCAAGCAGGAATACGTTCTTCTTGCCAAGCACAGACATTTGGGCCTGTAGTACGAATATGGTAAATTGAATAAATGGTTAAGCACACTTTCCCTCTAGAATTCAGATGTCTCTTGCAGCTTAACACATATTTGAAACTCTCATTGGTTCCCAGAAATGCTAAAACCAACATACACATGCAAAAATTAATCAATAAATTATAAAGGTTATTGATCATTCAATTAAAAAGGCACTTTGCAGTAAGCATCTTCATAATCCTGCACAAACACTTGATATTTGAGGAATAAAAACATTTTCTGATCCTTTCATTCTGAACATGGAGCAATTCACATTTAAAGCAGAACTTTCTCAATTACGTTAAATTATGATTGAAATGCAAGGTAGGATTGATAGAAATTGTCTATCTGCCCATGTGCTGTTATGGGAGAAAATGTTAAAGCACTGTAGAGTGCAGTTTCACTCTGGATAAAACAGGATAACACACTGGAAAGGAGACGAAGACTTCAGTTTTACAATCAGGACAAGTAAAGTCACAGCAGTTTTTCATGATCAGGAACTACCAATCCATGGAAAGGAATATAAGAATGGGATAATGGCACTACTATCAAACTTTACATTAAACTCCTTTTATGTTCGATCACCTAGTCATCACAAAAGTACCTGGTATTTCTCATGTGAGTGACAAGCACCAGTGAATTGTTCTTTTCATGCACAAAACCCTAGTTCTGCTTCTATTGCACCAACTACGAAAAATGGTCAATTCACATCTGGCTCCACTGAATTAAATGTAAAACCACTGGTGCCATCAGTTTGAGGAGGTTTCACTTGAAAATGTATTTTCTTTTTTCTTTTCTGCCTCACAGAAGAGCTGTCAAGTGTCTGAGAATAAAAATAATCCATGTATTTCGTGTGAAGGAGCTAGAGCTAAGGTTGAGCAAACTGGGTAGCACCTTAACTGCAGTAACTGGAGAAAACATTCCTCTTGAAACGTGCACTCAAGCCACACACAGTTTTTCTTCATCTTCAGGTATAATTTCAGATTTGAACTATATAGGTCCACAAAAGGTTTCTGACAGTTATTATTAAAACTAATGTTCCTTTAGAACAGCCATAAATTATAGCCCAGCCAGATTTCTAGTCTATTTGTGGGTTTTTTTCAGCAATTTCCCCTCTCCATTTTCTTCCCATATTTTTTCTTATCTTATCTGATGGTACCCATATATGGGCTGGTCCAATTCACTTTTTCTGTGATATTCCTCTCTACACTTAAATGCCTGGCTAGTCTGCAAGCACCTTTATATGCGTTGGCAAGGACAGCTATATCAGGCAAGATAACTAGGAATCTGATGATTTCAACCTCACTCCAGGCTCACTGCAGATTCAAACAGCATTTATATTTATTCTTTTACAATTTGCTGTGTTCTTCATAGTTCTGCTTGTCACCTCTTAACCCATCCTTCTCATTGTCAGAGACAGAATCAAACATATTACTGCAGTTATATCCTCTGGAAACATTTGGTGAGTGACAGATAACCTTTGTATGGTTTGAATTCTGGATAGTGAAAAAAATGTACTTATTTCCAGTAAACCAACAAATAACCTTGGGAAAGAAAAAGGTGTGAGAACTTGATCCTTAATAATATAGCCATTTTGCTGAGTTGCAGCAAACTTTGTGCCCTTGTAGATAAGTAACTGTTCTGAGAAGAAAATGGTAAGACAAAATCCAGCATTTCTTCAGCATTTGTACAAAATGCTTCCAAATTATGTTTCCTTGGGAAGAATGGAGGTAAACACCACAACATCTCTTTGCTTTCTCAGAGACATTTTTTCATCACATTTTCCACTTCCCCTGATGCTGTCAAATGTGTCAGGTGTGTGTGTCTTTTGAATGTCTCACAAGACTGTAAAATGCTTAACAAACAGCTTTCTTTTTGTGCTTCAAGCCTTGACCTCAATACTGAGGAAAAAGGCCGTAAATCAGAGCTGGTTACCATCTGGGCTACCTAACTTCAAAAAAACCCTGTTTATTGTTTAGCAGCTTTTTGGTTTTTTTTAATTAATAGATTTGAAAGGCTAAATGGCAGGCAAAAGAGAGCTTTTGTTTCCATAATGAGAACCTCTGAGACTGAATACTGCAGTACAAAATGGACAATACAGTAACATTTTTATTACTGCCACACTTCATGGCTTGATTCATGTCACAATTACACAGCATACAATGCAATACAGTCCAATGGAGCATAAAGTATCCACAAATTCTGAAATATTCTGCTCTCACAAAATACAAACTATAAATTTCCTTGCATTTTACAAATATTTAAAACAGTAATACGCAGAAACATTTAAAAAGAACCCTAAATTTATTACTGGTGTGATTTTCAGGGATGACTTTAACTCTGGTTTCCCGTAAGGAATAGTGGAAATATATTTTTTCAATAATGCACTGCTTTCAACAGGCTATTGTTCTACATGCCCTTGCAGACATTTGAAAGGTTATAAGGTTTTAATAATTTAATTTTAGAAAGAGAAATTTTATATCAGAATGCATTTTGAAATATTTGGAATCAGTTCCATTTATCTTCTGATTTTATAGGTACTATCCAGCTGTGTTATGTAGGGCTCAAATGGCTTGAAGTGCTTCATGAAATCTAATAAAAATTGAGCCGTTTCAAAGGAAAAGTAGATCTTACAAATGTGTCATGTACCTAAACTTAAGCCTCTAAATGTTTCACATCCTGAACTGCTTGCTTCTAAAAACCTAAAAGAGAACATAATGCCATCAATATTTGCATCCAAAAGACAGAAACCAAAAAATTAGGCTAGTGGGAAAAAGAAATAAGCTGTTATTGATAGTGCTCATTGAGATAAGACAATGAGGATCACAAGGGGTGATGGCTTTCAGTAAGATATATTTCAAGAACTCAAAGTGAAATAATGATAGATTTTAGAAATTAAAATGTACACATGAAAAATCTCCAACAGTTATGAACAAATGAACTTGTCTGCAGGTTGGAAAAATCAGCACAAGCTTGTACTGAAGTCTCATTATCTGATTAAATTTTGGAAAGTCCCTGAGCTAAAGGTTTGGTCTCAGAGTGTTAGAAGGAATTCAGAAGAAATTTACTGTAACTGGCATGTGGAAATAAAACGGATGGGCAGCAAGAAATCATTCCCAAGAGCACTATATACCAGACTCTCTGGACAACATACCAATTTCACTCTGAGGTTTTCTGAACATGATCTCTCATCTGTTTCATCACTATGAGCATGGTTTCTGCTGTATAGAACCAACATGCTCAAACCCAGTGCAAGTCTAGTGTTTACATATGTCTCCACCTTTGGAACATGGCAAGAAGTTCTGATGAAGAGTTGTCTTAGGGAAATAGATGGTAGAAAGGACTAGGAAGAAAACTGGAAAGGAGAGAAGTAAAACAAGGCACTGGTAGAGAGGTAGTGCTGACTGGTGATACAGAGAGTGGTGCTACTGAAAAAATTAAATAGAACTAGCAGAATCTGGTACTTAGGCAAAGGAGTGAACTCCCCTTGTTTTCTTTCTTTTCCTAGCATTTCATTACTCTGTTGCCATCTCTTGATTTTAGTTTCTGTCTCCCTTTTCCTTCATCTTTATGCTTTCTCCTGTGTGTACCTCCCTCTTTTCAGTCTCCATTTACTTAATTCCCTTCCAAACAGCCATGGTTCCACCTCTTCTTACCTTCTCCTTGTTCAGGAGAAATAAAATATGTTCTCTAAAGAAAATTACAGACATTAAATGTCAATAAAGACATTTAATTATATTCATAAATTTGGGTTTAATAGTTACCCTTAAAAGAATTTGAGTTGAAAACTTAGACATTTTCATAAAGAAGCAGTGTTTTGAGTATACAGAAATCAATGCTGTGTCTGGCAGTATGTCTGACACGAAAAGATTTAAAAGGAAGGGAATGACATATTGTGATGGGAATATATTATTTATTTGAAGATTGTAGTCATAATATATTAATGAAAATAAGAATGGCTGTCCTTAACAGTGATGATTACCATCCTCCTGGTTGACAATATGTTCAGGAGCTGTCCAACAGCACCATGGACAGTGACAAACAAGCTCCTGGGTCAAGGTTCTGCTGTGGCCGCATTTCATCACTTCAAGCTCTTGACAGGAGCCTGGATGACTCAAGAAATACTGAGCCTTTCACTTCAGTCACGGTCTGTCCTCCAGCATTTAAAATTTATAACATTTGATTTGCACCAGAAGAATATCTTAAAATTATTCTTGGATCAGGTTTAACTTCTGCTTGTAAAAATGCAGTACTTTTTTCCTTCTCACACTAACTCTTGAAGTCCTCTCTAAAATCTATCTAGTTATCTTCAGCTCACAATAATCTCCTATCCCCTAGTGAAATGCAGATTTCATTAGAAAAATGTTCCTATATAAGAATTACTTTGTTTTACAGAAACCTGAGCTTTCCTAACAGTTTTCAATTAGGTAAAAGAGTTTTCTGAAAACATCATCCTTTCAGATCTTGACCAGTAATTCAATTGTGAAACAAGACTTCAGAATACATTTTAAAATAAATCTTAGGAGATGGAAGAAATTTATTTAAAATGAAATTTGTTTTAAAACCATGAAGGGATCTTGTGTGAAATGTTCAAAATGACATTCCAATCACATATCCAAGCTGCCATTGTATCTGTGCTACTGTTTTTGGAGTAGACAAAAGACCCTCTACAATGCATTGACTCTGATATTCAGTCAGACTACTGGACAGTTCTAAAGCTGCCAGTTCAGAATCTCACATTATAGAATGAAGCCGCCTGAGTTTTATTTCATCAGTTCAACCTATATCATAAAAAAAATGTTCAAAGTTCTTCGAATCTTTTCCTTGAATTTTCAGCAAAGATTCATATTAATGTTTATCATTGAGCTCATATAAAGACAAAAACTCATTACAGTGAAAAGAATATTCTTATATTTAGCTCTTTGGGAATAAAAGCAAGACTGACATACACAGCATTGCTATCTTCTTGAAAAGACTTGTGATTTTAAAATCACTGTGTCATCCCACAAAACAGGCAAATGTTTTCTCCAACACTTTTTTAATCTCACATTTCAGAACACAAGATAAATCACTGAAGTGCTTTCCCCACATTACTTTGCATGCATACTGCTGTTCATTGAAAGATTAAGTACAAGTGGAACATCAAGAGGAGCAATCAAGAGTTGATTTTGTATGCTAGCAGCTAGCTTGAAAACAAAAAGCCCTAAAACAATCAGCAGTGATTTTCCTGTAGTTTGACTTACAGAACCTGCAAATGCAAATCAATATACTGTATCTTCAATGCTGAATATTTGACTCTAAAATCTGAGGCTTGTCATATTGATTCCCTACAGATTCATAGACATTACTTCACATCCACAGAATCTATAATTGTTATATCTGTGTTTTGAATTTTTAGTGTTTACTTGTCAAATTAAAAGCTTTCAATTTACCTGCAGTTGTATTTGTTAAGGATATGACCATAATATTGGATATAACCACCTAAATCAGGATTAGAAAACCAGAAGCCAATACATTTGCTCTGGTTAGAAACAGAGTGAATTCAGCAGGAATTTATCTTCTCCCAGGGGAAAAGGGCATCATCCTTAATGCCTATGAGTTTTCAGTAACATTAAGCCGTCATTGAAAAAGCACTTTTCCATTTCAATTTGAAAATACTTAGTTTTAAATCTTAGTTTTAGAGCTTAGTATTCTCACATAGATGGAGAACAAGTGGAAAAAAACCATCCAAAACAGATAATCATATATTCTTCTGATTTAATTGACCCAAAAAATACCTGCCCTGTAAACTATCACTCTTGCCTTTAGTTGTTTTCTGAGGGATATTTGTTTGTTCATTTTACAAAAGGCTCAACATCCTTATGTAAAGAAGCAATTCTGTATCAGATCTGGCTTTTTGCTTTTTTTATTGCACCAGATTGGACCTCTACAAATTCTAACTGACAGAATGAAAACAGACTGACAGCTATTATTTCTGAAAACAGACTTCTGAGGATCTATTTGAAATCCGCAGATGCTTAAGTGTTCCTGGACGATGTCTGAAAGCCATAAACCTGCATTTACAATGTTCCCATTAGCAACTAGATACATGAGTTGCTATTTTGAGGTATTTCATGGAAAAAAATGTTCATATCTATAACCCTTTTCTATTTTATCCATTGCATCCCTCTCTGAGGCACTGTATCCCTATTTCAAATGTACTGATGCCTGCTGTCTCAGGGAAATTCTGCAGAAAAGAAGAGTTTGCACTTTTGAGCTGAGAGTGCGTGGGAGACAAACTGGTCACGTTCAACAGCTGCAGAAAAGTTATTTGTAGTCTAAAATCAGCCAGACAGGCTTAGATGTACAAAGAAAAAAGTGTTTGCTGAGGTGTTATTGCAGCAGTAATATTGCTATATATAGCCTGCACAGCCTGTGAATGAACAGTCTTGCAAAAAACCCACTCCCTAAAATCGGGGGAGAAAAAAAAAAGATAAATATTCACAGAAAATATGTGAGGAGTACTTTTACCTTTTTTCAGGGGGACTGTGTTTCCTTCATTGCTATTATTTGTCTTTTCATGAAACCTTGCATTTTTGGTTTACCTTCATGGAGAAGGTGAGTGAATCATGCTCTGAAATCATAAAGTTTCTTACACCATGATCGGAGAGTAATTAACTTTAATTAAAAATGGCTCATATAGTACCTCATGAGTCACAGCGTGTGCGTAATATGATGCCAAGTCACCATGTGCAATGTTTAGCTCTTGAACCCCATTGGTCAAAAAAGTGAGTCTTGTGCCAGATTCCCAAATCACGCAGAAATTTGAGAGTCCAACCTTGGTTTTTCTCCCCAGATCCATTGCGTAACATTGCTCATTTTTGGTGCCAACTTCCCCAGGTTGCTAAATTATGTTAAATAACATTCCTGTGGATAAAAAAAAAAAAAAAATGCTGGAAGTTTTAAATCCATTCTTTACCAGCCCAGAGGATAGCAAGTTTCTTAACCATGGTAAAAGTATCATGTTTTACTCACTGACTCCAAAAGGCTGCAATTCTAAAGTGGAAAGAAATGTGACAAACCCCATACTTAAAGGCAGATCCAATTTTAGTTCATGTCTTTCAAAGCTATCAGAATTTCAGACAAAAATGTCACACCTAAAATTTTTTCATCACAAGATGCTTTCATTTTCTGTCTTTCCTGAAAGCCAGATATGTACAATATCAAAGAGTGAGCTGAACAGGTTACATTTTTGCAAGCTTCATGTTAAAACATTAACAAGCTATCATTATATACATTATCTGAGGTGTAATTATCTTTTATGACCTTTT
Organism: Petroica traversi; assembly: GCA_025920805.1. Lineage (NCBI taxonomy): Eukaryota > Metazoa > Chordata > Aves > Passeriformes > Petroicidae > Petroica > Petroica traversi. The sequence continues at coordinate 27,209,251 of JAHLSL010000022.1, forward strand.
CAGTGTATTCCTGTTATATCTTTTCATACAGAACAATTACTGTTAATTAATGGCTGCTGATGCAACAGGCAAGCCATGTTAGATTGCAACTATCAATGCAAGGCGCCCGGTTAGTTTAAGCACAGATTCAGATGAGTCATTAAAAAGTTCCAATGAATAAAAAGGGAATAAGCAGGAATTTCTATATAGAATGGCATAGTACTCAGGAAGCTACACTACTAATAATCCACGTTATCCTTAAATTCTCTGACTGCATGAATCATTTTACTCAGAAACAGCGAGGGAAAAAATTGTGCTTCATTTCTGTGAAATGCCTCTATGGCAACTGTGCAGAGAAGTATTTGTGCTAATTCTTCTACTGAATTTACTACTGAGGAGTACAAGCGTTATTTCATCACCCTTTCAATGTTCTTAATCTCATTAGAATTGCCTAAGAAGCTGCATCATGGAACAGTTTTAAAGTGAATTGTTCTCTCTATACAGAACGTCTGTGGCTGAGATAGGTTATTTTATTCTGTAGAGGAAAACCAGTAATTTGGAGGGAAAAGCAGCAGTATTCTCTTTGCTTAAGCATCTCAGAACAACAGCAATACAATTCTATCTGTGAGTTCTGTATACACTCTGCTATTTTGAGATTCGAAGAGTTGCAGTACATTTTTTTTTGTGACAGCTTAGTTCACAGCATTATATTTTGCCTCAGAAATTTAGGACCTGAGCCAAAATGAAGGCAGTGGAAACGTTCCCATTGACGTCAGTGAGCCTTGGATAAGGCCCCAGACGACTAAGGACTAGGATTGTCAACTCACAATTAATGTAATTAATGCATCTACACTGGCCCTAGAGCAGTCCAGGCATAAAATTCCTCTTTTGTTGTTAGAATTTACCATCTTTTACTAGTAACTTTGAGAAAATACAAATTATAAAGGGAAGGAAAAAAAGTGGGGGAGGGTGGGAGAAAGGAGGAAAACATCTACAGGTTTTTGAGGGTAAACCAGAAGCTTATATTCAAGCCTCTGTATAAGCTATACAAGATCAACCTCTATTGCTGATCTCTAATATAACAGAATAATGATATTCAGCAATTCAATGCCATTAGATACAAAAGTATTTCCCATTCACAGTTCAAGGCTGTTGCTTTTATGGGTTTGAAACCTTCCTCAGTTAAAGTAAGGTGTCTAAAAAGAAATGAGGAGTCCAAATCTAGTGACTGAGTTACAGTGATGACAGTAAAATAATAAGAAATGAAATACATTTTAGTTTGCAGGAGAGTTATTTCTGATATTTTAATATGTTTACTATGAGTAATTTGGAGGGATTGAAAAAGGTAACTAATGCAGTTTGTCTTACACAGTATCACTAGCTACTATTGCAGGCAACAGCTTCAGTAAAACTACCAAATTGAACAGTGACAAAACTTATTATAATCTTTCCTCATTGCCTTTATATTCTAAGCTTTTTTCTTATTACATAATAATGTGTTTTGACTCTCTGCTTCATAATTTGAGCTTCCATTTGTTTCTCTTTGTAATGTTTTATGTCACTTATATTTCATTCTGTAAGATAATGCATTTATTTTTTCAATTAACTAAGTATTATATCTTTGTTTGAAAGACACATTGTTTCAATGGGTTGCACCTTGTAAGTACCTGGTACCCATATCAAGAATAATCACAGTTTCATGTCACAAGAATGTGATGTATGATTAATGCTGAATAATTAGTTCATAGGTTTCATTTCAATGAAATTTTCCAGATATTACTGATAGGATCTCATATTCTAATACTTCCTCAGACACTTATGAAATTTAAAAAAAAACCCAACTCATTAGTAAATATCAAAGCCATAGGAGGAAGGTTGATGTGATGAAAGCAATTAATCAGCTGTTCACATAAACAAGCTAATGAACATCAGAGCCATTTTTATGATTGTAACAGAAAATTTAGTTTGAAGGAATAAATGCCTTCTGTACACTACTTACTCATTTCAAATAGAAGGTAATTTTATTTTACTGTGTTGCACAGAAAATAATACTGGTAGTAATATCCATTTCAAAGAAATAGTTGGTTTTGTAAAGTCTTTACTTACCCTGTGGGGAGTAGCAACACTTTCAGGAAGTGTTTTAGGCTCCTGAGAAATCTGAGAAGCATCTGCTTCAATGAAAATATTTTCCTTCTGAAATGCTGAACATTTAGCACTTACTCATAGGCATTTCATGGCTGTAAGAGAGAGTGGATGATAAAAATCATAGTCTGAACTTGGGAAAAATAGTTAGAAAGTTAGAGCGCAAAAGTAGGGAAAAAAGTGCATGTTGCAAAATGGGATGATGTTAGAATTAGGGTATTTAGGAGTACATCACTATATACCCATTTCAGTAGTACAGGATATTATGTATGTCACTAAAGTCATCTACATTGTCTTTGACAACTTAATGGAGGAAATAGAGCCACTTTCATCATTTAGTCTGTGGATGATTCAGCTAACTAGCTCCCAACATTACAAGCAAAACCAATTGGAGTTCATAACTTTTCTTAGAAATGTGATTTCTTGAATTTGGGTATAGTTTCAGCAAATTCAAAGTTAAAAAAAAAAAGGGGGGGGAGGGAAAGGAAAAAAATAAGCCAAGTAGGTAGGTGAGTTTAAAATAATATTTTCTTTTCCTTTGACATTTTCAAAAGGAAGTATTTCAACCTAAGTATGTTTTTGTTTCTAAACTGTTTTCAACTTCTGAAGTACATTAGAAATTATCAAAGTAGAAGCAAATAGTCCCACTCCATCTGAAAAAGCACCCCAGCTATAACTATCCTTTTCCTTCTTCAACATGCAACATTTCTGGACCAGCCACTGAACCAAAACATCTATTATTTGAATAGATCTTCCCTTCAGTTTCTCTAGGGACTATTCTCCGGCAGTGGTATGGTCATACCCCACTATCTGAACTCAGCTGAAATACCAAGGTAGGGACTGGTGGGATACAGCCACATATAAAACAAGGAATCCCCTATCTGTTGAGAAAAATATCTGGATGTTTCCCTGAAGTGTTTATAATAGTACAAGTGAAGATAGGGAGAGAGTGTTCACTTCATTGTATTCATCCTTCTCTTTGACTCTCAGTTTTGTCTCCTTACAGAGCTGGAATCTAATTTTGCAATGTGAAAGGCACAATGCCTTTCAAATATGATGGAAGAATTACAAAACAAAAACAAAAAGATAACTAAAACCAAAAACAAAACACCCACCCAAAACACCTCAACCTAAACCCAAAGCATTTTTAGAAGTCTGGTTACTAAGAACCAAGTGTGCTCTGCCACTGTCTGATATCCAGCTGAAAAACCAAAAGCTGCTGAAAAACCTCTATATGTGAGTTTATAAAAGCTTGAATATATGGACATGTTTAGGGAAACTTAGAAAAGCTGGAATCCATGTAGAAAAGAAGAAAGCAGTTTTAAATATCTGTTTCTAAGGGACACAAACAATAAATTTTCCATGACAATGACTGCACTGATACCTTAGAGCAATTTAGATAATTACTAACTATTCAATTATTTTGAAAGAAGTTTTTTTTTTTTTTTTGCAGTGTTGAATTAATCCTATGAAATATTATTTATGTATATAACAAATGACTAAATTACTCACTAAAGAAAATGACAGGTTCACCACTTACAGGGGAAAAAACATTAGAGTGAAGATTATATTACAGAAAATACATTAATACATAAATTATGTGATCTTAACCTCCTTAAAAAAAGGGCAAAAGGGAGAGAAAACTTCTGCAGCTGAAGAATGGGAGCCCCAACAGCTCTTTTCCAACTCATATTACTGCATCAACTAGGAAAGAGAAGGGATCTCCTCTCGCATGCAAGAGTTAGGAAACCTGAAAGAGGATGAACCATCTCCCCAAAGAGAAAATGAAGCACAGTATTTCTCAGCAATAATACGTATTCAATAATCTGGGACAGGATTTGCAAAGGTCCCGTTCGTTTCCCACCTGAAGAATAAATCTGATCAAGAGAAACATGTTTAGACAAATTTCTGTTCTGTGCTACAAGCCATTGCCTCAGCTCCTGTTCGCATGAATGCAATGGTCAGATGGCTCAGAAATATTGTATGTGCCATAGCCAGAGTGCAAATTCAATAAAAGTAGAGTGACTAATAAGCTTTTACAAAGATAGATCATGTCATTTTATTTAGAATCTTTGAATTGCTTTCTTACTTTTTTTCAAATAGAATTTTAACTTCTACCATTAAAAACAAAAAAAAAAATAAACAAACAAACAAAAAGAGTCCTCCTAAACTTCTCAAGGCCAAAATATAGATATCTATAGGTATTTTAACATACAGAATAGGCATTTTGATGATTACTTTTAGATGTCTTGAGCATCTTTTTTGTCAGAGACATGACTGACTTCAGCATTTATTTTCTGATTGTACTGGTTTTCAGAGTGAAACTGCTATTTAGCAGCTTTAAATTCCCTTAAATTAGGGTTACAGAAAAGATTCCTGTAAAGCTACTTTAATTCCATTCACTCTCATTTCTAGACAATTCCTGTACATCTACCTGGCAGTGTCCTTGCATTCTGCTACCATTCTTAACAGGTGAAATCATTATAAATCCTGGATGCTTAAACTGATCTGAACCCTGCCGTTAAGGTCAGCAGACAATCAATGAAAAACAAATGAAGAAGACATGGATTTTGCCTAACTGGCTCATGTTTCTACAGTATGGGATGGCATATTCTTGAAAATGCAAAACTCAAACACTGCAACTCTACTGTTGCAAATGGTTTCTTTTTTCTGATGTAAAATAAATAAATAAAATTAAAATTAATAAAAATAAAAATTAAAATAAATAACAACAACAACAACAACAACAACAACAATAATAATAATAATTTAAAATAACTGGCTCCCTAGCAACAATAAAAAGCAGGACAGAGCTTAAAGAGATTAGGCAGCAGAAAACATATACATTTTCTTGAAAAAATGTTATTATATTGTATTTGATATTTTCATGCTCAGTGAAAAAGTGATTGCAGTCACTTCTTCAGAATTAAATTAACTGAGCTCTGTGAACTGACTGCTACAGATGAGAGAATCTGACACTTAAAAATATATAAAAAGGGAGTATTCATTGAGAGATGTAAGGATGCGAGTCCAGCACTCCAGGAGAAGAAACAATAGAAGAAACAACACACCTCATTCAATGACTTAGGACTTGGTTTGTGATACTGTGCTTTAGTTTCTTTAGCAAAGGGCACTAAAGCCCTGAAAGGCAATAAATTCTTACACGCTTAGTAATTATGTGGGATTATGCAGATTTTTTGAAATTATTATTATTTTTCACACATAAAGTGGGGAAGCCCACTTATATTGTCAAACCTTCAACACCTTTGGAGATTTCAGTTTGTTCCCTACTAAACCCTGAGCACTTAAACTTGGTTTGTTGCCTTTTCTCCTTTGGTCTCCTGCATGAAATTATTATATCACTGACCAAAAATTTGGATCCATCTGCAAAACGACATTTATTAAAGTTAAAATTAATTAATTGAAGGTGTGAACTGAGCTGCATCATCCAATTCTTGCGCTGCTGTTTATTTCACACAAAGGTTTACTTGACTAAAATAACTCAAGGCCATGCTTCTGAAATAGAATGTCCATTCAAATGTAATACACTGCAGTCTAACTTCACACCTTTGGCTAATTCCTCCTAATTTCCCCAGTGTCTCTGTTTGGAAAAATATCCTGGAGGCACACTAATCTTTGAATCAGCTACACAACCTTTGTAATACAAAATTGGCCACATGCCTGGAACTTCTGGTCTCTGATTTTCTCTTTCATCCAGTACTTTTTTCTTCTAATATTCCAGACAAGCAAAGTCCAGATGTTTCTGCTGTTCAAGAAAGCAAACACAGGGCACCCTTAGACATTTGGTCCTTTATTTACAAAAGCCCAATTAAATTTAGTCTATTTCATTTGACAAACATACATACAGTTTGTCTTTGAATTGATTTTCAAATAGTAATTATTGCTTAGTACCTTAGGGATTCATTGTTCTTGCATATCTTTAAATGAAATCGGGCACTATGAATTACCATGTTCTCCATCACTGATTTGTATTTCTAGAGCATGCAGGGCTTCAAACAGTTAAACTGCATACCCAGCTACTAAAACTAACTATTTGTTCTAAAAATATAGTTATACAGATCTCTATTATAAAAAAATACTGGGTCCAATTAATTATATTTCTAAAAGTTACTACTCCCTATAGAAATTTATTAATTACATATTTTGAAACAAGAAACAGAAACAAAATTGAGGAAAACCGACTTTATTTCTTGTACAGCATTATATTCACTTAACTCTCCTTCCCAGATATCTCCACATATCTCTGCTGCATATACATTTCTTGAGGCATTTCTCTAACAAATACTGTTATCTCTCAGTCCTAATTATTTCTAAGCTAGCCATATATTCCTCAGTGAAAAACAGCAGCTTTTTTGATCCTACAGAGCATATTTATTAAACAGAAAGTAAGGAATTGCACTACCAAGTATGCCAATGCCACCATTTCATACATCCTTCCTCTGCACAGTTTTTCCCCCTGCCCATCCATTAGCAAACAACACTTAAGCAAACTAGTTTATTATCAAGATTTTTTCTCTCTAATGTAATTTTATTTAAACTAATTACACTATTTCCTTTGAACCACATGTTAATAATTTTATACATTATATCCCAATGCAGTAAGGGAGTAATTTGGAGGCTTTCTGGGGTAGGAAAATAATCAGGAAGGTGTATACATGGGTAATATTGCCTGTGGTCCAGAGAGCTGGGCAAGGCAAGGTTCCCAAGATGGCAGCAAGAAATAGGTACTCTTTCCTTCCTCCTTTCCTTTCCTTTCCTTTCCTTTCCTTTCCTTTCCTTTCCTTTC